>OZ026614.1:29795062-30322562 GCA_964020975.1 Hermodice carunculata | reverse complement strand
CCCTATATCACCACTTTTTTTGTTCTATGTGCATAAAATCTATTACAAATAGAGAGGAGGACAATCTTAAGGTATAAGGGTGACTCATATGATCATAATGTCTCAGTATGACGATGGTACTACTGTATTTTCAGTAGCTGGTGAAGAAAATTTGTTATCCTTCTATGAGTCAGAGGAGTTAAGACAAAATATTGAAGAGAGGCGCCATGAAAGGTACGGACTGGGCGGTATAAATGATCTAGCAGTAATCTGGGGTGTTAAAATAAATACAAATATAAATGAACTCGAAAAGTTCAATCGTGAACCAAAATTAAATAAAATTCAAAGTATAATTAAAATATGGTCCAAATGGTCAAAAAGAAATTTGACATTTATCGGCAAGGAACAAAACAATACAATCCCTGATCATCCCAATTAGTTTACATTGCATCAATTGTTCCAAATCCGTCAGATTGACTAATTAGAACAATAGAAAAAAACTGATAAGTACGTCTGGAATAACAGACCAGACTACATAATCTCACAATACGATAGAACACAAATTAATTTCGATTTCTCAATTGAACAATGCTTTAAATAATGAAACCGTTTTAGAATGGAAGAAAGATTTTCAACTGACGTAAAAACCCCTGTATCCAGTGAGCTGAGAAATTTTCTGTTGAAGTTTTTGCACAGATGGTTTATACCAAAGACAAACTATACAAATGGAATATAATTGAATCACATATGTTAATTTTTTTGTAATGAACACATTGAAATATCACACATTTATTCTGCGAATGTGATTTTGTTAAGTTATTCTTGAATATGGAAAGGCATGTAGCACTGCAGAAAGGCAAAATAGAATCACCTGTTAACACATGGGCTTCTTTCAATTTTACCCAGTATGGTATATAAAAGTACAACTATAGTTTGTCTCTTCACAGAGCTTATTCGCAGAGGGTCGTGAAACATAAAGTAGAATATGGATTTTATTTGTTAATAATGAGGATTTAAAACAACAATAAAAAAACCCAATAAACATTGGAAATATGATTTGTCTGTGTGGGCAGCAATGTGTATTGTGTTTGTTGATGAATGAATAAATAAATAAATAAAAATGAATTTTATTGTTACCACATGTACATTGATTAAACGTACAAATATAGCATATGGGGATAGAACTTCATAAGAGCTTGTAAGAATCCCCTAGAAATACACTACACAATCAATATACAGCAGGTGGCAGACACTTGTATCATATGGATACAGTACCCAGGAAATCATATACTGAATCAAAATTGCTGTTTGATATCAAGAAATACATAAAAGGAGTTAGAAAAAAGGGGGGTAGAGAGATATGAATGAGAAATTAGCAGATGTCATACAAAATGGTCTCTAAAATTCCCTTTAAGTGAGTATAATGAGGGCATATTTCGCACTGACAGGGGAATTTTGTTCCAAACAGTAGGACCAAGGCATTTAATAGCATACATACAGGTATTTGATCGATACTTTTTGTCTGGTAGAATAAGAATGAACATCGTGAATAAAACTGAAAAGTAAACAACTGCGGGTCATCTTTTTTATACAGAGGGCTAACCATAGCAAGTTTAAGTACACACAGAAAACAGTTTGGAGAGACAAACTGACAATATGTGCCAGTGGCGCAAGAATACCAGTGGAAATATGTTTAATAACTTAAGAATTTACTTCATCCCATCCAGCAGATGAGTTTCGTAAAGAATTTGTAATGCTACGTATGTCATCTTCAACAACTGAATGGAAATAAAATGGACTTGGGAATGTCAAAATGTCTATTATATTTAAACCAGTCCTCTGTTAAACATTATTTACTTTTACCAATTACCTTATAAATTACTTTCCACAAACTTGATAAATTCAGTTTATTATCATTAACATAAATCATATATTTTTCCGGCAATAAGCAATAAACTATTAAATCTATTACGGTAACTTATATTTTTTAACTTTTTCAAGAATATTATGACTTCAGTTACGATATTAAAATAAAGTTTATTTTTACTTCCTATAGATTTTAAGCACACTTACTGCTGGTCTCAAACGGTATGAAAATCTTATTCAGAGTTGTAAAGTCAATGCGGCTATTCCTGAACCACATTTTAGATACGTTGTTGAGAAAAATACCTTGGTCATCAGCGTGATTAAATGGCAATTCATTTTGCAGACAAGAAGGACATAACCATGGCATATCGGCTTAGTTAATTTCTGGGAGGAATTTAATATAATATGATTCAAACAAGAGGTGCATTTCCTTTGATCACAATTATCAGTATTCACTCTTTTGTTACACAGAGCGCAGGCAGTCATGTTACATGTATTGACACAAAGTTGAATAATAAGATCCAATGCAACAAGTAGATATTAATGTGATTTTCCCCGTAGAAAAGGTCATTGTATGCAAATTATGGCCTCTTGAAATAAGAAAGAAATGTACTATACCTCAAGTCGTTGAGACAGAAAACAATAGCATGATATGAGCTGACACAAAGGTCTAATAGAATACAAACGGCTGGCAATAGAATAGCATTGTATGCTTCGTGGAGCCTGATATCAGTAAGGTCAGAAACTAATGTGAAAACAGAAAAATACCTCGTCAAGCATTGCATGAAGTGGCGAAACATACTCTCAAGCTTGGCGAGTGAGACACATTTAATTGGGCATGGAAAGCAAACTCAGAGTAACAGAAGTTTGACAAGTACGTAGTTGGCATATAGTTTAAGAGTATCAACATGTATTCATTTCATTTTAAGTAATGTCAAGTGCCCACTGGAATATTTACATTTGTAAGCAGCCTATTACAGTCCATGTAACAGAGTGATACTCATACATTAGAACTTGGTTTCGATATATTAAAGTCAAGCACTGGGTGCATAATCTGTATTCACAAACTGAGCAAGATCCTCGCTGGAGATGGATATGATTTTGTCACGTATGTCTTTCACATGGATGCGCCCGTCATGGCTCCAAGTGTCGTTGATTTGTGGCCACATTTGAGGATCCTGGTTTTGAATAGCAGTTGTGTCCTGTATTTCCTGAGGTCGTCATTAACATAAATGTTCTTTTCATCCATAGGCCGGGTAGCAGATCCGGATAATTTCTTGCTATTTGTCATCACTTTGCTTTGCCCCTGTTATTTGAAAACTTCACTTTATGTCTTTGCCGGGTACACGGGTCCTACTCAGTGTCCAGAACCAGTCAGGGACTCCTGATATGGAGTGATCGCACCCAAATAAGGGCGTGTCCGAGGGCCGGGGAAGAAACTGAAACAAACCTCGACAGCTGGGGCAAATTCCAATATGATGATGTTGTTCTGACGTGAAACATGCCAAAAGTAAATTTAAACTCAATGTGTCTGAAGCACATGGAGTTTTTTTAAAGGGGGGGGGGGTGAGTTAACTGACCAAAGCTTCACATCGTCTTGACCGCCATCTTTGCCTTTTTTGTCCTGTATATAGACCTAATATGACGGGGGGGGGGGGGGGGTCTTGGTACACTGGTACAGAAAATAAAATTTACCAGTACAGAGTACAGGAAATAATTTTTCTCCAGTACACAGTACAGAAAATAAGACATCCGCAATATATATTTTCAAATTTGAGATGGTTATACGCGAAGCGTGCCCCAGGTGTAAGGCGCAAGTTCAACAAAGCGAAAGCAGTTCGGTAAAGCCAGTTAGGCAATCTGTGAATAATGTTGACTCTGCCGCGAGTTGACTTTTTTTTTTTCATTATTATCATCATCATCATCATCATCATCATCATCATCATCATCATCATCATCATCATCATCATCATCATCATCATCATTATTATTATTATTATTATTATTATTATTATTATTATTATTATTATTATTATTTCAGTACGGGTACGAATATTACATGTGTTGCTGGTACGCTTTACGCATAATAAATTTTGATCAGTACTGAGTACATGGTTTGCTGTCAGTACGCTATACGGTGAATAATTTTTTCTCTCTGCGCTGTACGAAAAATAAAAAAGCCCCAGTACGGAGTACGGGCAACCCCTTTCCGACCCTTTAATATGTGTATTCAACAGTCCCACAGATTCATGTAACAATCTTGAATTATTAGAAATAAACTTTCAGATTTTCTCTATAAGAATACTTACAAGACTGCGGCAAAAACTTCAGTATTTCTGCAGAAACACAATGAATCTATTGGAGGGCTTCATGAGACAGGAAAGTGGTCTGCTTCCTCCGCAGTGCCGATGATGATGATGACGACGACGACGACGACGACGACGACGGTGACAGTAATAATAACGAAGCTATAGTTGCCTCAGAAGTGTGGGGAATTTTGAAAACACTCAACGTGTGTAGAAGGGGTTAACTTCAGTGCAGCAACGTCAGCTGAACGAGTCAAAAGTTTGGAAGTTTCCAGATTTTTTCACTACTTGGCATTATGACAAGTGACAAACTCTTGAAAATTTT
This sequence comes from Hermodice carunculata, assembly GCA_964020975.1. Lineage (NCBI taxonomy): Eukaryota > Metazoa > Annelida > Polychaeta > Eunicida > Amphinomidae > Hermodice > Hermodice carunculata. Next base: position 30,318,086 of record OZ026614.1, on the reverse strand, counting down.
GAATGAGTTTTGCCCCACCATAAGTGACAATAAGAAAGAAGTAAAAATGCTGTAATACTTCTGTGTATAGTTTGCATTGATTGGACTAAAAGCTATGCTAATTGCTTTGTCTCTATACAGGAGCAAAACTATGGCAACACATCACAGCATATACTTTTTTTCGACATATTTTATTTCGCAAAAAAGGAAAAGGGATAGGAAAACAAGCTTACATTAATTCCGATCCCGACAATACATACATAAATCTTCATTTAGTAAATAATAAAAGGTACTTCAGATATGTAAAATACACGTAATTAGATTAAAATAAAGATTTAAGGCTTGGCAAAAATCGATTAGTGTCTCACATAAATTGCAACATGTTTTTGTAGAAGAAAACGGATGAGTAAACTAGAAAATAAGATTTGCTTCACAGCGAATCTGTCTAGGTGCCTTAAAAATCAGACCAGTTTGAAATGCTACACTTTGCCACCGTTCAACATAATTTAAATTTCGTGCATTGGCCTAATTTTTACAAAGTAAAATGCTACGACTTTGGTACTTTGTTCATTGGATGTGGCCATGTTACAAACTTAGAAAATAAAGTTTGAATGACTCTACTACTATGTACACTAGTTTTGAAGCTTTTCAACATTTTGATTTTGTGTATTTGCCTAATTTGCATAAGTTAAAAGCCTGCAACTTTTGATTATGGTTCATTGGATGGGGCTTTGCCACAAACCTATAAATTGAAATAGAAAATGGAACCTGTATCTATAATAGTTTTGAAGCTATTGAAGATTTACATTTTGCATGTTTACCTAATTTGCATAAATTAAAATCCTACAATTTTGCTTCACGGTTCATTGGATGCGGCTTTGCCACAAACCTATAAATTGAAGTTGGAATGGCATGTCTATGTATAATAGTTTTGGAGATATTCAACTTTGAAATTTTTCAAAGACCCTTATTAGCATAATTTGAAATTGTACCTAACTTATACTGTCCATTAGATTGGCAGGTGTCACAAACTATATGTGTACATTGAAATTTTGAGTATCTGCAATATTTTGAAAAATATGAAGCTTTTGAAATTTTAATTGCTCCTAAATTTGCATACTTTTAAACAACATGGCTGCTCCAAATGAGATGCACAATTTCACTGGTTAGGTCAGTCACCATAGCAAGTTTGGTGGTTTTCAGAAAAATAGTGCTTGAGAAAATATCCAGACCAACTTGGTCGTGAAGAAGAAAGAAAAGAAAGAAAGAAAGAAAGAAAGAAAGAAGGAAATAAAGGAGAAAGAAAGAAAGAAAGAAAGAAAGAAAGAAAGAAAGAAAGAAAGAAAATTCCATTGTTTAATAATACAGTGAAACCTCTCCACAGTGAGTACTCTTGGGACCAGAGAAAAGTGCCCACTCCTGAGGGGGTCAGCCCTTCTGGGCAGTATGGATGAGTATGTGTGCATGTAAATGTACATCATTCATACATGCACACACACATATATATGTATATGTACAGTGCATACAGATTATAATTCAAGGGGATGTGTACACATGCATGCAAAACTGTCTTTCTTCCTTTATTACATAAACAAATTTTAACAGAAGCTATCAAGAAACTACATATACATGTACTTGTGAACCAAGACAAGCACTATACTGTCTCTATATTGGCTATGAAGAACAGGCTTCATCTCACAGGTTACAAGAAACCAAAGACACGAAAGCGTCCACTGAGATGACACAAATTCTACCCTCCTTGGTCTGGCCGACTCAGCTCTGTATGTAGTCAATTTTTAACAGAGGGTACACTCAGGCTTGTTTTGCCTAAAAGTCTGGAGCCTGCGTTCCCTTGGGACTGATAAGCTCAGCAGACTGACATTGCCTCAGGCAGGACAGGCCAACTAGGACACCAGTTTCAGTCATGGTGCGCTGACAGGTCTGTGCCGCTCCAGTGGAAACTATAGCCCGCCTGGTACACATGACAGCATGGAGTCAATCTCTTCTTGCATGAACAGAAAGAGATTCTCTGTATTTTATTGAGAGCCTCATTACACAGTTGTTGGGAGCCCCCCCCCCTTTTTTTTTGGGGGGGGGGGCTGCAATACCCAAACCTTCCAGAGCTTACACCTAGCATGCATGGCTAGAAGGCAGCCTGTGAGACAGGTTCAAGCCAAATAATTATGAATGCAAAATGGTAGCCTGGTACCATGGAAGTCAAGCAATAGGTCACACAGCAAGCAATTCAAGGCCTGCAAGTGGTTTGGGGATAAATTTGTTGAATTTAGCATGCATTAAAATTCCCCAAGTTTTGTTTGTATGATATTGGATTTACCTGTTGTCTCAAACCTATATGTGTAAGTTAGAACTTTATGTCTATCTGCAATAGTTTGGAAGATATGGAGCTTTTAAAATTTTAATTGCCCCTAATTTGCATAATTTTAAATCTCATGACTATTCCAACCCAGGTGCCTAATTTCACCGGTAGGTGAGTCACCATGGCAAGTTTGGTGATTGTCGGAATAATTGTGTTCGAGAAAAGCTCCAGACAAATCTGCTCGTAAAGAAGAAAGTGAGAGAGAGAGAGAGAGAGAATGAAAGAAAGAAAGAAAGAAAGAAAGAAAGAAAGAAAGAAAGAAAGAAGAATTCTTGGAAAAACAAAATATCTGGGTTAGCATGTATGGTAAACAGTACATGATGAGAATATTATTTTAGTAAAGAGCAACAGATAAATTTTATAAACCTTGCAAACAAAGGACATATCACATGGACTATTTAAAAATGTATTAAAATCGTGTTGACTTTATAATGAACATTTCGACATGATTGAACAAAGACCTGTTCCAATTGAAATTTTGTCGCTCGTCTCCAAAAAGTAAAAGCTGAACAGTTATTGCAGTTTGCACAAAAGTACTTTAAGTTTCGAACAACTCAATTCTTATTTTGGTATACAAGTTACAATTCAAAAAATAATTAGAGGCTGTTTCAGAAAAACTTCACATTTGCAAAGTGGACTATATACTTTACGAGGAACCAATCCTGGCAAACACTCAACATTTTATACACAATCACTTAAACATAATAGGCCTATCGTGCAAAGTGTAACAACAATTTGTTTTAGGATATTAAATGTCCAGCATGTTTAAGAAGTGATATACCATGCCGGTTCCTAAAAGGTTATAGTGCCAAATTTACTGAGTTGCTACCTGTTGATGTGACAAACAGAACAAAATGGCTGATCCTTATATCTTAGAAGCCACCCAAAGTCACGGACCAAAATCTTAGAAACAACATCCATGTTCTCTTCGACAAAGCAAACATAGACCACCAAAATATTATTATTCTTGGCCGTTTTAGTTGTGCTCTTCTGCACATGACCAAGGCTACGGCAATCCGAAATTTATGCGATACACATGCACAGACTTATAAAATCACTGACCTCACCTTTACAGAGAAGGGTATTGGTTTTTTTCATTGATATTTTATTGACAAACCAGAAAAGAAAACTGTTAAATTCTGGAACCATTCACAACACACTCAGCGATGGCCATTTAATGAAATATACGATTTTGGAGCAAGGTTGCCAGTACAAAAGGCCATAAAGATTAACTATCGTAGTTAAAAAAAAAAAGATAGTGAGGAACGATTTTTAAACGATCTGCAAAAGGTGCCGCTTCACTTCTGCGATATTTTTTATGAGGTTGATGCCAGGTACTATGCCTTTCACACACTTTTCGAACAAATTCATGAACATGTACCATTTAAATGCAAAATCATTCGAGGAAAGAACCAGTCCCCCTCTAAAAACTAAATTGAAAAAAATCAGTTCTGAAAACACACACACACACACACACACACACACACACACACACACACACACACACCAGCTTTGGAGCAGATATTTAGACAGGAAAACTCCCCGAAACTGGAAACGTTTTTAGTCAGCCAGCCAACTTACCTGTTCATTTAAATAGATGGCATTTCTGTGTTACAGGCAAATTGACTTACTAGAGTTATTCAGTACATAGTAATGGATAGCGTAGGGGGCGGATACTAATTGCATTTCGTGCTTTGAATAATAAAAAAACGAAGAAACAAAATGACCGCCAAAATGGCACTCTAAAGTACAAAAATCTAACATTTCAGCCAATAAACTGTACAGTATGTTCAACTTACCATTCCTTTGTGGGTCCTATGGTCACACAACATCTTATTACCAGGTTGCATATTTTATTGGGTGTTCTATGTAAATTTTAGGATATCTATGACATATTGGTCTCATTTTGGATGAGCTATATAATGCATATAAGCCAGACAGCTAAATGGTGGCTTCATACAATTCAATCAACAGGTCACACTGAAGTCCCAATACTGGCCTTAATTTATTTAGGGTCAGTTTTTCTTCTCTTTAGTTTTGTCACAGAACAAAGTCATAACTGGAGTAACTTTTTGTGAGGTCTTTTAAAAAATCTTAGGGACAGTTTACATTTTCCCAGTAAATCCAACAGCAAATGGTTAGACGGTGTTTCTGGCAGATGACAAATGAATGCCGGTAAATAATGGTAAATAAAGATAACATAATTTTTCGTGATGTTGTATGCATCATTTTGCATGGCCATACTGCAACAGTCCCCTTTGGTGGGGCCACCCTGCTGACTGCATGGGTGACTACAATGAAGAGGCGGTCTTCAGGACCACTGCACTGGTGCGGGTACTCGTCTGTGGTGGAGGGGGGGGGGGCATTGCTGCTGATGAATTTTTCATTTTGAGGAACTTTATGATTTTACTGTATAGTGACCTTTTATTATTTATATATTACATGTATTGAATTTGGGTCAATTTCACCTTCATATGTATTTAGTCATTTTCTGCAGTACTTGGGGTTCACATGATTATAATTATTATTATTATTATTATCATCATCAGCATCATTATTATTATTGTTATTATCATTAAATCTAAGGCAGTGAGTGATTCAAGTAATAAAGCAAGCAATCTGGGTGTTATCTATAGGGTTGACCACACAGAAGAGGTGGTCTTAAGGCGGCAATTTTGAAATATGGAAATTAGATACTAACCAAAACAACAATTTATTTTCATTTTGACGGGCATGATATGACTCTTTGTATGAAAATTACAGAGAGGAAGTTTTAACATGTTTATATTACTTTTCAGTCTGCAATATGGGCATTTGGCGGCCATTTTGAATTACGTAATTTTGAACCATTTAAGGACAAAGAAAAATTGTATCCACCCAGGTGATCTGAGGAATCCACCCAGGTGATCTGAGGACTATAAAGGACACTTCTTGCTGGTAATTTAAGCTGTAACATGCAAATGCCATCTAACTAATTTTTAGCAATCTTTCATAAAGCTGGCTGGTTGGCTGGCTGGTTGGCTGGCTGGCTGGCTGGCTGGCTGGTTGGCTGGCTGGCTGGCTGGCTGGCTGGCTGGCTGACTGGCTGGCTGACTATTTTGGCAAAAACGAAATGTTGTATAAACCGACATCTACAGAAAATCAATAAAGAACTACTTTATCAACGATTAAACAAAAACTTTAAATGCCTCTCAATGGATTTTTGGAAAACAATTAAACCATACTCTTCCAACAGATAGTAACAATGTAATCCTGGAAGAAAATTGCGAAATCAGAACCGACACTCAAGATGTGGCACAGGTATACTAAATGAGTATTTTTCAAATGTTACTTTAGAAATAGGTCATATATATACCAAAACGAAATTCAGTCTTTTGAAGAAGCTATAGATACTGATGACTTTTTCTAAAAGCAGTTTATCTTTACGGCACTCATCCCAGTGTGGTTAAGATTAAGGAGAACTCGAATCAAACCGATAATTTTTAATTTTCGCAAATAAACCACCGTGATGTTTTTTAAAAGCTGGAAATTACGGGTATCAAGAAGGCAACAAGCTATGATGATATCTCTGTCAAGACACTGAAAAAATCTTGGAGTGTAATATCCTCCATTCTTGCAAATCTCTTCAATAGGATTATTCTTTTCGGCACTTTCCCCACCCACTTCAAAAAAGCCAAGGTCAACCCAATTTACACTTCAAAAGATCCCCGTAACAAATCAAATAGAAGAGTAAATTGTGTGCTGTTTCCAAGGTATTTGAACGCATATGTATTACCAGTTAAGTCTGACTTATATGGTGGCATTTCAGCATATATCAAAATTACGGTTGCCAGTCAGTTCTCAATGCTCTTGAAAGATGGCGGGAGGTTTTGGACAACCAAAAGAAAATATGAATAATCTTAATGGACCTATCCAAAGCCTTACACTGTATTTACCACCCACTCTTAATTGCCAAATGAGACGCATATGGTTTTGGAAGAAATGCTCTAAAACTTCTCCCCAGGTACCTTATTGGCCGGAAACAAAGGGTCAAAATAAATTTACTTTTTAGCAGTCGGAAACCGGTCATTAAAAAGTGTTACCCAGGGATCGTTCCTTGGACCTACCCTATTCAACATCTTTATCAATGATTTATTTGGATTCATCAAGCAAACTCTGCTCTCAAATTTTGAAGATGACATTACTTTTACCATAATAGGAAACACCATATCTGAAGTCAAACGGAGCTACAGGAAGTAGACGAGGCCCTTTCTTGGTTTGATCATAATACCATGCAAGCCAACCCAACCAAAATTAAACTTAGGTATCTTTATTCCAATGAGACTTCAAACGAAGCAAATTTAAAAGTGCAAAACATTACTATTCAGTCGGAAGCCAGTGTTAAACTTTGAGGTATAAAAGTTGACAGCAAAACAAAAATTTGATGAACACATAGGAACAATCTGTGGAAAAGCATTTTGTTAAATGAACGTCCTCATGAGGCTTAAAAGAATGTTGGATTCAAAAGCCAAAACTACAATAGTCAAGTCGTTCATCCTTCCTAAGTTGCTGTCCAATATATCATTTTTGTTTGAGAACCAATAGCAACAAAATGGAATCAATCTTAAAACGCTCTCTTAGATTTGCACTAAAAAGTCTAAACGATACAACTTCAACTTCTGATGAATTGTTGGAAAAAGTGAAATTAACGACCATAGAAGTTGATACGTTAGACTTCATTGTGAAAGAGGTCCATAAAATCCAACATGGCAAAGAACCCAAATATGTGGACAGCCCGGTTAGAAAAATGTATTGGGTATGGTACTAGGCAAATTTTAAATTTAGATATCCCGAGACACAAAACTGTCAAGTATGGTAAGCATTCATTAAAAATTCTCATTCCGAAGCTGTGGAATGATTTACCATTTCATGGAAAACAGCTAAAAATACTGATGAGTTTTGACAAGCCATTAAATCTTGGACCGGGCCTACATGTGGCTGTTATATTTGTGCAGCACAAACAGAATAAACGTCACAGTAATCACTCCCTCCTCATGATATGTGCACCAGAACTCATGTATTATGACGTGTTAATATATGGGTTTTTTTTCTCGTTTATATTATATTTTAACTTGTTTTATCTCAGATTTGTTATTGTCTATTTATATGTGTATTGTGTATTGTGTATTGGTTGGTGAAAATAATTATGTGTATCTGTTAATGTTCATTGTATTCAGAACCGAATTGAAATATTTTGACTTGACTTGAATAACCAGTTATGTTGAAATTCAAATAAATGCTAATGTTCATTCAATCTCTCAGTAAAATATGTGTGCAAAGAGCATTGAAGCCACAGTAAAATTGAAACATTTCATGTGTAAACACAAAATAAGACATACCTATGGCATTAACAATGATATACTTGAGCTCAAATCCAACTTTATGCTTTTCATGTGAAGTTTCGATCAACTACAGTCAAACGTGATACTGTAATTGATTTCAAATGATATTATTAATCACAGCAGTTACTGCGTTGACAATAATAATAATAAAAAAGACTGCTTTACGGTACTTGTCCCAGATTAATGTTGAATGTTTCGTTATATATTCTTTGTGAAATAATCTCGGTTCCTGCAGTTCTCCCATAAATGTCCCTGAAATGGCATTATGAATGTTGGCATCTGGCATCTCTGGATGGCATCAACTACATCTGGGTACCTCAGGCATGTGTTCTCAAGGGGGGTGGGGTGGGCAACTGAATGGAGATGGGAAAATTGGCATTGGTTTATACAGGTCACACACTAAAGTGATTTGTGGGTAACTGCTACCTATCAGAATTCATATAGAGAAAAACACCGATGAAAATATATAAAAAGTAGGTATTTTTGGAATGGACATGATCAAAAGACTTAAAATCTGACCTTAATTGCGATCTTGTTGTCTAATTGGTAAATAAACATTCAAGCTTTTGGCAAACATGTCAAATGTCAGACCCCTGTATAAATGTGGAAATGATTGTTTTACAAGTTCAAATATTTTATTTTTTTCAATGTCGTTGCACAAATTGATGGGTGCATATGTGACTCAACAAACATGTCATAATTTGGTTTCATCTGTGTTAGTTTTACAGCTACTAATTTCACACTCCCAGCAGTGAGACAAAACATGAAAGGCAACCCCAAAAATAGTATATTGTGAACAGTGACAAGACAACAATGCATTGTTTCCAATGGCTGCAAATGGGTTATTTGCTCAAGGTGACAGGTCTGTAGCCAGAATAACCTCTAATCACTTTTTAATATTTTTGGATAGTTTGTTACTTAAACTACATGCTCCCAAAAACTCAGAAGTGTGAACATGAGATTTATACGAGAAAATTGAGCTCAATTTTTTTGTTTGCTCTGAAGAGTTTCAGCAGTGCTGACCACATGGGGTTGTTTTCTTGGGCATGATAATGAACTGTGCCATTGTTTGCACAGTCATTTGTTCATGACCCTTGGCAACCAGGTGAGCCACTGACAAGGGTCACTCATGGATAACAGAAACCCCTAGCCATGGAGAGAAGAATGGGCCATTTCAGACTAATCACTACCATTGTTCTGACTACTTGGAAATTCTCTGTTGACGTAAAAACAAGCTTGCACAATCCACTTACTGGGCCCCAAATATGCAACTCAATGGGAATACACAGCTCTAATAGCCCTCCAATTTTTGTGTTTGGCTGTGTATATTCGACCGAAGACACACGCTGCTGCTAATTGCGATCTCTCCTCTAACATGTATATATCATCCATGCACAGTGTGGCATTCCACAGTTCGTATAGTAATCTGTGAATAAGTGTCGATTAGAGAGAAAAAAAGGAAAACGTTGCATGTTATATCATGGAACACCTCCCTGGTTTTGCTTTCCACGCAGTACGAGGTGTTGCCTGGCTGGTTGTATGTGACAAAAACTCGAAGCATATCAAATAGAAATGTGTGACTACTATCGTCAGGAAAATTGTTTTGTTTTGCATTTTGGTGACTAACTATTTTGATTTTGTATGCGGGTACAAATCTGAAACATGTGTACAGCTTCTTTGTTAATTGCTTTTTTCTTTCTATTTAAATCTTGGTTTATGAGAAGAACCTTGGAGTTTTATACTTCAAAGCTAGAATGTGCACTTATATAAGCTTTGTAATCATTCTTGTAAATATAAAAACATGCAAGTTAATCTGTGATATAAAAAAAAATACTGTGGCTGCATATCTAAGTCGCTGCGAAAGCACTTTTGGGACGTGGCAGAGTTAAAGGTCACAAACGCCCAAAGATTTATTTTTGGTTCAAAGTGAAGGACTTAGAGTATCATGGCACTTGTCTGAAGAAAAGTTTCCATATTCTCACAGGAAAATAACTTTATTTGCAAAAGAATTTTGTTGCCCATGACGTGCCCGAAGTTGACAAGTTTGCACCTTTTTGGCCATCAACCGAGCACGGGGTCGTGATGTCACGGAATAGTCCAGAGACCAGATCGAGAAAAGTCTTTTAGTTTTCGAGTAACCTTGCTCACGTGGACCCAGGGATGAAACTAATTTTGTTTGATAGGCAATACTTTGGGCCATATAAATATGCGGCAAGATTGAAAAAAAAAAAACCTCTTTGTAAAAATTGGGAAATCATAATTGACCTTAGAAACTGAAAACATGGAAAATTTGCCGAATGACTTATATTCAATTCATCCTAAAATTTTGTGTGGGTCGTCCAAGGATAAAGTTGTCCTTTTTGATTGACAATATCTTTATGCACAAAACCATTATAGCTGCATCCTAAATTGGAATAACGAAAGTTCAAAAATTGAGGTCATAGGTCAAAACAGCAACACAGTTATATTCCAAGTATGTCAGTACAAATCGGTTATAACAGTCGTATTTTACAAAAAAAAAAAAAAAATAGGAAGAAAAATAGTTTATGAAAGGAACACATATTTGTAAATAATCGTTAATGATTACGTAATGTATGTTCTGCCACAAGGTCAAGGTCACTGATATTGAATTTTGCAGAAAAAGTAACATGTTAGGGAAGACCTAGTTTTATTCCCTTTCAAAGACTACGTTGTTAACTAGGAAAAATTGGAAACTATAAAGCCTAAGACTGGAACAGTTTAGTTTCATGACTTTTAACCACGCGTACTTGTATCATTTTAGTAATTTAAGTCTCTGAAGCATTAATTATGATCCCTTAATTTGATCACCAGATGTTGAAAATTAAAAGACCACTGGTTGCAGCAGTTTAAATTTGTGCCGTCTGGCGCCTTTGCTCCTCGCTTTGCGACTAGCTTGAAGATGGAAGACGGAAATCCATTTCGAAAGTGCAACCATGTGATATTTTGTACAATAATATTCAGCACAATTTATTCTATATTTCTTTTCGTCAAAATATAAAATCTACCTGACTTTTAAGAAGCTGGACATGCAAGCTTTTACCTTCTATTGCAGCACATTTCTTTTTAAACTATAGAATCAAATATTTTTAAGTTGTTCATTTTATCTGAAGGTATTAAAACAGTTTACCCAAGCAGTTCATGTCATTATTCATTCAGCGACCTTTCTAACACATTCCTATTGTGAAACAGTATACTATGCATTGAAACTTGCACGTTAAGCCTGATCTGACACGACTGTAAAACTAAGTAGATAAATATTTAATATATTGTGGGCCTAAACTGACAACAACTGATGACATTCCTGTTCTGAAGATGCACAGCTAATCAAAATTATTTTCTGCAATAATTCCTGTGATGCGGGGCATCAGTGAAAATGACAGCACAGTGAAACTAAGTCAGTTCACACGGTACAAATCACTATTGTCTTGCACTCATGGAACTCTATTGAAAAAAATGATAATAGTAAGACAATGAAAACCTGACTGCGTGATCACCTCATCATCATGATGTGAAATACGTGATAATACCATTGTAATACATAAGAGCTTTATTTCATGGTATACACTAAGTGTTGTGTTCTTCAAAACTGTTAAATACAATGTCTGGTAGAAATAATATTTTTACTAAAAATTATTAAAACTTATAGATATTTACAATGTTTCAATGGGAGCTTTGTCTTTTAATTGAAGAAGTGGGGTCATTGATCGGGATAGCATATTTCTAGGCCTTTTAATGTTCATTATAAAGGTAATCCTTTCATCCAAATTTTGTTTTTCCTTTCTTTTAAGAACTTGTTTTTTTCTCAACTAGAATCCTAAACTTTTTCAGATTTGAATCACGGGTATTTCAGGTCTTTACAGTTCTATAGTGTTTAGCAATTTAAATTGCTGTCTTTGAATTGTTAAAAACAAAACGGTTTTATATTTATTTCCTCCATTTGTCAAATTGTGGCTAGCTGTAGTTGGGCTTCACCTCCAAGACTCGGTAATCTGCAACATGATACATTGAGCAATGAGACATCGTAAAGTATAGATTACAAGTTATGGTGACGAAAACATGAACACATCACATCCCACCCACTCCCTTTGACGCATGAAATAAGATTTAAACAAATAAAATTGTGCAAGTGGGGGACGTTAGAGCACCATTCCTACACCATACTTCCCCGTACCATGAACCCCAAACATGGCATACACCCGAAGGTGACTTTCACTTGATGTAACTTGCACTGGAACAGCATCGGGTGGCTCTCCGGTGAGCCGCTGTTCCCAGATGGTAGCGTGCCCAAAAAAATTAAATCCTTCCCAAGGGAAAGATGAAAAGATATCATACATTCGTGAAAGCAAGTGGTATCTTCATCGATATTTTACAGTGCTTAACACATTCACTGCTTATACATGTATTTACTTTTTTTCTGGAATATTTTCCCATGTTATTTTCTCAGTTTTCATCAAGTAAAATATTTTTACAAAATTTTCTCCTTTGTTCTTGGTACCACAGAACATTATTTATACTGGTCAAGGTAGATTTTAGAATGACAAGACATTCCAGTTTCAAGAACTATTGTTACGGTACTGACACGCAATATTTTTCTTTAAAACAGCATTGATGAACTCATCAGTTTTGCAAACATTTTAGAAGTTACACTTTCTTCACCTGTTTAATTCTGGCGTCCGAAACATTCACACACTTTCCAGTCTGATGAGCTTTCAGACTCAACGTGACGCAGAACTTTTCATAATTTTTATGATCATAGCGACGGAGCCCAATGCATGCGCGCACGCCTCTGAGACTTTAACGCTAAACTAATGGCATCATTGCCGAAGCTTTCTCCTGCTATGCAGAGTTCCTAAACTAATCTCAGCTATGTTACATGCAAGTAATGTCACACATTTACATTTGATTTCACGTTGTTTACCTGAAAAGCGAATAGGGAGCGGGAGGAGCACATATGATCTCCGATGAGTCTCGTGTCCGTTTCTATCTCTACTTGCGAAAGTGTACAAACGCTAATGTGCTCATAGATTGATCCTATTTGTTTTCAATACCCAAATCTGGAATATATTTTAACTTATCACATCAACATTATTCCCTATGAAGTGACAAAGTCTCTTGCTGTAGGCTAAAAGGCTCCTTGACACCAAGAACTAGTAAGTTCAAAACTCTCACACACACAAACTATGGCCTGCGACACAAATGCAACTTATTATGAACTGGAATAAAATGATCCGTTGCTTTTGTGTTCAGGCCTATATTTTGTGAGGAATTGCAGAGTTGTCCTTACTACCTCCTATGTGTTACTTCTCCAAGATACAAAAAGCCACCTGGTCACCATAAAGTTATACGAAACGCATAGTAGCCGATGATGATTCCTCGTGTGCTTATCGGTTGAACATATATTATTCATTATCCAAATCTTGAACAGATTTTGGTTTAAACATATTTTTATTTCCGTAAGGATACAATTGGGAAACAGGGCAAAGCCCTATATAAATCCCTCTTGCAGGTAAGGATTTTAACTTACTGTATTAACATTATTCCCAATGAAATGAACAAGTTTCTTGATGTAGGCTCGGAAAGCTCCTTGACACCAAGAACTAGTATTAGTAGGTTCAAAACTCACACACACAAAATATAGCCTGCAACACAAAAGTAATTTATGAACTAAAATGAAATGATCCGTTGCTTTTGGGTTTAGGCCTATATTTTGCGAGGAATTGCAGAGTTGTCCTTACTACATCGTATGTGTTACTTCTCCCAGGTTCAAAAAGCCACCTGGTCATCATAAAATTATATGAAACTCATATTGTAGCATATATGAAAAATATGGTTTGCGATATCTGTTGTCAGTGGCCTGTCATCCCCCAAACTGAAGAATACTTCTGTACACATTGCCTCATAATTTGAACACTCAAAGGGCCAGATGCCTACACGCAAGTAGTGGTCATGCGTTCTCATTTCTGGTTCTTGTATCTACACTCCAAAAACAACGGTTTCTGTTATTCCTGTCCACGCGTGCAGATTTTTTTTTTCAAAAATACTATAATGCACTCTTCTACATGCTACTGGATAGATCGATTCAATCAGGAGAAAATTAATCTGAATTTTAAAAGCATGTCACAAATTGCAAGCATGAGTTATGTCTCGACGATAGTCGGACTTTCACTGTGTAAGATTAGGAATAGATAACGGGGAATATATAAAATTTATTTGAAAGATTCATGTCAGACCAAGTTGATAGTTTTACTAAGGAAAAAATTATTCAGATCAATTTAGAGTGAACCAAAAAATGATGGTCTACTTTATAACTGTCACAACACCTTCACTCACACCTCTGTAAAAAGCAAAGGGAAACCCCATGGTGGATTAATATATGCGTTTAATATGGCTTAACAAAGTGAGTTTGAAATTGTGTATAAGCGTTTCTCCATTGGTCATGTCAGCGAGAGCGTGGCGCATCTCAGAGGTCAAGGTCATTCATATGTAAACTCAACATAGCACTAATGGAGCACCATGTCACTTACAATATCAAAATTCCGAGCTCAAGTAGTTCTGGAGTTCAGAATCTAACCTAACTCAAACATGGGACTGCATGAAGTAAGAAGCCACGAGACATTAGGGCTTGCGTTAAGGCAAGCCCTGTAAATTACATACTTTTTCATGTCCATATGCACTGAAAGTGCAATGACTGTCCCCTTTAGCAATTGCTTCATGATGACAATATCACATGCAAGATCAGGGTTCAGGAATTTTCATGTCTACTAGCCAGGGAGCCGGACAAGTAAAATCCCAATCAGGCCAAGCTAAAATTTCAAATTACTTGTTCACACAAATAAAAACACAGGACAGAAGTGGGTATGTGACATATTACAGCCATAAATGCACAAGAATTGCCAACATTTTCTTTCAACACGATTTTCTCAGAACTGTTTTTTGCTCAAGCTATGAAATTTGTATCTCGCCTCACAAATAAACAAATTGCCCTATCACATTAAAATCAATGAGCATCAAAAGAAAAATATATCCAGGAGTGGTTCCAAGGATTTTTTTTCCAACCTCTTCCGTGACTTTTGGAGCAATTTCTAGAAGAAAAAAAATGAACCTGTCAGGACCAATTAAAAAATTTTATAACTTTTTATTTGTGCGATTTCATGACTCACCCTTGGATATGATCCTGGACATAAAAATATATTTTTAAATTCTCTGATTTCAACTTGGAAAAAAATGTGACTTTTGCACCGAAAATGTGAAAATCCTACAAAGTCAGGAAGAATGCTAGAAAATCCTGAAAAAACTTCTGATCCCGCAAAAAAAAAAACAAACAAACAAAAACAAAAAAACAAAAAACAAAAACAAAAACAAAACTATGGATACAAACCTATGGATGCATAGTAATAAAAAAAATATAGAGCTTTAATATACTTGTAAAGAATTAAATGGGTAATATTGATTCAAAGTTTCCAGTCTCACTGTGCCCTAGCTACAGATCTTCCACCTTAAAGTGCAGTAAAAGAGAAAACAAGAGGCCCATGGGCCTAATGCTCTGCTGACATTGTGGCTATATTGCACCTCTTCATTTCAAAGTTGGGAGTCCTCAAGTGGCCTCTGAACATATAAAGCTTATGTATATTTAATGTAAAAATTGTCCCCCAGGTGGCACTTTGCTCCACATGTAATCATGCCTTATTTGTTCAACTCCCGTGATGAATATTGTTGCATGTGCCAAGACAACAATGAGTAAATCCTTAACTTTATGTCCTCTGTGACCTTGGGACAGAAGATCAAGGACACCCAGATCATGTAAGACAAGAGGCCCAGAGGAACTCCCTGGTGCTGTGCTGACATTGCCATTGAAGTCCAAGCTACACCCTGCCATTACAAAATCACCTCTTTCAACTTTACAATTATGGTGACTTTATAAAAGTACGTCAAGGTCACTGACATTAAATACAATTCTAGCTTTAGACATTGTCTACATATCCTATAAATTTGGCAAGTCTAATACGATTACTTTTAAAGATATGGAATTTTATATCTTAAAAAACATTTTGGCTCATAATTTCCATCAATTATAGGTGGTACCACTAGTATCACTAGCAACTTAGACTTTGACCTTCCCCACAATCCCATCGAATTTGGTGAAGATCTGCCAAAAATTAAAGATGCTAGAGTGTTCACAAGATTTTCCCTTTTTGACCCCTATATTGCATAATAATATAGGTGGCACCACCAATATCGAAAGGGGTCTAGATTTTCATACACCCTATAAGTCCTGAAAGTTATATTGGGCTAACTGGAACATGAGCGGTCGCATAAGCTCTGCGACCTTTGGTCAGCAGAGCTAAAAAGAATAGACGTCAATGAGGCATTCTTTTTCGACATACTAGTGAATGACCATAGCACTTTCAGCATCTGGTTATATCTGGTTACCTTTGCGTAGCAATAGCTAGATAAACTGGGCAAACCCAGTGAGATAGTTGACATCACCCACTGTTGAAAAAGTATTGTTCTATCAGGGGCAAACCAGAAAATAAGTACATACATATATGAAACTTGTATTCATGTACATACAAAGTTGGTTCCATCTGTCCCCCCCCCCCCCTTATTTGTGGTGATGATATGTCAGAATCTTTTTCCGTGTCAGTAAAACTTGCCTCAAAGGCCATCTTGATCGAAGCATCACCAAACCGTGGTCTCTCAACACAGGTGGTCTTTCATGGCACTTACATCTTTCCACATTATATAATCACAAAATAGTAATAAGAAACTCCAAAATCTAAAGTTTTTCATTTCTTTTAATTCAATCATAAATTATGACAGTTAATTCATCCATAAGATACAATTCTGTACACCAATACAGCAGACTTAAAATAATCTCAATAAAATTGTCCCCACATAAAGTCTGTATGGTACTGTGACTTCAAGTCATGGTTTTATTTCGCACACACAAAAATATATGTGACAAAGATTTTCTTTTTTAGTATATAACTGTCACAGTATGGTAGATAAAAAAAACACTGGCTCCTTAATGCTCAAATAATTTTATTATAGCTGGTGATTTTGTTTTGAATATTTCATTGGTAAAATCATCAGAGATAAACCTTCAGGCATTGCCTGACAAGTCAGTTACCAAGTAGATCTTGAGTTGACAAGCTAATTATGTACATACAGTTGTCCAGAGTATCTCTTTCAAGTAAAAAAAGTAAAAAAATAAATATACATAAATAGCAGTTTTAGGACAGCAGTCTTTTAAGTAATAGTAATATTTACAAACAAGTTCATATCTCTTTTTCACATTTATGTTTTAACACATTCATTATAAGAAAATCTTATGTGCAGTCAACAAGATCTGCATCAAAAAGTCCAAAAATGCACAATATTACCAAATATGCAAATGAATTTGATGGCTCAACTATAATTCTCATTAAAACCATGTTTGATTACAGTTGAAATTAGTCCAAAACATTGAAGCAGATGACACTTGAACCCCCACCACTTTTGGCCAGTTTTAGGGGAAAGGGTTAACATTTGCACAGCCCAGATTACAATGTCAAATGACAGCACAATATAAAATATATATATATATATATATATATATATATATATATATATATATATATATATATATATTAGAGCCTGACCGAACCCGAGCTTACCGGGTTTCAGGATTGAAGCCCGGCTCGGGTTCTGCTTTTACAGTCACTAAACGTTCGGGTTCGGTTATCACTGTCAATGTTGGCAATGAAGTTAAATAAAAATGTCAGTGAGGTTACTTTTCGTGCTTGTATACACTTTAAACAATGCAACAAACGATACTTTGCAATTACGTGTGTCACATGGGTTGGATTAATCGCCTTAATTACATAACAATAGTAATACCATGTGCATAAGGGTAACAGCTAGTAACCCCTGTCAAACGTTTTCATGTTTGAATTGCATATACCGAACCCGAACGGTGCCCGGTTCGGTATCGGAAATGTGTACCCAGTACCAAGTGCCCGGTTTGGTTTGAAAATGCATGCTCGGTCAGGGTCTAAAACACACACACACACGCACGCACGTACGCACACACACACACAGAGTACAAAATTCCTGAGGTTTTTTTGGACAGGTCAGGATGAGGACCAAAGACATGCCACTAGTCAAGCATAATATCTAGTATGCAAGTGTTATGAATATAAAAAAAAATTATAGTAAGCTTTGGTCCCCCAAAATACTCATACATCATTCTCATAGACATTTTGTTTATGTGTAATAGCTCTTGCAAAGATATTTAGTGCACTGTAGCCCAAAGTCTCTTACATTACTTCAATACCCAAAGTTCCTCCTCTCCAGAACAAAGTAAACATTCAAAACAGTCTGAACGACATTGCAGGGGAGGCCCTTGACTTGATTTTGCAGGAATCAGACTCAAAATGTGGCCAAGACAGCTCATTTCGTATCTGTCCAACTTTGTTTGGTATTATATATATCTGCTACTTCCCTTGGCATTGCAAATGGGGTTTTGAGTGATTAAGGATGTTAAAGTCAAGTGATGCTGAAATTTGCTGATAAAACATCAAAAATCCAAGACGGCAGCCAGGTCATTTGACCTTAGGTGACCTAGATTCATTTTTGGCAAAAAAAATGGGACTGTGGGGGTGAAAGGGTTAAGCCTATCGTAATGACTACACTTGTGCTCATCTGAATAATTAAAGTGATTCTATATCCAAAGCACCCATAAAAAGACATTTCATTTAAGTAACAGCATATTTTAAGTTCCACAGAAAAAATACTGGTCCAGGTCAACACAAAAAAAAAGACTGGTTCCGGTCAACACAGAAAAAAAAATGGTTCCGGTCAACACAGCAAAAAAAATGGTCCATGTGAACAGCTTTTCTCGGCGTGCCATGGTTGGAATACATACAAGGCACACTGGGTAATGCTATTGGCTTAGTGTAAAACCTGGCCATAAAAGAGTTAACAACTATCATATCAACATAAAAAGTCTGTCAAAACCATTCCCTGGGTCATGCTTCATGATGACAGCCTTCTCACTTTTGTGTTAAAACTTGAGCAATACATACGTCTGCATGTGTAGGCTTTGTACAAATTCAATACATAATTACACAAAGTATCATACATTAGTAAGTTGTGTGTGTGTTGCAAGGAATACAGATGGAAATCACCACATCAAGTGCTTTAGTTCTAGGTTTTGTGAAAATTCAATACTTAAATTGCATAAAATATAATTCATTTACACACATATTATTTTTACATAGTAGAACACAAATAGAATATAGCCATTGAAATGACCTTAAAGACCCCAGTGCACCTGGTGTGTTGAAAGGGGGCAATGGGCTGGAGGCACTCAAGCATAGCTTTTGTTACCAGACTAATAGACAGGGTGTGTCTGAGCATACCTTAGCCCCCCCCCCCCCTTCCATTATGCCCCATGGCATACTGAGGTGTGTACCAGCCTCTTAGGCAGCACACTTCCACGAAACAAGCTTTGCATTCACAAGTGTAAAAATATGATGACCCCTGGTGACCTTGCAAATATGTCATGGTTATTGAAAGTCAAACTCAGGCATGCTTTCCATGAGATGCTACTACAGTACAAGTTTCATGATAGGAGCTCAATTTTACTATCAGGATATGTATATAAATCGGATATGACATTACAGTGGTCCCCCTCTTATACAGCCACCCAAAATGCAGCAAAATGTGGCCTTATAAGAGGGGTGGCCTTTCTTGAGGGGGAGAATATAATGCAAATACCATACTTTCTGCACCAGAATGCTGGCCATTCAAGAGGGGTGGCCTCTGGTGAGAGGGGCCTTATAAGAGGGGGACCACTGTACATATATCGTGTGGTTATGTGGTCTGATTATCACATATATAAGTCTAAGTAATGCACCATCAGAAGGCCTTGCTTTCTGTTCTGTAATGACACATACAAACTGTTTTTTATTTAGAAATCCATATCCTGAACTATCCATTTTGTACTCATATATCTCTCTTGTCTCATTTCTTCCATGTCTGAAGCTTATCCTGAAAGGGTTATCCTACATAAGTATGAAGGAGAAGGCTTTGTTTGTAATCTTTCATTTGATTTGTCACTCATTGGTTTCAAGTAGTAGGCAAGCCAATGAGAGGCCATGGTGCAAATACATACACCATGTAGTAAAATACATACTCCTTCCGCTTTCAAAATGGCATCGTTTTCAAACTTATTTCTGCAGTAGAATTTCAACTTGGTGTGTATTTGCCCTTTTTAGACATAGGAGAAAGAAACTCCAGTATGGGTGGCCCATTTGGGGATAACGTTGGATCACTTGTTGTTGGATTTTCATGTTAAACCAACTCATGATCCCAACAATATCCTTAATGGGCTACCCATTCTGGATTCTCTATATTCAAAATTGTCTGTTTTGCACTCAGACAGACATTTCTGTTTTGTCCTCAGATAGGCATGTCCTGCAGGCTGCCCCAGCTAGCTCCAGCTTTGACCTTGACAGGCAGTTTGACCAACAAGGTCATGGCTCGCTCCATTTCCATCTTAATGATTTGTGCCACTTGTACCACATCCTCCTCTGATACCTCATATATCAGCTCGTCATGTAACTGTAGCACCAGGTAGCCACCAGATGGCATCTGTGATCCATGGATCCGTCGACTCTTCCTTCTGGCATGATCTGTAAACACAGATACTCACAGTTACAGGTGAATGTGTAGTGAACCATGCTGTTTCTTCACAGATGATTTTACATATACATTTATAATCTGGTTTAAGTTATGTGTACAATACTGCTGTCATATTATTAAATATCAATTTGAACACTTCATGTTAAAAAAATGAATGTACTTTGACTGTACTTTAAAATTTGTAAATGTAGTATTGGTGTTGGAATCATGTACATGTATTGTCTTTTTTTATTCCAGTGCAATATCAGTACCTTATGTGCAATATAATTTTGTTCCCACAGACTGCATCCCTTACCATTCAAAATATGTCCAGTTTCCAAACTCACTCTGTTTTGTATGAAAGCTTATTGCTTTGTTTTGTATGTGAGAATTATTAAATTTCACCGTTAGCCTATGTTAAGATTATTCTTTTAAACAAAAACAGCATTGCTAAGGAACTAAATTACCCCAAACCAGTTCAGCTTTTATTTGGTTTTCATCAATTTATTTTTAATGTTTGTAAAGCAGAGTTCATAAAGTGTCCTCCACCCTGCCCACAGTACATACCTGCCCTGTCCATGTGTCTGTGTGATGTCACACACCCTGCCCACAGTACATACCTGCCCTCTCCATGTGTCTGTGTGATGTCACACACCCTGCTCACAGTACATACCTGCCCTCTCCATGTGTCTGTGTGATGTCACACACCCTGCCCACAGTACATACCTGTCCTGTCCATGTGTCTGTGTGATGTTCTCCACCCTGCCACCAGTACATAACTGCCCTGTCCATGTGTCTGTGTGATGTCACACACCCTGCCCACAGTACATACCTGCCCTCTCGATGTGTCTGTGTGATGTCACACACCCTGCTCACAGTACATACCTGCCCCGTCCATGTGTCTGTGTGATGTCACACACCCTGCCCACAGTACATACCTGTCCTGTCCATGTGTCTGTGTGATGTTCTCCACCCTGCCACCAGTACATACCTGCACTGTCCATGTGTCTGTGTGATGTCACACACCCTGCCCACAGTACATACCTGCCCTGTTCATGTGTCTGTGTGATCCACTCCACCCTACCCACAGTATGTACCTGCCCTGTCCAAGTGTCTGTGCGATGTCCTCCACCATGCCCAAAGTACATACCTGCCCTGTCCATGTGTCTGTGTGATGTTCTCCATCCTGCCCACAGTACATACCTGCCCTGTCCATGTATATGTGTGATCTCCACCCTACCCACCAGTACATACCTGCCCTGTTCATTTGTCTGTGTGATCTCCACCCTACCCACCAGTACATACCTGCCCTGTTCATTTGTCTGTGCGATGTTCTACACCCTGCCCACAGTATATACCTGCCCTGTCCATTTGTCTGTGCGATGTTCTACACCCTGCCCACAGTACATACCTGCCCTGTCCATGTGTCTGTGTGATGTCCTACACCCTGCCCACAGTACATACACGTACATGTCCTGTCCATGTGTCTGTGTGATGTCACACACCATGCCCACAGTACATACCTGCCCTGTCCATGTGTCTGTGTGAGAAGTGTGTCTGTGGGAATGCTTCCCTCAGACGCTGGTCTATGTTAACCATTGCCAACTTGACCAGGTCTGCTGCAGACCCTTGCACGGTCGTGTTGACTGCCTGTCTCTCAGCCTGAAATATTATACATCGCATGAAAATACTTGAGCACTTTCAAATATGTATACTGAAAGAACTGCATGCCTTCAGCTTTTGACATGTATATGATATACAATTTTTGGAAGCAAGTTCAAGCATGAAAAAGATAACAAGATTCATATACAGACTCTTGGTAAATTTATACAAGTACATGTTGTTTAAAATTGTACCTTTCAAGGTACTTTCATTTTTATTTAATTATGCATAGTCATATTCAATTACCATAGATAGGAGTTACTA
Organism: Hermodice carunculata; assembly: GCA_964020975.1. Classification (NCBI taxonomy): domain Eukaryota; kingdom Metazoa; phylum Annelida; class Polychaeta; order Eunicida; family Amphinomidae; genus Hermodice; species Hermodice carunculata. The sequence goes on along the minus strand of OZ026614.1, from coordinate 30,295,736 downwards.
GCAAGCAAAATTAAATGTTGCACCCATATCTCTATATGTATACACAACTGAACTAAGATTTAAAATAATATATAATAATATATAATAAGTATGGACATACATACATACATACATACATACATACATACATACATACATACATACATACATACATACATACATACATACATACATACATACATACATACATACATACATACATACATACATACACATACAATTATTTTGATGACAGAAAAGAAATGATAACTGAAACAACACAAAAAGGACTACAATCTGAGTGAATAGAATGACAAAGATTTTCCTTTTGCTTGAGTTAATCACTTACATGAGCTCTGGCATGTGGATTAGTGTCCTTGATTGCAGGTAGGTGGCGTCTGCGACCCAACATGGTCTCTACATATCCTTGTTCCCGACACTTCTGGACAGTCTGGCGCAGGTAAGTCCTCATGCCTGTGATCATGCAACATAACACCATGAAAACTCTATCTTGTAATCATGCGACATTACACCATGAAAACTATATCTTGTAAATCATGCCACATTACACCATGAAAACTATATCTTGTAAATCAGGCCACATTACACTATGAAAACCATATCTTGTAAATCATGCCACATTATGCCATGAAAACTGTACAGTAGTCCCTCTTTCGAAAAACCTCTCTTTTGGGAGACCACCTGCCTTTTGTGACCATTTTCACTGTGCAATAGCACCTTCTAATGATGATTCACCCCTTTCCGGAGACCAGCTGTAGAACCTGATCAGTGACCACCTAAAACACTCATCCATACAGAAATTCCCCATTTCATATAAGTAGAACCCACCTATTTTGTACAAGATTGGTAAAATCAAAATGAATCAACACATGTCTGCAAGATGGAATGTGGTCTACTATGTATACATCAGTCATGTTTGAATCTAAATTGACAGAGATTGAAAGTAGTGGTTGGTTGTCACTGTTAGGCAGGTGGTGTAAAAGTTTACCTCCTTTGGGAGACCACCTGCTTTATGTGACCACTTTTCGGATGGCAGGAGGGGTGGTCCCTCAAAGGAGGAACAACTGTATCTTGTTATTATGCCACATAACACCATGAATATCATATCTTGTAACCATGCCAGATAACATTATGCAAGAGGACTGTGAAATTTTACACACTTAAATATAAAATATTATAGTTCTTGTGGAAATCTGGTTATCTAAGACAATTTTCCCCATGGCAATTCAACAACATGATGGAAAAAAAATATTGGGTCAGGGTGTTGACAGATGGAAAAAAAGACAAACAAGACCCAAACATTCACAGTTTACACCCATAAAAATCTGGAGTGTTTGGCAGGACGGAGGACCATTCACCTATACACACTGCACTGGTCACTAACCTGAATGTTGAGCTGTATACAATGAAGACAACTGCCTAAGTAGTTGTATCATTGAAACATTAACAACGTAGAATGTTAAATTTACCTGTATACTTGGACTTGAAGGTCTCAATGAACATTGCACCATCATTTTCATCAACTTCAAGCTGCTCTCCAAGGGCCTTGGCTCCTATCCCATAGATCATCCCATAGCAGACCTTACAGAAGACAGCAACATAGATATGTGTACATGATAGAGGAATATAGCATGAAAAAAGGCCAGCTTTTCTATCTAGCATGGGCACTTAAAGCTATGACACCTTTATATCATCAATAAATATTTTGCTTTCATGCATACCCTGCATTATTTGTTAAAAATACAATTTATTTGGAGCATCAATTTATTTCAAATAAAATGTACTGATCTTCTTTCAAGTTGCGTATGACTATGAAAACCACATCCTTTTTGTGATCATATTTTTCAAGACACCACACCCTGTATGTTTGCTTTTATGCTACCTGTTGTAAAGGAGGTCACTTGAATGTTGCAAACATCAGCAGAACCTATCTCTGTCCCACCTGCAGATATAAGTAACCATCCCTGTCCCACCTGCAGAAATCAGGGAAACTCTCTGTGTCCTACTCGCAGACATCAGGAATACCTATCCCTGCCCCACCTGCAGCCATCAGGAGTACCTATCTCTGTCCCATCTGCAGATATAAGAAGTAACTATATGTGTCCCACCTCCAGGCATCAGGAATAACTACCCTGTCCCACCTGTAGACATCAGAAGTAACTATCTCTGTTCCATCTGCGGGCATAAGTAACTATTCCTGGAGTACCGATCTCTGTCCCATCTGCAGACATACGTAACTATCCCTGTCCCATCTGCAGACATCAGAAGTACCTGTCCCTGTCCCACCTGTAGACATCAGAAGTACCTGTCCCTGTCCCACCGGCAGACATCAGGAGTAACTATCTCTGTCCCATCTGCAGACATAAGTAACTATTCTTGGAGTACCGGTACCTATCTCTGTCCCATCTGCAGATATACGTAACTATTCCTGTCCCACCTGCAGACATCAGGAGTACCTATCCCTGTCCCACCTGTAGACATCAGGAGTACTTATCTCTGTCCCACCCACAGACATTTTGAGTATCTATTCCTGTCCCATCTGCAGACATCAGAGTATCTATTCCCGTCTAATTGACAGTATTGCCTGGCACACTGCAAATTCACAGAGATTAAAATTGGTCTCTTTTTCTCGACATATACATGTACTGGTCCTTTTAATAACATGCTCAAAAGTGATTTTTTAAATTAGGTGATCTCTCGATAAAGGTATAATAACTGGTAGAGATTTTTCACCTGGGACAAGATACACCATGCAAAGCAGTCCAATGTATTTTTTGTATTCTCTGTTCTCAACAGGGAAAACATGGCGTGTGGTCTGTGCAGCAGGCAAATGAGACAGTTGAATCCACAGGTTTATCAAACAAAGGGACTACTGTCCTGGAAACAGTTTAACACATTAACTGTTGCCTGGATGACTGACCTGTTTGGCCTGTTGTCGCTGTACTGCAGTTACATCCTCTATGTCAATGCTCTTCCACTGGGCTGCAATTGTCTTGAACACGTCTCCTCCACTGTTGAGTATTTTGATGAGTTTGGCATCCTGGGACAAGTGTGCAATGATACGCAACTCTAACTGGGAGTAGTCTGCAGCCACCAACACCCCACCTGTAAGTAGACATGGCACTACAGTTAACCCTTTAACCCCTGGACTCTGACTCAGTCCATGGCTCCTTTCATCATATTATTTCCAAAAGTTTATTCCTTGCACATATGAACATGTAGATACCTCTAAGTCCTCTCAGTAAATAAAATCTGAAACATATCACTTGTGTCTGTTTTCTGTAACATAGACAAACTATGTGTTCACAAAGAATAAAAACTCTGAAACCATTTTAACTACATCACGTTCATGCTTGAGCTCGGCCATAAATGTATCTGCTAAATATCTGTGCCTGATAGAGAAAGAGGGAGAAGACACATGAGCAAAAGAAACAGAGGGAGGGAAGCAGGGACGAAAAGAGAGAGAGAAAAAAACAATACCTTCAAATGGTACAAATGCATGCCGCATGCTAACAGCAAATGTCGGGGCAGGATGGTCTTTGGCATATTTTGCAGTCTGTCTGGGTCTGTCTTGAAGTGCTCTGGATCTACTGGCATGCCCCCTAGTGGATTTGGCTGGAACCATCAGAGCCCCATGACCTGGTGAAGGGCTTTCTCCTATGATGCCTGAAAATAAAATAATGTACACACAAGATCTAGTCAGCAACCATGCCATATTTTTTGTGGTTTAAGTGCCACCTGTTCTGTATTATACACTGTCACCTTGTGCAAAGTTTGAGCAAAATCCTGTCGGGCACTATTCAGATACCATGGGCACAAAAAGGAATGAGACAGCAACTCAAAAACATGATGCACTCTTTCTTCTGGGAAAGCAGAAAAATCCTACCTGATATGTTTATCAAAACAACACCACACTACTATTAATAGAAGCTGACCTGTAGTTTGATCCATTTTGTGAAGGTGTACTAGAATTTCCTAATGATGTATATATCCATACGAGTCTGCAGTACTTTACAATAAAGATCATATTTACTTGACTTTTTATAGCAAGTCTGTAATTGTGTGACAGGTCACACCATTTAGACAGTACAGTGGTACCTGCTTCAAAGACCAGCTCTCTTGAAAGACCACATCCTTTCATGACCACAGTCTATTTCTCTGACAAATATACCTGTATTTTAAGACCACCTGCAATATGAGACCACTTCTTGTGGGCAGTAGGGCAGTTTTTACCAGCAGGTACAACTGTATAATAACAGACAAGCCAGGCCAATAAATTTAGCTTGGTATTTTGTTTCTTTGTCCACTGGCAACTCAAACTGACTTCCCATCTGCCACTCTTATTTGAGTGATTTATAAGGTGATACTATATAATGCATTAAACATATTTCATGCTTGGAACCATCACTTAAAGTTTGCCTCACTGCTAGGCACCTGTGTGACATCACATTTTCCCAGCAACTGACTCAATGCCATTTAGCCTTTGAAACCTTCCTGACATTTAGATAAGGCACATAAGTAATACAGTCAAAGGTGTCACATCGGTGCGGAGTTAGACTTATACTTTTGTTTTTTATGATTGACACACGCACGCACGCACGCACGCATGCACGCAGGCACACACACACACACACACTCTGAAGTGAAATGTAATGGAAACAAAACAACAAAGTATACATAGCTGACTGACATTTTGAAATAATAATACAGGGGCTGTGTGAACAGTGGTACCTGCTCTACAGACCACATCTCATGAGAGACTTCCATTGTACAGTGGTACCTGCTATAAAAAAAGACTACCTCCCCTGAAACTTCCATTGTACAGTGGTACTTGCTCTAAAAAACCTCTAATGAGAGATTTCCATTGTACAGTGGTACCTGCTATAAAAAAGACTACCTCCCTTGAAACCTCCATTGTACAGTAGTACTTGCTCTAAGAGTCTCTAATGAGAGACTTCCATTGTACAGTGGTACCAGCTCTAAAGACCACCTCTCATGAGAAATTTCCATTGTACAGTGGTACCTGCTATAAAAACCTCTCATGAGAGACTTCCATTGTACAGTGGTACCAGCTCTAAAGATCATCTCTCAATGCCAAAATGGGAAACATTATTTTTCTATGGGAAATAAAACAGTACACTTCTAGCAGCAAAAGGATATTTTAAATTTTGGATAAGGGTTTTAGTTCAGAATGTACAGGATAGTTAAATTAAAATAATTATTAAACTTCTTTTTTATTTAAACAGGCAGAAAATTAGAACTAAGCCCTTTGTTACATATTTGAAATAATGCTTTTGAGAGCATTCTGTGCTCTTTCATTTGACACTATAAACTAAATCTGATTTTTATTTTTCAAAATGCTATTTTAAATTTTATGCCAAATTTAAGAATTTTAATTAAATTTAATCACATCAATAGTGATACTAAAATTTTATTTTTAGTACCAGAATTAAACTTGACAAAATGTTATTTTTCCAGAAAATATATACTAAATAGGCTATTAGATGGCACCCATAGACAGAAATTAAAACATTTATACATGAGAGTTATCAAGTGTACCACACCCTTAATGTATTATTAATACTATCACTCTAATAAACTTACCTGTATTTTAAGAACACCTGCAGTACATTGTGTCTTTTTGGTGGCATTCTTACGGGTCTTAAACAGCAGGTGCCACGACATCACCTTGCACAGGTACCATATTATCCCTTTTAAGTGCCTGGGGACATCGGGGAAATTTAATTGAGATGAGCTCCAATTGTAAACAAAAATTTGGAACATTTTAGCTGTATCAACTGGTAAATCATCATGAAATATACATTATTTTCCAATATTTCAGAAGAATTGTGGGGGGGGGGGGGGGCAGGGAGAGAGACATAAAAGGGCAGCAGTGGTTGAAAGGGGTAATGTGTTATGTGCAGTCTGTGTATGCACTTGGGGTGAATGGACTAATGTTAAGAATCCTATACCTTTGCTCAACCCTTAACCCATTCCTGGTCAGGGTACAACTGAGTCAATAGCTTTCCTTAACACAGATTGGGCACATTGCATCTAACCCACACCAATCAAAGCTATTGACCTGGGGGCTTGCATACATGATCTATAGGCCACATCTACATTTCTCAGCAGACATTTTCTACTTTGTTAACTCATTCCATACTGTAGTCACAGGCCTTGGTCAGTGGTTCTGGCACTGCCTGGCAAGTCATGCTGCAGCTGCCCTTGCGGCAGCTGCAGCATGACTTGCCAGGCAGTGCCAGAACCACTGACTTAAGACTATAGGCATGTTGGTACTTGAACGAAAGCTCTTTTCACGAAGAATTTAAATATGCAATTGTTGTCTTAAATCTAGGTGAATGTACGGAAAAATCAGGGACTGGTAAGGGATGAGTTAAAAACTGCAGGGCACATGATAGTTTGAATCAGGGTGCTTTGGGGCGCTATGAACTGCAAAGGGTTGAGGCAAGGCTGGATAACACTTGTTACAAAGCAACTGAAAATTCATAAACTACACCTGAACATTCTACATGAAAGTTGCATGAGACCACATCAAGTGTTGCCACAATGCTACACCTGCTTTGCTGGTCTGTCCAAGTAAACATGTCCATTATGTACAGGTATCCAGGAACCTGAATCACAAAAAGCTATTGTGAAATCTTGACACGGACCTTTCTGACAGCCACCTGTAACCAGGATAGGTACAGCAAATAGGTTTAACCCTTTCCCTCTTAATCTGACCAAAACCGGCTGGTGGTCAAATGTCGTCTGCTTCTACTTTCCTTGGCATGAGTTGGGCACCTAGTGCCAAGGAATGTTGTTGACTCAAGTGTAAATTCAAGGGAGAAAGGGTTAATGTTGCATATTATAGATACATTGATTTGTTAGGTTAACCATCTTTACACGGGAAGGCAACACTGCTTCAATATATATCTGGATTCATAAGCTAATACTGTCTTCATGTCATCAAGCTAAGCACAACCTTGTTACCATGATAATAAGTTGGCTGTTGCCATGGTGACAAGTATGTTAAACCCCTGTCTGAATGGCATAAGGGTATAATAAGAGCGATAAAGCCGTTTTCTTGAAATGGCCATAAATCTCTAGAAAATATCAATAATGTACATGTGCAACATCAATATTCATGTGGCCTGTGACCCTATAATACTGGTGGCTTTTGATCAAGTTTTCCCATTGTAAGATGTACCTTGACCCAAGGCCCTGCCCACCTCTCAGGCTGACCAGGCCAGGTAGGAGTACTACAGATTACTCTGTTTGCACCTTATCGGCTACAGAGCCACAAGTATAACAGGAGCACTATTTAATGACGACATTCATTTCAGCTTCATTTTCATTAATTTATTGCCTGCTTAGCCAGCCCTTCATGTACCTGGAACTTCTTTGGATGGCAAAGGGATGGCTGGCCAGTATACACAGACTACAGCTGTCTGGTGGTCAGTATGGCTGGCCAGTATACACAGGCTACAGCTGCCTTGTGGTCATTATGGCTGGCCAGTATACACAGACTACAGCTGCCTTGTGGTCAGTATGGCTGGCCAGTATACACAGGCTACAGCTGTCTGGTGGTCAGTATGGCTGGCCAGTATACACAGACTACAGCTGCCTTGTGGTCAGTATGGCTGGCCAGTATACACAGACTACAGCTGTCTGGTAGTCACTATGGCTGGCCAGTATACACAGACTATAGTTGCCTGGTGGTCAGTATGGCTGGCCAGTATACACAGGCTACAGCTGTCTGGTGGTCACTATGGCTGGCCAGTATACACAGGCTACAGCTGCCTTGTGGTCAATATGGCTGGCCAGTATACACAGACTACAGCTGCCTTGTGGTCAATATGGCTGGCCAGTATACACAGACTACAGCTGTCTGGTGGTCAGTATGGCTGGCCAGTATACACAGACTACAGCTGCCTGGTGGTCAGTATGGCTGGCCAGTATACACAGGCTACAGCTGTCTGGTGGTCAGTATGGCTGGCCAGTATACACAGACTACAGCTGCCTGGCGGTCAGTATGGCTGGCCAGTATACACAGGCTACAGCTGTATGGTGGTCAGTATGGCAGCTCTGCATGCAGAGTCATCGCTTCAAATTTAGTAAAACAAAGAAACGTGACTTATTTATATTAAAGTGGACTTGTACTGAACAAAATGTAATTCTAACAGTACACACATGGACCAAAAATTAGAATTAAACTCCTAAGTGCTGAATCAATATTTAAGCAGATAGTCCATGTATAGGACTAGTGATGGCTTTGCATGTTCAGGGTTTTTTTCCCCCCATCTCCTGGTCAGTCAAGTTCCAGCAGGCCTTGTTCATTGCAGTTTAATTATTACTTTTATATACAGTGAAACCTGTTTTATAAAGTACTTCCCCCAATTTTTTTTTTTTTTTTTTTTTTTTTAGTAGGGGTATGTGGCTCAACCCTTCAAAAACCCTGTTGTTAGGGCACTTTTTCACAAAACCTTTGTTATGGAATTTTTCGGCGAAATAGTGGAAAATACATGTATGGTCCCAAATTGGCGTGAAAAGTGCTCCAAGGAGAAAATTTTGACCTTAGTCAGAGAAAGTTTCCTGGATTTGGGGCCATAAAAGAGAAAAATTACCCTTTTTTAAGGGAATATATTTTTGGCAAAATACTGGACCCTTGTTTGGGAAATTTTGCTGAAAAGAGGGGCCTTCAGAGCGGCACATACTCAGTAACGTCACTAATGGGAGTATCCCCCCCCCCATGACAGCTGGCCTTGTTGCACCTAATTCAGTGAAACCTGTTTTATACTACAATGCTATGAATGATCACATCATGCTCTTTCTAGATCGTCTTCCAAAGCAGTTACGCATGATCTCCTTATGTCCAAATAGGTTACACACAGTGTGCAACATTTGCTCGTTATTATGGAAGGTACGTGGCCAATAAAAATTGAAAGTGATGGCTTAAAAGAAAGACTGAATTCACAAAACCTTGCATAGTAAATAATCCAATTCTTTCATTATTTTACACCTGAGATAATCAAGTTCAAATTAGGTATCCCAAACACAATAGCAAAATCACATACTTAAACCCTCTCATATTTCCAATAGGCCTCATTTCATATGCTGCAAAAAGTGAAATTTATCTTAAACTCCAGTTCAAAATATTTTCTCACTTGTACATATTTTTCATGTGTTTAAAAACACTTCCTCAATGAAATTTGGGTTTTAGCAGAAATGTCACAAATTTAAAAGCAAGCTCAACAAAACTTTGTAATCTGAGACAAGAAAAAAACTATTTTCCATCATTTTTTTTTTTTTTTTACAAAACATTAAAAAAGAGGCATTATGAAATCATCAACTTTGCAGTCTTTATATCTGTGCGGAAAATTTGCTTATGAATGTGATTTGGTAAAGCTCTGATGAATTGTCAGAAATAGAAGCGTATCAGAAATATGAGAGCCAACCATATAAACAAGTTGAAAAGTATGAAACTGAGGATCCTGGTGGTCTGTCAAGCCAGCTTTCACTGTAATGTAAAGTCTACCGACTTCAAAACTAGACTTACGTATTTGAGCGGAAGTCCTTTTGCTAGAAATCTGAAAACCAGTCATGATTACCCTCCCTTTAAAGAAGAATCAAAACATCCAAAATGTTGACATGTTCCACTTAAAGGCTTACCAGCAAACTCAATAACTGGGAACAGGCATTGATGCTAATGTTGACACTTTTCAGCGTCAACAAAACTTCAAAAGCGTCAATTGATTCTTTTCACTTTTATTGCTTCAGCATGAACCATTTCCTTTCACATTATTCATGACATGGAATATGGGTAACACCACAGGTAAACATCTTTAAAATACTTCACCCTAAGCCAATGGCAAAAACTAACAATGATATATATTCTGAGAGAGGTGCTAAAAACAACATAAAGTCATTCAGACTACAAAAAAGGATAACTGCGATGGTCGCAAAACCAAATACATTGACATTTTAGAATAAGGGTATTAATGCCTACATGTGGACAGGAGACACATTTTTTTTTCTCATCTTTATAACATTGTTAGCTTTGGGTTAATTCATATTGGTGTTCAGATAGCTGTGCATGTGCAAATACATTTATGAAACTGTACAAGCACCATTATCGGTTTCACAGACAATTCTTTGCATGGGACCATGCCTCAGCAAGGTTCAATCTCTCTTCCAAAGTTCTATATGTACAGACCCTGTGTGCAAACTTTCTACACTATTGCTAAGTTTATAAATATACATTGGAATTGATTTCCACAAATCCAATGCCTTTCCAAGTGAACACTTGATCACCTGGTGTGCCAGGCTACCAGAAAAGTAAAGTTCGGTTGCCTTGCAGTATGAAATATAATTTCCTAACTGAGGAATCCCCCCCCAAAAACATTTCAACATACATGTACAAATATTTGTCTTTCTAAGGAAAACAATAGCAAAAGGAGCTGGAGTATCATTATAATTACATGTACATGAGCTGCTTTTCTCCTTATTATCCATGATAGCAAAGTAAAGATGTTTTCAAAATAAAAGTTTCAGTAGCCTCATTCTGATTCTGAGTTTTTAACATGGTTCCCCCCCCCAAAAAAAAAATACACACTGTGCCAACTACTGAAAAGAAGCAAAAATGTACAGCTGACCTACAAGTGAACATATCTGTGATAGACCAGACATACAACAGGCCATGAACCAGCAGATCAGCCAGATGATGACAGATCAAGTTGATTCCAATGTAGACACATAGCATTTAGAAGGTAAGAGTGCTGCAGATACAGCTTACATGTACAAGGTTTTAGATAATCATAAGCTTGTGTTTTGTCCACATGAAGCTCTTCCTTTGTGCACTGGATTAGCAGTGAGTTAACAGATGTTCTTCCTATTGGCAGTAAATGATCAATTAACTCTTTAAGTGCCAAATTTTGGGCTGAGTCAACAGCTTTTCTCATTGCACATTGGGCACAATGTACCCAATGTGCACCAAGAAAAGCTGTTGACCTGTGGTATTCCCTCCGGAACTATAGGCATACTGGTACTTGAATGAAAAGTTTCGTTTTTTTTTTACGAGGAATATGAATATGGGATCCTACTGATAATTCAGACTAGTTTAACTTAAGTAGATTGACTTAAGATGTGATTGGCATTCAAAGAGTTAACCTAGGACAATAAAAGCTGGTCAACTGGCTATACTATCTTTTAGAGATCATCTTCAGTTCTCATTCAAGTATTGGAGTAGACAAGACTGAATACCTTCACTTTCCATCAATTCATGGGAAAACGCTTTTTTTTTTTTTTGGTCTCAAATATCAATATCTTGGAAACAGTACCAAAGAACTTTTTTACACAGTAACAGTTGAATAAAGGGTAGAGGTATGGGCACCGGTATGAACACACAAGATTCCATGCTATCAAATTTGAATCAAATAACTTTGTTTGAAACTGTACAATTTGCTTCCATGGACAACTCTGGGTCTAAAAGGTCACTCAGTGCAAATAGCAATATCAAAATGAGGCTGAACAATGGGAAAGTTACTGAGTTCCTATTCTCAGTGCCTGGATAACTGTAGCATCTGTTGCTACTGGATACAAGCACACCGGTTACTGACAGCATCACACAGGTAAGCCAAAACCAAATATGGGAGGGCATTGGTCACTGACATCGTCATGGTACCCAAATCAACCACCAACCATTTTTCTTCTGCTAGAAAACTACTTCATAATGTACACTTGGAGCATATTACCAACTAATCAATACTCCTTTTTCACAAAAGTTGGTGAAACATTAAAAAGTCTAGTGCACATCTTTCCATATGATATATGTAAGAAAACATATGTCATGGTACAGGTTCTATTTGGTTCATTTAAATTCAATTTTTATCCTTTTCTGTAATTGACAGAATTAGTGACACTGGTAAATGAACCTGTATTCCTTGACGACTTTGCCTGCCATCCGGATTTGAATCGGAATAATTAGGGTCACTATGTCATCCTACCTTTCTTCTAGCCCATATCTGCTATAGTATCTTTTTAACTATTGGGATGTTCACTTAAAAATTGAGCCACTTTAAACTGAGCATAAAATAGTCATATATGGCTTAAAATTGGTGCTAACATTTCACAAGAGAGCAATACAGTCATCAAAGTTCAAGAGTTTTAAATATCAACACTTGGTAATGCTAAATACTTTCAATTTTCACCATAATATAGATCTTAATTTGGGTATAATACTCCAAATATATGTCTGTAATTAAGATTTACTTTAAGGTAATTTAAAAAAACAAAAAACAAAAAACAGGGCATAAAGAGAGGAATAATAACATAAAACAAACTATGGTTGTCTGGAACCTAGCTGTCTGATAAACTGAATTTATTAGTTGACTTTTCTTTCTATAATGCACTCCACCTGTCCAACAATATCAATATTAAATGACACGTGCTGCATGCTGTATCCCATGCATGGGCTCTTTTCTCATTCTTCAAAATCTGATTGCACAAATTTTATCAGGCAAAAAAATATGTTCTTGCTCCTTTTCAAAGGAGCCTTTGATCTCCTGCCCTTGTTAGGATATCCTGAATAACAGATTTTGCAATTCCTTAGGTACGTGCTATTCAGGTATCAGGCCAATTAAAAGAGGTAGCTGTTTCACATTGAGGGCCATTTGCAGAAGTATGAACTTATATGTAGCTTGAATGGACATACAGTGGGCCCTGTCTTGAGAGACTGTCCCTAGGGCAGGTCAAAAAGTAGTCTCTCAAAACAGGTGGTCTTTCATTAGAGGTATAATAACATGGAAAAGATTACACAGTGTTCCGAGAGAGTGGTCTTAAAAAGATATGGGGTCTTTCATTGGAGGGTCTCTCAAGACAGGTACCACTGTATCTGCAAGAAAGTATCTACAGCAAAGTATAGGACAGTAAATACTTCATTTTAACTTCCACTTATGACTCTTGGCATCATAATATACTAAATTAGATCTCATAGTTACAGTCCAGTGCTCCCCCATTCCTATGCACAGAATATGATATATCAGAGCCCCCCTCCCTCTTAAAAGACCACTTGAGAGCTGCATTTTGGGTGGCCTTGTAAAAGAAGGACCACTGTATTACAAAATATAAGGCTTCAGGGGTTAATACTCCCTGAAAGAAGTTCTGCCTTCCCTGAAGCTCACCCAGGCTCAACTTGTAACCCTTTTTGTGTAAAAATTCATGAATTATTGACTGTTAAAGTAACATTGATTTTGACCGAATCTCAAAAAAGACGTTTGTACACATCACTACCATACATGCATACATCAGTCCAATCAGCTGAATAATGTGAAGGTATCAACATCACTTACAACATACAGTACACAAGGGAGACCTCAGGGCATGGTGAGCGGATGTACATGCTTGTGGAAGTCACAGGTGTGACCATGGACAACAGCAGACAACATGTAGCCTGGGTAAAGAGGGATATATCTGTCAGGACAAAATAGCACCTCTCTGGCTCACCTCGTCAGATCAAGTGCTCGCCAATTAACTACGGCCACTGAAGCAGTAAATTAATCTGCCATATGCTGGCTGGTTCAGCGGCTTGAACGAAGTATGGCTAGGACTGATAGGAGACAGGATCTTCATAATACTCTGCTCCTTAGACAGGACCATATTGATAAATCTCCCCCCCCCCCCCCATTTGCATACAGAATTGACAACCTAAAATGTACCAGCAAACATAACTCCCCCCCCCCAAAATGTCAATTGTGACTCTTGATCTATTTTGTTGTACATAGGGCACAGTTTCTGTTTTGCCAATTTTATTGGGGGGGGGGGGGCAGGTATTTAATTATTTTCTGTCCACTACATGAGTGTTCGCAGTATTTTTTAATCCTTTATCTGTAGACTATTGGTTTAAATTATTAAATATGCTAGGGTCAGAGAGCATTTGGCACAGATTTACTCTCTACTAATATGGTCTACATGGAGTCCCTCTGAATGATTGTAGTGTAGATTTCTGCAAGGAAAACGGCTGGAACTGAAGGCATGCTCTGGGAGGGCTCTGAACTGGGCTATGAACTGAGTGCGTGCTGTAAGAGGGCATCCCTAACAGGACAAGACCCCACAGTTAGGACACATATACACAGTGCCCAATGTGGTGACTTTATGAATGATCCAATCTAATTGCTGGTACAAGTACAAGTATGTCAAGATAAAAGTGAGGGAGTAGCAGATTACTGGTCTTGTGACAGCAGGTGTAACCCAGGCATAGACATAACATCAGCCAAGCAACAGCAGGCATATCAACAGCCGGGCCTCTGCTATACCACTCAAGTACGCCAACACGTTTATTTGATTAAGATTATAAGTGCTCAATTATGCCAATAGAATCACTAGTAACAAAGTCAACGATTTGCCATTGATACTATATCTGTAACTCTACAAAACTATATCGTGGATAACTTCGGCTGCTATGCCCCACTGCGGACATGTGTGATCTCCCCCTTGTATTGCTGTATAGTACACTGAGGAGAGTTGGGTGAAACTGTAAGTATTAGAAGTTCTGTGTACAATATATTTAACTATATGTAATTATACTTACATGTATACAATGTATCTTTCACCGACCCTATGCAAGGTATATGACCATGCAACTGACTTAATCTATTCATACAACACAATGTTTCTTGCTGCAATTTTTTTCTTTTTTGGGGGGTGGGGGGTGGGGGGGTGGCAGGGAGAAGGTTTTTCTGATTTAAACAAAAAGACTTGCATCAGGCTAAATCCTTTTGGCTATGCCCCTCCCCCTCCCCCCCCAAAAAAAAGAACCTGGCCTAGTAATTTGTAACAATACTGGCCTTGTAACCTTGGGAATGAGGTCAAGGTTACACATGTACTATCTGAGTCTGTCCCTAACAAAGGTCCACTACCATGTAAAATATCAGTCTTGGCTGAAGAAGTTCTCTGCTGTAGAGTTTAATTCACCATAATGGCCATATGACGTTCTGAATGAGGTCAAGGTCACCCATGTACTGTGTAAGTCTCACCCTCATTCCCAGAAGTGTCCCTACGTGATCTCAAAGAATTTGCTGAGCAGCTTTTAGAGAAGATGACTCAATTTTGAAAAAAAAAAAAATGAACAAAAAAATCATAAAAATGTCAAAAATCACTTGTGTGGGACTGTTTGAATAAACTTCGTAGAAACACATCCAAGATACATCCCCACCACCACTTAAAGTGAATTCAGCCTGTGGTTTCGGAGAAGTCAAAAATGTAACTTACCCTTGAAACCCCCATTGACTTACATAGCAATCAACAGGAATACATGCATGAAGTGATAAGCACCCAAACTGAAAAATTTGTTACAAATCAGAGATTCATAGTATTGTCACTGAATGACGAACTTTGTCATTTCCAGAAGGACCATTTCTACCAAATTTCAACATAGTCTGAGTGACAGTTTTGGAGGTGCAGTTGAAAATACATGTCGTGAAAACACATAAAAACTTGCATAATGGCTGAGAAAACTGCATCACAAAATGTGGCAGAAAGGTAAATGAGAAAGAATAAAGAACTCCTACAAAAACAATATGTCTGGGTTGGCACCCAAACAATTAATTTTTAAAAATTGCAAAAGAAATTTCAGAAGCAACCGTTGCACATATTAAGGTCTGTGGGTCCCCAGAAGTGCTCAATGCAACTTCAAAGCTATTACCTAAGCTGTTTCAGAGAGGGAGGCTTTTTAAGATTTTAAGATTTTGCCGAAAAAGAGATAAAGTTGAAACTAACCAAAATTCTTTAAAAAATAGAATAAATGCAGGGCCACCTGCTGAACAAATTAATGTCTAATCAGCCCCCCCCCCCCCCCCAAGTGCAATTTCAAAGCAATTGGCCAAGTGATTTAGGATGCAGATTTTTAAAGATTTTTGTAAGAAAATGAACAAAACAAGAGGACTGTGACAGTTCTGTGCTCAGCTGGCCTTACATACACAGACTGAAGTGGTCCAATGAACTTCAAAATGATATAAAGGTCACCTTTGCTTAAGACCATCATCACTATTGCTCACATAAATATATATACCTTATCAATTTTTCCACATTTTATAAAAATTTGTGAAAAATCGGAAAATGGCAGCACACCATGCAGTGAGCAAATTAGTGGAGATTAAGTCCTCATACATTCCTAATAAGTCTGAAGAGGATCCAACTTAAAGTTTGGGTGAAAAAGTCTGGAAAAGTGAAAACACAAATTTCTTTCAAAAGCAAAAAAATAAAAATAAATAAATAATCGCAGCACCCAGCCACCTGTTGAATAAATTTAAGTCTAGAAGTCCCCAGAAGTGTCCCTGTGCAATTTCAAAGCAATTTGCTTGGTAGTTTTGGAGAAGATTTTACTGCCAAATGAACAAAAAGGTCATGAAAAATTCTAAATTCATTAGAGCAGGACCATTTGAACAAAATTGTGGCGACCCACCCAAGGTACATCCCCACCAAATTTAAAATCAATCTGGTTGACACTTTTGGAGAAGTCAAAAATGTGAAATAACATTGCAATCCCTATTTGACTTGCACAGTAATCAATAGGAATGTATGGATTAACCAACAAGAACTCAAATTGAATTGTTCGTTAAAAATAAGGGATATGCAGAACCACTCAGTGAACATCTTTGGCTGACCCTTCCTTGAACTACATTGCCACCCGGTTTCAGAACAGTCTGAGAGATGGTTTTGGAGAAGTAGAAAATATTGAAAACACACAAAAATGCATCCAAAATAGAAAAAAAAATACAGCTCCACCTGTTGAACACATTAAGGTCCAGGAGTCCCAAGACATGTCTCCGTGCAATTGCAAAGCAATTAGCCAAGTGGTTTCAGATAAGCAGATTTTTTTTGCAATTTTGACCAAAAAAAAAAAAAAGTTTAAAAAATCACTTCAGCAAGACCACTTGAATAAACTTCATAGAGATCCACCAAAGGTAGACCCCCACCAAGGTTGAAGCGTATCTGGCCCATGGTTGTGTGCTGTCTGGAGCTCAGTGTGAGGCTTTTGTTTGCTAGTGACAAGACAGACTTATCGAGGCTCCTATTTCTTTTAGACTATTTTATAAGTTGAATATATGATTGTGGACAGACAATGGATGCAGTCCCATCCTGCACTCCCAGCTAACTTGTCAGAGCTGAGCTAAAAGCATACTTAACTCTTTATGTGTCAAACTTTGGACTGAGTCAACAGCTTTTCTTGGCACACATTGGGTGCAATGCGCCCAATGCATGCCGAGAAAAGCTGTTGACTTGAGATGTTTCTCTGTAACTAGAGGCATGCTGGTAGTTGAATGAAAGGTCTTTTTACTAGGAATATGAATCTGAGATCCTAATGATGATTCAGACTATTTTAACTTTAGTAGATCAACTTTAGATGTGAATGGCACTGAAAGAGTTAAATATCTTACAAGGATAGTATTTGAAAGTCATGCTGCCCTTCATGACCGGTGGTCTTTATAGCAACTACCTCTACACATGACTGTAGATATAAATTATTTACAGACAGGCAAACGAAGTGGTTACGGAATTAAAAAAAAGTTGCACGTGAGAGTTCTCAGAACAGGATAACCAAATCCCTTCATTTTGCTTCAGGATTCATCATCACCCTCTTCTCAGAGCTCCAAGTAACATGCCGTTTGTCCTTTCAATAAGCTCCATTATGATTTTTGTATGCAATAATCAATATTTAAACAACTGGCATGTGTATACTTGTAGCTGTTGGCTGTCTAGACTAAACCATGGCACTCAAGTCTCCAGAGCAACGTATTCGTGCAGCAGACTACCCCAGTGATCTGACGACAATGAGTAAGTACAGACATTTGGCATATGACACGTTCTGCATGTGAAATATTCATTTCTTTTCCCTGCTAGCATCAGATACACCAGCTGTGTTATCTGGTGCTACAGTTTTCCCTCCCTGTTTTTTCATACAAGAAAGTCTGTAAATATAGGCTACTTCCTTTGAGACGATTTTATAAATTACATATATGTACGTTTATGCCAGACACTAGTGCATGAGTATGTTTGGTTTTTGTATTCATCTTTGTTTAGAAACTTTTTTTTTGACAATTTATAGCAGGGTTTAGGCATGTACCTATATATAATATATCAAATCCTACTTGTTGAATATGACAGTAAAACAAACAGAACAGAGCATTCAAACAAACAACATTAAGAGCTGTGAACAAAGTCAAAGATAGCACAACAGATCAAGGGCAAGTGATAGGCTTAATAGTCTCAGGCTACTAAATCAAAAGCCACACAGCTAGGATTGTCTGGGGCACCTGAGTCAATGACTGGACAGACTTGAGCTGAGTAATACATAAAAACATTCACTTGCACAAAGTATTCTCCTTAGATTTTTTATGCTTTAAAAATAATTTTGTTCTTAAGAAGCTTCAGCAGGGGCCATACAAAATGTTAAGGCAATGGGTTAAATGTAACAGAGACTAGATATACCTTTAATGCAAAGCGTTGACTGAAGGAATGGTCTGCCAAGAAAAAATCTGCCGTTTGCTCAAATTAGGTCATGGTGGCACCAAAATCTAATCAGTTAATCTTGCCAGGTAAGATAAGCATATTGTCAAATTTGAGCAAAATACACGGAGGCATTCTGTAGATATTGTGGTAACAAGAATGTGTACATCCGGACAGACAGAAATCCAGACGGACAGCCAGATGGACATCCTGATGGACGGAAAATCTGAAAACATAAAGGGTCCCCCCATAGGGCGGACCCTTAAAAAACATATGTACTTCTATACATATTAATAGTGTAAACAACAAACAAACCCATATATTGTCAACACTGTTTGGTCAGATGAGGACAACTCAAGCTGATCTTAAATACTTTCATGTGGAGCAATGCCAGATATTGATTGGCATAGAAAACTGTAGCTACCTGCTATACATTAGGCTGCCAGGATTTATTTCAAATAGTCAAGATTTCTTAAGTGGCACACTTAATTGGATTGTTTTATGTTAGTCTGTGCTGGTATACCCAGGGCCAGCACACAAATATTACCCGAGAAGTTTTGTATAATGCTTGAAAAAACATATGTATTCTATCCTGTTTATGGGAAAACTTTAATTGTTCTTGTGTCAAAGTCTTTTGTTATCTAACCACTGTACCCTTGAGCTGGTCAAAAGAGAACCAAAAGTGTCCAAATTTATTCAGTGAATGTACTCTTTTTTCCTTTAAGTTTCTCTTTTTAACATATTAATCCATATTTAGACATAAACAGTGACTGGATTTTGTACTGGATTAAATATGGAGAGTAGAGAGACTGGATTGTGAATGAATTGAATATATGAATATAGAGAGTAGAGAGACTGGATTGTGAATGGATTGAATGTATGAATATAGAGAGTAGAGAGACTGGATTGACTATGGAGAGTAGAGAGACTGAATTGTGTACTGGATTGAATATATGAATATAGAGAGTAGAGAGACTGGATTGTGTACTGGATTGAATATGGAGAGCGTAGAGACTGGATTGTGTACTGGATTGAATATATAGATAGAGAGAGTGAATTGTGTACTGGATTAAACATGGATAGTAGAAAGACTGGATTGTGTATGGATTGAATATGGAGAGTGTAGAAACTGGATTGTGTACTGGATTAAACATGTATAGTAGAAAGACTGGATTGTGAATGGATTGAATATATGAATATAGAGAGTAGAGAGACTGGATTGTGTACTGGATTGAATATGGATAGTAGGGAGACTGGATTGTGACTGGATTGAATATATGAATAGAGAGAGTAGAGAGACTGGATTGTGTACTGGATTGAATATAGAGAGTAGAGAGACTGGATTGTGTACTGGATTGAATATGGGGAGTACAGAGACTGGATTGTGTACTGGATTGAATATAGAGAGTAGAGAGACTGGATTGTGTACTGGATTGAATATAGAGAGTAGAGAGACTTGGTTGAATATGGAGAGTAGAGAGACTGAATTGTGTTATTTCTTTGGGTTCAGAGCTACCTAGAGGAGGTGGCTGTGTTACACGTGCCTTTATAATCATTTCTTATGAACATACCTTGAATGAGAATTATTGATTAAATCTTAAGAACAACATTGCCTCAGATCAAACATCAAATCCAAAAACTAAGAAAGCTTTTGGTAAAGTATGCAAACGGCCCAATTTCTGAATTTTTTATGTTGAAATCAGATGATCTCTTGTTGCAGTTTAATAAACAAGCATGAACTGTAGTTACTATCTGCTATTTGATAGGCATCCAATATAAACAAAATGCAGTGTTAACTCCTGGAGGACCTTATGCAAGCATATTGTCATGCAGCTTTTTACACAATACATGTATACATATATCAATTAGCAGGAAAGCCACATTTACACTGCCCTATCTCACTGGCTTCCAAGCTTTAATCATTCAACCAAATTATTACCATTATATTGTATTGTTTTTTTCTTAAATTCAAAGTTTGATTTTTTTTTTCTGTCAGATCATGCAATTGTTACTGTATGCCACACACTGGATGACAATGAGTGTGACTGTACCACAGCAATTACTGTATGTCACACACTGGGTGACTGTACCACAGCAATTACTGTATGCCACACACTGGGTGACTATGAGTGTGACTGTACTACAGCAATTACTGTATGTCACACACTGGGTGACTATGCGTGTGACTGTACCACAGCAATTACTGTATATTTCATGTTCGGAACGAGCGGGACTCGAACCTGCAACCTTTGGCACCAGTCGCCTAGCTGAAATTGGAAATGCACATATCCACTCGACCAAATCCCCATTCACTGGGTGACTATGAGTGTGACTGTAATACAGCAATTCCTGTATGTCACACACTATGAGTGTGACTGTACTACAGCAATTACTGTATGTCACACACTGGGTGACTATGCGTGTGACTGTACCACAGCAATTACTGTATGTCACACACTGGGTGACTCTAAGAGTGACTGTACTACAGCAATTACTGTATGCCACACACTGGGTGACTATGAGTGTGACTGTAATACAGTAATTACTGTATGTCACACACCGGGTGATGGTACTACAGTAATTACTGTATGCCACATATTGGATGACTATGAGTGTGACTGTACCACAGCAATTACTGTATGCCACACACTGGGTGACTATGAGGGTGACTGTAATACAGCAATTACTGTTTTACACACTGGGTGACTGTACTACAGCAATTACTGTATGTCACACACTGGGTGACTATGAGTGTGACTGTAATGCAGTAATTACTGTATGTTACACACTGGATAACTATGAGTGTGACTGTAATACAGCAATTACTGTGTTACACACTGGGTGACTGTACTACAGCAATTACTGTATGTCACACACTGGGTGACTATGAGTGTGACTGTACTATAGCAATTACTGTATGTCACACACTGGGTGACTTTGCGTGCGACTGTACTACAGCAATTACTGTATGTCACACACTGGGTGACTATGCGTGTGACTGTACCACAGCAATTACTGTATGTCACACACTGGGTGACTCTAAGAGTGACTGTCCTACAGCAATTACTGTATGTCACACACTGGGTGACTTTGAGTGTGACTGTACTACAGCAATTACTGTATGTCACACACTGGGTGACTATGAATGTGACTGTCCTACAGTAATTACTGTATGTCACACACTGGGTGACTATGAATGTGACTGTACTATAGCAATTACTGTATGTCACACACTGGGTGACTATGAGTGTGACTGTACTACAGCAATTACTGTATGTCACACACTGGGTGACTATGAGTGTGACTGTACCACAGCAATTACTGTATGCCACACACTGGGTGACTATGAGTGTGACTGTAATACAGTAATTACTGTATGTCACACACCGGGTGACGGTACTACAGTAATTACTGTATGCCACACATTGGATGACTATGAGTGTGACTGTACCACAGCAATTACTGTATGCCACACACTGGGTGACTATGAGGGTGACTGTAATACAGCAATTACTGTTTTACACACTGGTGACAGTACTACAGCAATTACTGTATGTCACACACTGGGTGACTATGAGTGTGACTGTAATGCAGTAATTACTGTATGTTACACACTGGATAACTATGAGTGTGACTGTAATACAGCAATTACTGTGTTACACACTGGGTGACTGTACTACAGCAATTACTGTATGTCACACACTGGGTGACTATGAGTGTGACTGTACTATAGCAATTACTGTATGTCACACACTGGGTGACTTTGCGTGCGACTGTACTACAGCAATTACTGTATGTCACACACTGGGTGACTATGCGTGTGACTGTACCACAGCAATTACTGTATGTCACACAGTGGGTGACTCTAAGAGTGACTGTACTACAGCAATTACTGTATGTCACACACTGGGTGACTATGAGTGTGACTGTACTACAGCAATTACTGTATGTCACACACTGGGTGACTATGAATGTGACTGTCCTACAGTAATTACTGTATGTCACACACTGGGTGACTATGAATGTGACTGTACTATAGCAATTACTGTATGTCACACACTGGGTGACTTTGCGTGTGACTGTACTATAGCAATTACTGTATGTCACACACTGGGTGACTATGAGTGTGACTGTACTACAGCAATTACTGTATGTCACACACTGGGTGACTATGAGTGTGACTGTACCACAGCAATTACTGTATGCCACACACTGGGTGACTATGAGTGTGACTGTAATACAGCAATTACTGTATGTCACACACCGGGTGACGGTACTACAGTAATTACCGTATGCCACACATTGGATGACTATGAGTGTGACTGTACCACAGCAATTACTGTATGCCACACACTGGGTGACTATGAGGGTGACTGTAATACAGCAATTACTGTGTTACACACTGGGTGACTGTACTACAGCAATTACTGTATGTCACACACTGGGTGACTATGAGTGTGACTGTAATACAGTAATTTCTGTATGTTACACACTGGATAACTATGAGTGTGACTGTAATACAGCAATTACTGTCTTACACACTGGGTGACTGTACTACAGCAATTACTGTATGTCACACACTGGGTGACTATGAGTGTGACTGTAATACAGTAATTACTGTATGTCACACACTGGGTGACTATGAGTGTGACTGTAATACAGTTATTACTGTATGTCACACACTGGGTGACTATGAGTGTGACTGTAATACAGCAATTACTGTATGTCACACACTGGGTGACTATGAATGTGACTGTAATACAGTAATTACTGTATGTCACACACTGGGTGACTCTAAGAGTGACTGTACTACAGCAATTACTGTATGTCACACACTGGGTGACTATGAATGTGACTGTAATACAGTAATTACTGTATGTCACACACTGGGTGACAATAAGAGTGACTGTACTACAGCAATTACTGTATGTCACACACTGGGTGACTATGAATGTGACTGTCCTACAGTAATTACTGTATGTCACACACTGGGTGACTATGAGTGTGACTGTACTATAGCAATTACTGTATGTCACACACTGGGTGACTATGAGTGTGACTGTACAACAGCAATTACTGTATGTTCCAGCAGAACACTTGATGACCTCACACTTCAGTCCAGGTACATCATATGCAGCTGTCACTCACAGCAGGGAAATGTATCAATGGCCAGGTGGCTATGATGCTGGATTTATTTTATGTTTGAGGGTGAAATATCATTTTCTAGAGTGAAATTCAAACATAGTAACTCACTGTAAATCACATGACCTGAAGATTGTGTGACATGCCTGCATCAGTGACATAGTGCATTAACATGCAGACAAAATCAAATGTGCATGAGGGACGTTTGACTATACGTCACACCTGGAGTTGAGTAACAATGAGGAATGTAAACAAACACAGCACACCAGGTCCATGTTAAAGGTATGCCTGGGGCATATGTTTTGAGATGAATACCCAATTAAACATAGAATAAAAAAAATCTGAAATGGCTGACAGTGACTTACTATTTGTCTCCCACTCCAGATGTTGTTGGTGGCAAAATTCACTCATGACCTGCAGTCACTCGTGATTTTCCCCACCAACAACCAACCCGCATGAGAGAACAATAGTAACTCACTCTCAGCCATGAAAGATTCTCTATTAAACACGCTCCGCACAGGCAGAAATCATGGGTTTGAATCCCCAATGATTGGACAGTATGTTTGTTTTTCTTTTAAGCTTATATACTTTTTACCCCGTCTTTTTTGTCTGAAATTATCAGCTCAACTACATCTCCGGTGCAATGTGGGAGACGTATTGTTTTTGCACGCATTTTTTACACATCTTCTTCAACAATCGTTTTCTATCTTTGTCTAGAAGAATTTGACAGAATATGATGAAACTTGGTAGCATAATTTATCTTGGTAAGACCTACATTGGGATTGTATTTGGGTGACCTTGACCTACATGTCAAGGACACAGGGCCTTTAATATGAATTTTGCTTCCACACCATAACTTTTCAGGAATTTTAAGAAACTTGATGAAACTTGGTACTTGGTAGCACTATATATAATGACAAGACCGAGGCTGAGATTGAATTTGAGTGATGTTGATCTAATTCTAAAGGTCACCGAGCCATTAATATGAATTTAATTTCTGTGCCATAACTCTTGCAGAGGGAATGCATCCTAAAGCCATGGTTCTATGCTGTGGTCTTCAGAGTAAACTTAACAGACTATTTTTCTAAATGACACTTTTATTTGTGACCACATTTTAAATTTGAATACACTTTGGCAGCAACTCCTCCATGTTGTAAGGCAGTACTTTCTGAAGATTCAACACCCATTTCCTGGCTATTCCTATTGTAATGCCTTTGTTCATACACTGCTTACAGGGTCCATCACACTGGAGGTGTCCATAGAGTCCATCAGCTTCCACAAGGGTCAGGCCAGAGGTGGGCACCAGAAACCTACCAAAGCCATGTATGCCAAGACAGTCTTCAACTTCTACGACAACATTCTCTCTGACTATGATAGCACTTTCTCTCGGGCCAAAGAGTACTTCCAGGACTCATTTGGTTGTCAGATTGTCAGCCGCAGAGTAGATGTGGCCCTGGTATGGACTCTGGACTGCCCTGAGAATATGCTGGT
This sequence comes from Hermodice carunculata, assembly GCA_964020975.1. NCBI lineage: Eukaryota > Metazoa > Annelida > Polychaeta > Eunicida > Amphinomidae > Hermodice > Hermodice carunculata. Next base: position 30,270,602 of record OZ026614.1, on the reverse strand, counting down.
GAGACTCCAGAGCGCTCAGAACTGTGGTGAACTTGCTGAACGAATGGGCAAGTTCTTGGTTACACCCAGGTTATTATGGAAACTGGGTATTGATGACTTAGCAGTGAATACAGAAATACAAGTTCTTGATGAAACATGAATGGGATGATCATGTAGGATAGAACAACTAGCCACAAACAATACATTGACATGAACAAGCTGGAATTTTCCCTGTTTACCCACAAAGCCTGCAAATAAGACTTGCCAATCGTGATATCCGTGAATCAATCAAAAGAACAAATGGAAATTTTGACTCACCTGGTAAATTTATTTCAAAATCTTTGGGTATATTCTGAAGATTGGGCTCTGTCATGGACACCCGTCCAGTGGCCGTGTGAGTCTGACAGACAACGTGGATACGATGCATATCCAGCCTGGCATTGTACACTTTCTCTTTCTGTAGGGGGTAGACGACCTTTGACATGGCACTAGTGATGCGTCTCCATTCCAGGATCATGCCAGGCAGAGGATGGAAGGCCTTCAGTTTCTCCAGGATATCTTTTGAGGTGCTAAACTGCTGTCTAGAGTGCCCTCTGGTGGCAGCTCCCTTTCTTGGCCTAATTGCCATTGGTGCGTTTGGGTCACCTGATGGTGGGAGTTTTAGTTCTAGGAACAATACCTGCAGGACAGTTTTAGTTTTCATTAGCAGGAGTAAATACATGAGTATGTGCATGCATATGTTTGTACATATGTATGTACATACATACATACATATGTAGGTAAAGTGTTATTTTCATATAGGTCAATATTTGTTGATCATTTTGAAAGAATTGCTCAAGATTGGTTTTCAACGTTCACAAAATTATCTAAATTCTCTAACCTCAAAACATGATAATGATAAAATGTATATTAGATTGCCAAATGCTGAAGACAAATCTTTATAACCCTTAAAGCGCTGATTTAAGAGTGAGTCAACAGCTTTCCTCAGGGCACTTTGCATGCAATGAGCGCAAAGTGTCATGAGGAAAGCTGTTGACTAAGACTATGTTTTGCTTTAGACTAGACTTGCTGGTATTTGAATGAAAGGTATCTTCAAGAGGAATTTGAATCTTTTTACTATTATATGTTTAACAGTAATAAGAAAAAGACTATAGAAGTGATTAGCACTTTAAGGGTTAATTTGCCATGAGTTACATCTATTTTCCTGATGCATACCACCTAAATTATTTTTGCACATTTTCCTGGTGAATGTCACTTACATTTGAAGAGTTCAATTTCAATATCATTGCATCTTGTTTGTGTGTGTGGATTGTTTAAATATATGCCATATGCTTGAATATATTCGACTCAGTCACTGTTTTTACATACCAGTTTTTTCAAAACAATAAAAAAGCCCTGGTGCTTACATGTCCACCCTTCTACTTCCCTGCACCACAGGGACAAATTGGAAACACCCTATTGACAGTGCTAGAATGTGTGAAATCAATGATTACAAAACATATTTTGATATCAAGAGGACAGATGAGACCACATTACATTTAATTAATTCCTTTCTTTTTCATTTGGCATTTAAGCTGAAATTTTCGGCACTTTTGAAAAGGCTGAAAAAAAAAGATCTAAAGATATACAGACTTGACTAAAGCTACCAAGCTAACCCAATTGTACTTTTCACATTTTTTTTTATATTAATATGCTTCTCAACATTGTGATTCATTACAATTGAACAATGACATCAAAGTTTTTTCTCTGGACATGACAGCATTGGCTTAAAGCACCATCTAGTGGTAGAAAAGAACACTATTTTGCTTCAGAGAATGTAAAATAAGCCTTATTGTGTGACATTAAAGCTGGAAGCATTCCAAGCCATGAAAAAATGTGGACCACTAGGCATACTAATCTGCTGGATATTATTTCCAGTTTATGTTCAAAATATTACCAACTGATGATAGATTAGTAGAAGCTTAGGAGGCCATTAGCTGACATCCAGACATTAAACTGACTTAACCCTTTCACTGTCAGGTTACAGACTGGGTCAACAGCCTTCTTTGGTATAAACATTATGTCCAATGCATGCCAAAGAAAGCTGTTGACCTGGACCATTTTTTCTCTGAAAATATAGACATGCTGGTATTTGAATAAGAAATTGTTTTAATCTTTGCCATGTCCAGGGGTAGAGCATGACCGTGCCTGGGCAATGTTGTCAGTGAAAGTGCTGCAGAAGGGAGGGGACTCCCTACCTGTGCAATGTCCTCAGTAGAGGTGAGGGAGAAGGGGTGACCGGCTAAGAGGTAGGCCTCCTCCTCTATAGCAGTCAGCTTGGCCTGCATGATGGTCTTCTGACTCTCACACTCCACATCACTGAAGCCTGCAATACCAGTAGAGTAGATACACTACATATACTTAGTTCAGATCAAGAGACTAGACAAGGCTGAGTTACAGGGGTCCTGTACCAACAGACCACTTTCTCAAGAGACTATTTGTCTAAGTGACAGATCTGCTTCTTCCTGTCATGATATGTCACCTGTACCTTGACAGACTCTTGTCTGTGACAAATGGGAGGAGGTGTGTCTGTCAACATGGGGGGCACTGGGCCCTCTGCACCTGTACTCTGTTGAACCTTATGTATATATTATCTTTTCAATTTTTACCTTATCTATACATTACCTTTTCAATTTTTACCTTTGTATATATTATCTTTTTATTTTACCTTATCTATATATTACCTTTTTAATTTTACCTTATCTTTTTATTACCTTATTATTGTTATTTTTTCTATATATTACCTTTTTAATTTTTACCTCACATATATATTACCTTTTTAATTTTTACCTTACATATATTACCTTTTTATTTCTACCTTGTTTATACATTGTATATTACCTTTTAATCTTTTATATGAAATAATTGTGAAAGTTTATGGAAGATATACATGTACTGTGTCATAACAAGTTGTACTCTTATTCATCTGCCATTGTGCATTCATTTAAATTGAGTTAAAGTTTATTTTTCAGATCTGACATCTGCCAAAATTTCAAAGTAACTTTTTGGCAAATATTCTTGTGAAAACCTTGTTTACAAATACCCTTCATTTGGTAATTACTTTTTTGCTTTTTATTTCCTGTGAAGTATTACTGACAACATCAACGATAAACACCCTTCAAATTAAACAAAGTTTTACAACTCATTATGCAATGCTTTTATTTCCATCAGATTTTTGTTTACTGTGGATCGACAGATTTCTCTGATTCAAAATTTAAAAATTTAAAACCTAGCAAGGCAGTGACGGGGAACCAAAACTAGGAGAGAAAGCCAGACCAGTTTCGTATCGAGTGATACTCATCAGTGGCAGTTAGGATCACCGTGTCCCGCTGCTTTTATAGGCAGGGGTAACGTTGCTAATTGACGTTAGGTCAACGTCATGGTGGTTGTACGTCACGACGCAGACTGAGACTACCAGTCAACTGTTGGATTTAACGAGTTGGGGTGACGTCTCGGAAAACGAGGACATCACGAGAGTAAGAACTGAATGGTGGTTGCTATGCACAGAGTAAGCTCTGTGTACAAGGCATGTTTTTCAGCCTTAAAAGGAAATGGCTTTCAATATTTAGTGGGAATAAAGGACGTATCAGACTGATAGCGATTGGAGCTTTACAGTGTTCCTAAGGTCAACTTTGAGGAAAGGTTGACAAAGAGGTCATGTGGGGGTAGACAGACTCAGAACTAAAAATTTAGCATGATACTTGGCAAGTAAGTCTATCTACCCATAACATTGAGGCCTATCGGTTCTGTAGTGTTTAACTGGTGTAGCCAAAAAAAAAAAAAGTTTCTCTGATTCATACAGATTCTCACAATACTGAGTGGCTCTGGTTCTTATTTTTATTAAATAAAATAAGCTAGAGCTACACAAAGAAAGCTGTGCTTTCATTAAAAATTTATGTTAACTGGATATTGAAAGTATGGTAATGCAGATATCTGATGCACTTACCAAACCCATTCAGTTCCAGTTTCGCGAGTATGATGTGTGATGGCATTTCCACTTCCATGAAGGCCTTCAATGCTCCTAACTTGTCTAGCTCAGTTTTGAAGTAGTCCACCAGGTGGCAGACAAGTACACTCTCCACTGCTGCCCGAACGCGTCCAGAGCCAGGTGCCTGAGGGCTTAGACCCAGGCTCTCCAGTCCTCCCCCTCCCCCAATGCCTGCAGCAAAAATATCGACATCTTGTCACAATCACTGGAACTGCACCATTTGGCATGGGGCGAAAAAGACAAACTTGTTAGTCACCTCCTCTCTCTGTCTGAAGGCTTGCGTGCCAAAATCACTTGAGTGGCTTCAATTTGATCAGAACATTTCCTTCTGAGGAACGTACATGAGGAATTAATGACAAACTCCTAAATGGAATCAATGGAAGGTGACACATGAAGGGCAGGCTGCCACATAGTCCTGTAACGCTATGTTAACTGCTAGCATATTTTCCAGGTATCAAATATTCATTCTTAATTTCAAATGTATATTTCACAAAATGCTTAAAAATTACTTCTCCATCTTAGGAATGTCTCCTGTTCAAATTTGGTGTTAATTTACTTTTTAGTAAATTTATCCTCATACTTTTAAACCAGCAGAAAAAAAAAAAAAGAAAAGCTAAAAGTATAATGAAATACAGTCTATTTATAGAATTCATTCAACTGTTTATATTGTACAGTTCTTCTATTTTCCCTCATCTGCACTCCTAAAACTTCACAAATGTAGAGAAGTGGTCACTGGGTGTATTCCAAATTTGTATAGAAGTGGTCAATGGGAGTATTACAAAAGTGGTCACTTGCAGTGTTACAAATGAAGAGAAGTGGTCACTGGGTATATTACAAAGGTAGAGAAGTAGTTACTGGGAGTATTACAAATGTAGAAGTGGTCACTGGGAGTATTACAAATGTGAAGTGGTTACTGGGAGTATTACAAAGGTAGAGAAGTGGTCAGTGGGAGTATTACAAAGGTAGAGAAGTGGTCACTAGATGTAATACAAATGTAGAAAAGTGGTCACTGGGTGTATTACAAAGGTAGAGAAGTGGTCAGTGGGAGTATTACAAAGGTAGAGAAGTGGTCACTAGATGTAATACAAATGTAGAAAAGTGGTCACTGGGTGTATTACAAAGGTAGAGAAGTCGTTACTGAGTGTATTGTAAAGATAAAGAAGTGGTCATTAGGTGTATTACAAATATGGAGAAGTAGTTGCTGGCTGTATTACAAAGGTAGAGAAGTGGTTACCGGGAGTGTTATAAATGTAGAGAAGTGGTTACTGGGTGTATTACAAAGGTAGAAAAGTGGTCACTTGGAGTGTTACAAAGGTAGAGAAGTGGTCACTGAATGTATTACAAAGGTAGAGAAGTGGTCACTGGGTGTATAACAAAGGCAGAGAAGTGGTCACTGGGAGTATTAAAAATGTAGAGAAGTGGTTACTTGGTGTATTACAAATGTAGAGAAGTGATTACTGGGAGTATTACAAATGTAAAAAAAGTGGTTACTGAGAGTATTACAAAGGTAGAGAAGTGGTCACTGGGTGTGTTACAAAGGTAGAGAAGTGGTCACTGGGTGTGATACAAAGGTAGGGAGGTGGTCACTGGTTGTATTAGAAATATAGAGAAGTGGTTACTGGGAGTATTACAAATGTAAAAAAGTGGTTACTGGGAGTATTACAAAGGTAGAGAAGTGGTCACTGGATGTGTTACAAAGGTAGGGAGGTGATCACTGGGTGTATTACAAAGGTAGAGAAGTGGTCACTGGAAGTATTAAGGATATTTAAGTGCAAGAAATGACTTGAGCCATAAAAGTGTCTTCTGGAACATTTTTTAAGATTCAATTATTTGTCCCATTGCTACGGGGCTTGCCATTGTTGCAGATGCAAGTGGTTACAAATAACTACAAAAGCTACTTCCTCAAGGCTTGGTACAGGCACTTAATGTCTATTGTTGAGTGAAATCAGCTGGAGGTTACAGCAGGGGAGCACATTCCCAGACGAGGTTCTCCAGGTCACTGTCATTAATCGCTCCATTAAAAAGACATCACCATGAGTCCTGTCCATACTCTGACAGCATGTAGACCTTCTAAGCGAAGCTGCCATTGTGCGAATCAATAGATGATACATATCATCATATTACCCTGCCAAATGCAGGGATTGTAGCCCTTCGTCCATAATGATTGGTTTATAGGGTGCTCTTTATGCTGCATGGCTCATTACTTTCGGGATTTGGATCTATCAAGGCAGTATCATCGTCAAATGAGCATTTCCCACCACTTCTTTAATCATTACCTTGTCACAAGGCAGCTGTCGATATAACTTGATTTCTTTAGTGGATGCTAAAAGTACAAACTAATTAAGAGATGGTTGTTCATTGAAAATACCACCGGCAAAGTGTCCCATACGTGTACAAATATTGACAAGTTTACCTGCAACAGAACAAAATATCCAAGAGGAGAGATGGTGGCATGTTGTAGTTGAGCTATTTACTTGCAGAGAGCAGTTGGCAGCAACAAATCAGCCAATAAACTCTAAGAGCCCCGGGGGAACTTGGTACAGTACTGGGGAACAGGTTCATATAGCCCCATTATACTGCACAACATAGTTGTCCTTTTATGAACTGGGTGAAATGCTTCGTTTTGATAACTTTGAGGTCAACAAAATACTTCTTTTCCCATACAGTAATCTCTATTATGGGACCATTCCAATGACAGACAAGCTGCTTTTGAAGACAACATTCCTCAATTCCTCAGGTCTGTAATTAGGATGTGGCCTTTTGTCCAGCAAACTTCATTCAGGTCATTAAAAAGTCATCATTTTTTTCCCCAAATCCACAAAAAAAAAACATCTGAGGGACCATTTCTCAAAAGTTTTCAACCCTACAGGAGGGGCCCTGCCCACATCCAAACTCACCTCCACCTCACTCACTCACTCACTCACTCACTCACTCACTCACTCCTCCAGCAAGTCCCTCTGAGAAAACCACAATGATAGGCCTGTCACTTGTGCTATCTTTTCCATGTTATGAAACAAGATGTTTCATAAGCTAACAACCATACAGCTCTTTTTCTCTTCCTCATAGTGTTAATTAACACTGACTCCATTTTACTCCTCCATCTTTATGGGAGTGCTGACCACAAGTCACTCTGGTGTTAAGGCCACAGACCACAGTTATAAATCCTTCTATTTTTCATATTAGCATTTTTCAGTCTAAAAAATCAACATTTTGGTATTTTGAAATTCCGTTAACGGCATTTAACAGATAAAAATGTCAGAAAAATATGGACGGATTTTTGTCATACAATTCCCAGCTCATTAATTTGTGATAATTGCAATACGAAACAACACCTGGATGTCAGCTTTATACAGGCGTATGAGCTGTGCTCTTGCCAGGGTCACATCATTGTCCTTCCCCACCATAAAGTTCCCACCTGGCCTGGAAGACAGTGCACTTATATGACCACCAATGAAGCAACTCTGCGATGCAGCAAACCTGACTTAGCTAACTTTATTTAAACAGAAGCTACAGCATGCTGAAAACACAGTATTTTTACAATTACGGACTATCTCCGTTGGGATGCGCAACCAGCCAATCACAACTGTAGTCTGTAACCTAATAGACTTATCAAAATTTTTAAAACTTGTTTAACTGAAGCCACAACTTGTTTTCTGCAAAAGATTTGCATTAACTTTACCAAACTCCAATATTAAAGAAAATATCAACTTTTATGCAAGCAACCTTTAAATCTGAAAAATCAGTTTTTATGACAAATAAAATAATTAATTAAAATTTTGAGGAAAATTATATAATTGCATCCAATCAATTCTTTTCTGTCCAATATGAATACGATACACAATGGGCTATGATGCAAACCCATAATCACTTGCCTGCATGTCCTGCCCTTACAATGAGAGATCAAATTACAATGCCCCACCCCTTAATTTTAACCCAAAATTTGAATATATTGCTAAAATTTTATGAATTTTTAGGTGAAATTGGTGATTTTTTGACTATTTATGGATAGATTCGTAACATTTGTCTACAAAAAATATGACATCTATCACTGCTGAGGCATTAATGTCGGATGGGGGGAGTATCAGTTACACCAAGTCAGCATCTAATACCAGTCATAATGGCAGTATTTTCCTGATATAATCTGAATTATGGCAGACAATGGAACAGTTTCAGTGTTGAAACATTATTAGCCCATTAAAGTGCACAGTTTAAGACCAGTAGATCACCGATTACAGTAGCAGTATTCAGCAAATTATGTTTTTTGGTACTAAAATTATGGAATTTTAATGCACCCTTTGTTTGAACATTAGGAGGGCAGTTGGGTGATCCAGCTTCCACAAACCAATAGTGCTATGCCTTTTTTTCTGCAGTAGACTGTATAAGTTGTGGTTTATTGACATGGTTTCTGGTGTATGTGCATATTAGAAAGAAAATGACAAAAGTTTGTACAGTTACTCCAATATCATAAATGCATATTTGTATTCACAAGTGCTCTGACTTTAAATTTGATAAGCATCCAATTATCAATCCAATTATCAGGTGCAAGTGTTTTCAGGCAAGTGTTTAATGGAAGCTAACTTTTTCCCCTTGTTTCACTTTCTGAAACTCTTATAATTATATGTGGTTGTATGTTGAAATTCAAATGTTTTGCCACCTATGTACACTAGCTTGGTAAAAGTTATAAAATCTGCAGTTCATAAGTGCTGTCATCCATATTCATGGATATAAATTGATTCATTTATGTGAAAATAATATGCTGATGAACTCAACAGCTCAACAAAGTCAGCATGCCTGATTTTAAATGATTTACCCCAGTCAAATGACACACATATATGACAAGCTTTTGTCTACCAAAAAAAAAAAAAATAAATAAATAATAAAAATAAAATGGGGTGGGGTGGGGTGGGGGGTGGGGGGCGAAACAGAAACAAAACAAAAAAACAAAGAAATTTACATTTTACCTAAAATTTGTACAGCTCTACTGACAAACAATGCGCATTTTTTTCTGGTATGCCGAAAATCACTTTGACATGATTTTGTATAAACAGCTCTGCATATGAATGGAGGCTGTAGGCCTACAATGACAATGCCACAAAATTAAAAGTTTGAAACAGAGGGTCACTAAGTTTCATATCAATGGGATTAGCATAATTTATTCATATCATATTAGCCTTGTTAATTTCTCATACACACATATGATTACCTGTGTGGTACCTGTGAGGTATCGCTAAATATAAAGGGCTATGGAAGCTATCTATCTACCAAGCAGTCAGCAAAGGAGGCATAGCCTGTGCACTTGTTAAATGTCTTGCAGCGAATCCTGTTATTATTTATGCAGTGTGGTTCCACTGATAGGTGCAACATGTCTATGCACAATGATTTGTGACATAAATGTGATACTTCTCGAATTTTTTGAAAATTGAGACTGTTAAACTTGATATTCACAGCCGATCTGTGGGTGTAAAACTTCTTTTCTCCTTTCATTAGCTGGCCTGAGGTACACAATACCATAGCCCGAACCATTTGCCTTGTGATCTACAGTCCCAGGACCATATCTTGCATGCTCCATCCATGTAAAAGTTGTTAGGATCACTCAAAATTGTCCAGGCAGCTGTCAAAAAGTGCTGACTTCCCATTTTTAACTTGCTTGATGGACGATAATAGAATAACAACATGACCATGCGAGTCCCAATACATACAGAGTTAGCCCTAATAGGCCACAGACCACAGTTATAAATCCTTCTATTTTTCATATTAGCATTTTTCAGTCTAAAAAATCAACATTTTGGTATTTTGAAATTCCGTTAACGGCATTTAACAGATAAAAATGTCAGAAAAATATGGACGGATTTTTGTCATACAATTCCCAGCTCGTTAATTTGTGATAATTGCAATACGAAACAACACCTGGATGTCAGCTTAATACAAGCGTATGAGCTGTGCTCTTGCCAGGGTCACATCATTGTCCTTCCCCACCATAAAGTTCCCACCTGACCTGGAAGACAGTGTACCTATATGACCACCAATGAAGCAACTCTGTGATGCAGCAAACCTGACTTAGCTAACTTTATTTAAACAGAAGCTACAGCATGCTGAAAACACACTATTTTCACAATTACGGACTATCTCCGTTGGGATGCGCAACCAGCCAATCACAACTGTAGTCTGTAACCTTAAGGCCAGCATAATTATGGTATCAGCTCCTTTCGCTAATTAGCATGCTCTATTGTGCAGGCCTGGCCATGTCATTACATGAATTTTGACTGCACACATAGCTCGGTTTCAATATTGTGTCCCTGACAGTCCATACCACATAATGTTAGCAACGTGCACGGTTATGCCCTGGTATATATAAAACATGTTAGAAGGCATTAGCACAGTCCTGAAGAGTCATATCAGTGATGAAACCAGTCAACCTTTTTCTCTGCTTTGTCATACTTGGAAACAAGTGGGTTACAGCATTCCAGTCGTGCCCAGTTTTATTTTCTACTTTCCTATTAATGTTCAATAGCAACTACATGCATGTGCCTGGAATTGACCATTACCAAAGCATAAGCCAGTGTGTCAGATTCCTTTAACACTATATGCATCCCTGTTGGGGGAATGCATCAATAGATAATATTTCAAAATCCATAAAAATCCAAAAAATTATCAGGGGCGTTTTGATTTCAAACAGATCCATCCAAAAGGACTATGCCTTGGTACATAATTGTCAAAACTGTAATCAATCCTTTCTGATATATCCTGGTAACATCGTCCCGCTCACTGCCACTCACACTCCCTTCAACCAAATACTTAAAAACTTCATAAGAAGTACACAAAATGATCACATGATACTGGTTTACAATAGGTGCCTGGTTCGTCCTTTTTGTACACCTCGGATAGAAAACTGTAAAGATGCTGTCAATATTCTTTGAGTTATCGAGGTTATGTCGTCAACAAGATGGGCAGGGGAAAGGATGTGCAGATGGACAGATAGATGGACGATGTAAGGACAATACCTCATGCACTTTATGTCTTAAAGGTAAAAAACTAAGTGTCTGCAATTCTACAAAAGCTTGCTGCAATGACTAACTTTGTTGCCCATCCATGTAGGATAAGGTACTGAACATGAATCTCATGCCGGGGCAAGGCACAGGGCATCTATCCCATATACACAATAAACTACACATCAATCTCATACAGGACAAGGCACAACACATACATCCCACATATACCAAAAAATACACATCAATCCCATACTGGACAGCACATCCATCCCATATACAGAGTAAGCTGCACATCAATCCCATACAGGACAAAGCATAGCACATCCATGCCATACACAAAATAAACTACACATCAATCCCATACAGGACAAGGCACAGCGCATCCATCCCATATACAGAATAAGTTGCACATGAATCCCATGCAGGACAAGGTACAACACATCCATCCCACATACAGAATAATCAGCACATCAATCCCATACAGGACAAGGCACAGCATGTCCACCCTATATACAGAATAAACTGCACATCGATCTCATAAGGACAAGGCACAGCACATCCATAGAACAGAATAAACTACACATCAATCCCATACAGGGCACATCCATCCCATATACAGAATAAACTGCACATCAATTCCATACAGGAACAAAGCACAGCACATCCCCCACCAAGGAATGCTGTCAAAGTGTAAGCTAGGGAAAAGATGACTTACAGTGAGGCAATCTGCAGGCAAGTCAACAAACAAATAAACAAACAAACAAATAAATAAAAATAGATAGATGGATGGATGGATGGATGGATGGACACTAGACAAACAAATAAATAAATAAATAAATAAATAGAAATCTAAATGAAATGACAGGCAATCCAAGTTTATCTAGAATGTAAGAGGTTGCACTGCTGTCCAAACCAGGAGTTTGATGCGTCACTTTAAGTGTTTCTTCTATGTTGGTTCAAACACTAATGGTTTCACTGTGTTCAACAGCGCGAGCTTTCATGTAAGCTGATCAGCATCTGTGGAATGTGAGAACAAGAACAGTGGTAAAAGCTGGCAGTTTGACATCCATCCACCATTATTCTTCCGGGCGTTTGACATCCACCGACCATTGTTGTTCGTGGCTGTTCTGATGTTAATGTTTTGATAGTGCTCACTCACCACTCAGTGCTGTCATGTCAGCTGTATGTATGGAGGGCCAGGACCAGACTCTGGCAGTCATGAGACTCAACATCAGTGCTAGGATTGCTATGGTTTACTTAAATAAATAACCTGCAGTGCTGGTCCACAGGGTAAACAGGGATGCCAACATTGTGAAAACTGCTTGAAGGACAAAGCAGGTCATGAATCCATCACAGGTCTCTCTCTCTCTCTCTCTCTCTCTCTCTCTCTCTCTCTCTCTCTCTCTCTCTCTCTCTCTCTCTCTCTCTCTCTCTCTCTCTCTCTCTCTCTCTCTCTCCTCTCTCTCTCTCTCTCTCTCCTCTCTCTCTCTCTCTCTCTCTCTCTCTCTCTCTCTCTCTCTCTCTCTCTCTCTCTCTCTCTCTCTCTCTCTCTCTTTTTTGTATAAATACTAAACAAGACTTTTTACCTTCAATACCAGAAAATATTGATTTACTGTAAAATATTTGCCGTTTTAGTCACTGTGTCTAATCATTAACTGATAACTTTCACAAGGCTTCCTTGAAAATTGATCAGATTTTCACAATTTGTTAAGTGTTGCTTTATCACATCACCACACCTAACATAATGGCTGTCTTTACACTGTAAAAAGGACACAGCGGCCAAGTGAATGAGGCGCCCTACATCTCCTGCCCTTCTCTTAAACATCCATCATTACATATATTTTATTAATATGTGCCACACTAGAAGTGGTATGGAAAGAAACACATCTAATGTAACACACTAACAGCTAACAACCCCACTTTTACACCACAGATGTGTTTGTACACCGCCACTATGTACCTGGCCACTCACCCTCTCAACACTGGATTCTGCTCATCATGCAGCAGAGTCACTTTGATGTTTTATTTATTTATTTTTATTTTTGTGGATCTTTCCCCCTAAAAGAAACAGCAGCAGGGGTGGATGGGGGAGCAGGAGGTGGCCATGCCTTGTTTAATAGTGACCACAACCCTTTCCCCCCTTATGACTTTTAAATGAATCATTGGTGTATCATACATGTATATGAAGTTATATTGTATCACGCTGGGTATTCACAAATTATACCAGGGTATCCATGTACCCCACACTCACTTGCCCTCCCCTTATCAACCAATGCCTACCTTCCAGCAGGTGTGCCTCTATGGGTATATAGTTGGTGACCATACGATGCAGAGTCTGTTCCTTGGCCCCCGGGTCCAGCAGCCAGTAGGCCACCTTTGGATCCTGAAGCTGCCCTTCTAACACCACCCCACACCCCTCGGCCAGTACTTTGTACTGCTCCTTCAGGTCAAAGGTCAGCTTGCTAACTGGGGTGCCTTGAGGGGTGTGGGTCATCTCAAGCACAGCCTTGACTGCCGACAGTCTGTCCATCACCTCCAAACTGTCATCCACAGGAGGCGGGGCCAGGCTGTCATCCAGATTACCTGTAACATGAAAGCATAAGCAAAGGAGCGTGTTGCTTGTAAGTGACACGACAGGTAACTTCCCCTGGTATCCACCTGTTGCAGGTGGAGACACCTGGGGGATGAACAAAACCTGCTTCATTCATTGGTTGAAAATGTCCTGTGACACATGAAACAGGTGCTGCCACCACACAGAAGAGTGTCTTACATGCCCTATAAAGGGGCCTGGAAAGTTACTGAGGTGTCTCTGGGCATAGATCAGTTTGATGACAAAAACTTTGCACAGTATTTTACTATTTGTCTTACAAAATAAATATTCTTAAATTTATACAAATAGATATCCATGTCAACTTGATTCTATTTGAAGATGGTACACAGACTATTTTTAAGATTGGCAAAAGGCCATATAAGTAGCCCTAAGTGGCAGTGTAAGGTCAGTCTATTTGATGCAGACACTCACATGGTATGGTGGATTTGGTGAGGGCCACATAGTAGGCATCCCTGTTCTCCCAGCATACTGACACCCCCACCACTCTCAGGTCTGTCCCATCCACATGGAACCCGTCAGCAACAGGGGGCGCCTTATTTACACCCCACCTTGCTGTATAAAGACAGACATCCATGGATCAATACATAAATTTATTTTTTGATCTATATGGAGTTCTCACTGCTAAAACATTTAAATATCTGGCAGTCCTAATTTTCTCCCCCAGTGAACAGAAAGCAGTGAATAAGATAGCAAGGCGATAGCTGTCATTTCTCCCATTCTCACCAGGGGCCTCCCATTTTGGAGACCTTACAGCATTTTGTGACAAAATTGGCTATTTTCATTTTTTTCATGCACTTTTTATTAAAGTCTCCCAGTCACAGTGCTTCACGATTGACACCTATGCAAATCAGCTTATCTTGATCTTACTAGGGCATATGTACACTGTGCCAAATTTGAGCAAAATCTGTGTTAGTTACATATCCCACTGAAGATGTCAGTCAGATGATGACTGAAAAGAAAATCTTCTATGCAATCCTCTTCCTCTCACCTGGCCACAGCTGGCTGCCCATCAAATATTGTCTGCTTCAATGCTTCAGACTACTATAATTTCAACAGTAATGAGAAATAATTTGAAGGAGAATTCTGGATGAAACCAATCAAGATAACATGCCAGGTCAACAGAATTCCTTAGCATGGATTGGACACTAGCACCCACCTATGCCAAGGAAAGCTGTTGACTCAGTCTTAAATCAAAAAGAAGGGAATAGGACAGATAGGCACAACAGTTAGAAATTGACGAACGTCTTCTCTATGATCTTTGACTACATTGGATAATCATGTGAGAGAGTCTCGTGTTTAGCTATATCTTCATAGCTTTAAATAAAGTGATATATTATTCCAATAGTAGGATTATAAAGTACTTTGGAATCAAGGTTTTGTTTCAAAGTATTTTAATGTTCGTTTTTCATAAATAATTTGGGAAACTGTTGAAATAAACATTGCATATGCCATCTAGACACTCGCTGGGAAATGATTCTAAGGCAACAGCTGCATTGAAGGCAGAATGTCAGTGAGTTGGCAAATACCATAGAGATAATCATCCAGTTTATTACATACTAATAGGGTATTAAAATTCCATACAGCCAGATTAATTATGAAGGCATTAAAACATTATTGTATGCACTACAAAGACTTCTAGACAAAGCAAGGCTTCATCAAGCTGCAATTATTGCATCTAATTCCACAGTATGGCACATACATGACATCAAAGATAGAATCTGCAAGTTGTCACTTGTGTGGGTTGATGAAAATATCAAAATGTTTTTGCATGTGTAAACAAGATCCAAAGGCAAGACAATGTCAAGCACATCTAGTTTAAAAAGAACTTTCAAATATTAAACATAAATTCACATGAAAAACACTGACCTACTGATGCTAAAAGTCAGCTGAATTATAAAAGGCTTGATCCGAAAAATTATGAACTTGTAGTCATTTCGTTTTGAGCAGCTTTTGCCACTTTTGGGCCTATATTAATAAGACATGACCCAAACATTAAAAACATACATTGAATTTTTAAAATATCAACAACAACAACAACAAATATTTAGAACATGCAGCAACAAGTTTCACGCTGGTTTTTTCAGTCTCAGGCTATTGTTGTAAGATGTTATTGGGACATGTCAAATAACCTTAATATAAAGTGCAGAATACCCCCCCCCCCCTTGCCATTTTCTCATAATTTATGCAGTATTACATGTATATGGCTAATCAGATTTCTGAATATCCATAAATCTGATTAAATGTTAAAATGGCTTGCCGTACATGTGCAGGTAAAAAAAGCCAAATGTATAATAAAAAAACAGTTTGAAAACAGAATATTAAAAGTTACCTCTCCTAAAATTGCTGCCGATGCCAGGGCCCTTTCTTGTGTCCATCTTCAGTCTCTCACATGCAACACAAACAGAGTAACAACTCTTTGTCTCCCATTCTGTGATGAACCTGTCGAAAAGTCTTTTATCACCTGTCACATCAATTATTGCAAAGGACCCATCAGTGCAGGGAATGCTGGGACTACTTGAAATCATGGATCTATCAGTTTCTCTAATATTGTCAGTTTCAAGGTACCCAACAATGCTTGTCTGAGCAGAGGCCCCAGAATTCTTGGCAGGTTTGCCTCTGTTTGTTGGAGTTCCTTTACTGCACTCACTTCCAGTCCCATTTTTCGAAGTTGTAGGGGAATTTCTCTGTTTAGGAGATCCAGCAGATTGGATACTCTCAGCACCAACTATGGCAGCCAGTCTTGATGGTGTAGACCCAGTGGTTCCACTTTTGTTTGGCAGGGAAGCTGTCCTGGGAGTCCTTAGTGAGAACCTAGTCGGGGTATTGACCTTGGATGTGTTCTCTGGGGGAGTGGGAGGAACGCACTCACTGCCCCCAGTCTCATTCTGAGATGTGTCTGTGTCATGTGATATGTTAAGTATGGCCATATTTGGATCCTCCTCCTTTGCCTGCTTGGCATCTTGTGTCTCAACCCTTTCCTTACTTCTCCTCTTTTGTTTTGCTTTCTGTCCATTCCCTCTGGCCACTGCCTCGGCATTCTCTCCACTCCTCCTGTGACTCGGAGTCTTTTGGGTCCTTTTCCTTTGTGGTGGAGCTCGACCTTTGACCTTGGTATCCTCCCCACTTATCACTGACAAAATGGCCGTGGTCTCAGGGCTGAAATGTGACTCCCTGTCAACACTTGTGCTGGGTTGAGCATCCTTTGATTTGGTACATTGTGTTTTGTTATGTTGTCTACCTGTCATCTCAGTGACATCACACTTTTCAGTTTTGCCTGTGTCCTCTGCGACTTCACTATCTAACACCTTTTGCAGCATGGAGAAAGTGAGCGAGTCATTGACGTCATCAGCTCCAATTTGCTTTGTGTCTGCTGCGGTACCCTCAGTGCAGGTCATCTGCAGAGTGAAAGAGTCGGACATATTGGCAGCAATTTCCAAGTCCTCTTGAAGATTGGTGCAGGCATCACTGCCCCTCGTGACTCCTGTCTTATTTGTCTGGCCAACATTATCATCACAGATTAATGCATTCAGGTTATTGATCACATGTTTCACTTGGTTATTTGGCACAACAGACATTCCCTGCCTTTCATCTCTTTTTGTCTTCGTCACAGCTCTCTTGCAAAATGGGACTGGTATCTCTTCTTGGTCGGCTTCGTCAAACAACATGGCGTCTTCAGAGTAAGCAAGTCGCTCATAGTTACTGGCTGGCAGTAAATCTGGAGAGTTTGTCAAACTGCTCGGAAATCTATCCATAGCAGGGTGAGTTCTTTCTTTAATGCATGTAAACCTTGCTGGACTCCTGGTTACAGGTGAATCTGCCTCCAAAATGATGGCCTGGTCTCTACTGGGGAGGATTGGGGAGGCAGTTTGGGCAATGTCATAGTTCTGTGTGCTGTATCTGGCCATGTAATTACATGTTTCAGAATCGAAGGATATCTCCATGTCCTCAGAATACATCACTGGGGTGTTGGGTCTATTGGTACATGTCTTTTTCTTACCATCAGCCCTTTCGTGTATTGGCATATCACCTATTTGCAGTCTATTTTTTGACTGTCCATCACATTGCTTTTTCGCCACAGCATTTTTGTCAGGTTTCTCTGTGTTACTTTTGATTTCTTTCCCGGCAGAAGAATTACCTGAACTGCCACCATGAGCACCACCTGGTGGTGGATGATGGACTGAATTCTGCCCTTTCTTATCAACTGGGGACCATTTGCCCATCATATTAACTGTCTGGGTGTCCAGGTGTAGGCTTTCAGAGAATTCATCATGTTCTGTTTCTGTAGCATTACTATTCTCAGTATACAGATCTGGTGATCCAACCTGAGCAGATCTCTTTGAACATTCAACACTTGGTAGGTTCACATTCTGCCCTTCCAACATCAGTTTTCCTTCCTCTTGCTTTCTTCTCTGTTCAGCCGATAAAATTTCAGTGGAATAAGTCTGTACATTTTGAGTGTTTTGGGGCTGGTGGACTAACGCTTGCACCACCATTGTGTTTGGCTGAGGTTCACCATTGCACCCAGTTTCCTCCTGATCAAGCCTCTTTCTGGTTTGACCAGAGCCCACATTCACAGAAGACAAGTTGTCAATGTCAACCTGATGGCTTGCCTGAATGTCTGCTTTCAGTTGCTTCTCCTCCACTTTGGGCTCATTTGGCCTTCTCTCTTTTTTACTTATTTTAACTTGAATATCCACAGGTTCATGGACCTCAGGTTCATAAAGATTTTTGTCAGACTCAATGTTTCCTCGCCACAAATTATTTTCTGTGATAAAGACAGTCTTTCCGCCGACAGTTTTACCTTTTTCAGTACAGGACGCTGACTTTGACTTCACAAGTTTAGAGCCTGTTTGGTTGTCACTTTTTTTCACTTGTTTTGTTGACGTTGCTTCCTTAACAGGGCTGTTGTGTCTGTCCAGACCACTGGCAGGGTTTTCTGCTCCATTTTTAGTTTCTTGACTCACATGACCTTGATCAACTTTTGACTTCACCATTGCTTCATCTATGTTATCAGCCAGAATGCTTGCTTCTGAGCTCTGTTTAGGAGACTTCTGGTTTCTACCTCCCACTGCTGGGGAATGACACTTCCTTTTGCTTCCTTTCTTCAAGGCTTGAGGAACATCTTCTTTCATCTGTCTTGAATCTTGCCTGTGTGATGGCCTCTCAGTTGTAATATATTCTTCGTTGCCTTTGTCCATCTTGTCTGTTGTGTCAGCTGTCTGGGATCCAGACTGTTGTGACCTTTCACCTTGCTGCACAGCCCTTGGTTTTGGTACAGATGCTTTTGAAGTGTCTTCAGAAGCCAGTGGACTTCTCTTGCTCCCTGTCAGACAAGTTCTCATCGAGGGTGGAGGACTCAGAATGGATACACTATGTGGCAGTGCATGCCCTGTACTCAAAGCATTCTTACTTCCACCTGCATTTGGAGATTTCTTCTGAGGTAAATTGGACTCTCCCTTGGCATCCTTGGGAGAAACTCTCCTGGCTCCTGGGGGACTTTTCAACCTGTGAATACTCTGTCTTCTCATTGGTGGACTTTTTAATTTTGGGCCAATAGCATTGAGTGTTTCATTTGCCTGTTTCTTATTCTGCTGCTGATTGGCTGTTGGCTTCCAGTCCACACCCATTTGGCCCAGGTCTTGTTGCAGCAGCTGTTTGGCTTCCTCTACAATCATCACAGCAGCTTCCATCTCTGTTAACGCTTTCTGCCCTGTCAGCCAGATACAGCGAGACTTGCGTCTTTCCTGGGCCTCCCAGTCGCTCTCACCTTCCCTCTTTTTGATGCTGCAACAGTAAAGGTGCAATGGGAGCAAGGTGTTATCAATGGCCAACAAGATTTTTTGCATGATTACCTGTTCATGCTCAATCAAACTTTCAACAGATGTTTCAAAAACCACATCTGCAAAATAAATACATTGAGCTATAAGTAGGCCTAAAACAATAGCACACTAATTTCAATGACCATTGTGGTGATTAACCACAGCACTATGTGAAATTTGTGACAAAATAGCTTGCAACACAAGTTGAATGATTATATAGAGGTTTGATCACGTTTGTTGACATTCGGCCCAAAATTACACTGGGATTGGCAGTGTAAGTCATTGCCCATACCTGACATCAGAGAGGCCCTGAATGGTGGCTTAGACACCCAACCCAGGTATGAGGAGGGGTCCATTGTCAACAAATATGATCAAACCCTGTTCTATGATGACGCTTTTCTTTTTGATGTCTAAATAGGCCTATTTGTAAGCATAAATGACATGTGCGAGCCACTGCTTGGTCACAAAAAAATTGTGGAAGATCATATGGGAATAGAGAAATGAGTCGAGCGGCAACTTCCAAACTGTCTTGCTGATAGGCATAAATTACCGCTGAAAAACAGGTAGACCAAGCGAGACTTTTTCAATCTGGGCCTATTTCCACCTGCAGCACACTTTCCCATTATAAACTATGATATCCAGCCCTGTAAAAATTAGGAGAAGGTCTAGCCATGTTCCTTTTCCATTGACCTGATCACTATGCTTAGGACGTGGGCATACATAGCCAGGCATGGTTGGATTTTAATCATGGGCAAATTAAAATTGCAAGAATAGGTAAGCCATGATAGACTTCACAATTAAACTGACCGTTCCTGGTGATACTTATACTGAGTCAACAGTTTTCTTTGGCATGAGTGGGATGGAAGCACAAACCATGCTAAGGAAAGCTGTTGCCTGAAGTTTGACATCCTGATTTGTCTTACCTAAAATTTCCACAAAAACTGTTTTCTGTTACTATGAAATTTAAATAAAAACATTAAAGCAGATGACAATTTACAATTTTGCATGAGAAATGTGATTGCTGTACAACAAAGCCAGGATTTTGCACCCCATAATAACCCTCACCTTTGAAATGGACCAGCATTGCGGAGGAGCTGCTCGATGTCCACAGGGTTGGTTGCAGCCACTGCGGCAACAGTTTGCAAACCACTGTTGAAGAGAACTCTTGCACGCTGCCCATTCAACAGGGAAAGACGCACAAGATCTACCAGTTCCCTCTGAACACCAAAGGTCAGTCGACTCTGGAATTGACCCAGGAGTAGCTCCAGGTTCACCCAGCCTAAACGACTACAGAAGATTGTCACCATGCCTGAAATGTGGGGGGAAGGGAAAGAAAAATAGGTTTTTGTAGCAGCAATATGTATTCAATGTGAAAAATGGCTTCATATGTGAATTCCTCTGCAAATTTGCGAGAGAGAAAAAAGGCATAAATTTTGGCTCTAATGAACATTCCATAGCAGATTAATTCAGAAATAATGCAAATGTGACTATTATGGATTTCCAAGTAGACTCATCAAATCCTGGAAATTCCTGGGGCAAGCTGAATATTGGATTCCATGACAAATTTATTGACATTCTACAATAACAAGGATGTAGATGATACTGCAATGTACACATATACAGTGTACACGTATAGAGTGTTCACATATGCAGTGTACACATATACACTATATACATACAGTGTACACATACACTGCATACATATACAGTGTACACATATGCAGTGTGTACATATATGCAGTATATATATATATGCAGTGTACACATATACAGTGTATACATATATGCAGTATATATATATGCAGTGTACACATATACAGTGTATACATATACAGTGTACACATATACACTGTATACACATTTACAGTGTACATGTATGCAGTGTACAAGTATACAGTGTATGCATATGCGTATGCAGTGTACACATATACAGTGTATACATGTCCAGTGTACACATATATATATAGTGTAAGTATATACAGTGCTCCCCCTTCATAAGGTGCCTCATTACACCATGGATTCTGTTTAACCAGTTGGATCCCTTGACTCCCACTGAAACACTTTTCTTACCACTTTTAGGTTAGATGTCCCCTCAATATAGGTCAGTCTTGCTAAAACATGGTCTGCTTCGTGGACCTTTCCATCAGTGACATAATAAGTGAGTATAAAGAAACAGAGACAAAAATTACTGATGGAAATCCCCCTGTCTGCCTCATCTACTGTATGGCATGCACAGTACGACAACAAGAGCATAGGTATACGGCTATGACTCCACACAAGGTGAATCTATTAAAGCATGCTTAGGACCGGGAAGAGATCCCATTACTCTTAAGTCCTTGTCATCATAAAAATTACATCAGTTTTAGATGTTTTAGAGAAGCATGCTGTTTCTACGCTAGCATATTTCCAAAGTGGACTCTTCAGCTCGTGAAATCTGTGTACATTCTCTTTCTTGGTACCTGGAAGATGGTTTTTTGTACCAGGCATTATTATTGCATGCCTCATATCACGTAGTTTATCTCCTTCAACTACTGCCTCCTTGTCAAGTGGTTCACTCAGTCTTTTAACTTACGTGCTTTTCACCAAACCCTTTGTATCATCAATCAGAATGTTGTCTTTGCCACTTATGGGAATAGGTCGATCTTTTATTTGTATTTACCTTCCAATGAATGTGTGACATGTATTTCATCATCATCATCATCATCATCATCATCATCATCATCATCATCATCATCATCATCATCATCATCATCATCATCATCATCATCATCATCATCATCATCATCATCATCATCATCATCATCATCATCATCATCATCAAGAAGAAGTGGCTGTATTGTGAATATTATGAAAGGTACATCAGTAATATCTTTTCTGATGATGCAATGACCATGGGCCAGTTAGGATAAGCCAGCCAAATTATTTACGCTCTAAGACTATATCTTATAATTAGACAGATCAGCAGAGTTCAACAGGTAGTTGAGTACTTTTCTAGCACCTATCACAGAAGAAGTACTTTGTTCCCAAATTGTTATTTATTCTCTAAGTTTCTCACTTGCGCTATTAGTAATTAGGCTTCCTGACATTGGACAGTTACATTTTTTTTTAATGCAGGTAAATTTTGATTGTGATATTAAATGAGGGAGTTATCCAAGACTCCTCAAGGTATTGTCTGTCTGTCTGTCTGTCTGTCTGTCTGTCTGTCTGTCCATCATTGCCTAGCGGTTCACAATTACATGTTTTACCTGTCAAAAAGTCAAACAAATCCTCTTCAAACTTGGTGGGGATGTACCTTGATTGTGTGGGTATATCCCAAGTTTATTTAGAATTTAAAATCCTGACATTGGACAGTTACATTTTTTTTTAATACAGGTAAATTTTGATTGTGATATTAAATGAGGGAGTTATCCAAGACTCCTCAAGGTATTGTCTGTCTGTCTGTCTGTCTGTCTGTCTGTCTGTCTGTCCATCATTGCCTAGCGG
The DNA here is from genome assembly GCA_964020975.1 of Hermodice carunculata. Taxonomy (NCBI): domain Eukaryota; kingdom Metazoa; phylum Annelida; class Polychaeta; order Eunicida; family Amphinomidae; genus Hermodice; species Hermodice carunculata. Next base: position 30,247,694 of record OZ026614.1, on the reverse strand, counting down.
TTCACAATTACATGTTTACTTGTCAAAAAGTCAAACAAATCCTCTTCAAACTTGGTGGGGATGTACCTTGATTGTGTGGGTATATCCCAAGTTTATTCAGAATTTAAAATGATCTTGTTTTTATATTTAAAATACAGACTTTAAGAGTTTTGGATGCTCTATCCTGTGACATGATATGACAAACCAAATTTTACTGTATATTTATGTCTCTGTGTTAACACAGACATGTTGTTTTTCTAAGTTTTATTTATCCATTAATATCTATCAACCGACTGACCGACATATCTATCTATCTATTCACATCCTATTAAATTACTTATTCTTTACAGCCAATTTTATCCAGTTTTTCTAGGATATCACTGAGAAATACTAAATTTTGCACAGTTATTGATATAGCAGTGAAATTAAGTCCATTGTTTGAAATAGTCCGTATGTTGAAAATTATACAAATTAGGGCCATTTGAAATTTTAAATGTATCATATCTTCAACAAAATTAAAGCTAGATGTATCATTCCAACTTTAATTCATCGGTTTGTGCTATAGGCATAATCACACCCAAATTGTAGAATTTTAATTATGCAAATTAGGGGCCCTTGAAATGTTTAAATGTTCACTGTCTTCAAACCTATTAAAGGTAGAGGTGCCATTCAAGCTTGAATCAATAGGTTTGTGCTCTAGGTGCATCCAATGGACCACAAACAAAAATTGTAAAATTTTTATTTATGCTAATTAGGGACACTTGAACAAGTTAAATCAGCTAGAGGTGTCCATCATTCCCTAAAGTCTTAGGTTTGTGCTACAGTAGCATACAATTAAGCTTTGAAAGCACAGACAGAGTCGCTTTTGAAGCAAAATTTGTTTTTTCTAGTTTAAAATAACATTTTAAATTTCATTAAAAATTAAAAATTTCAGTGACAATATTGATTATCTATATACCAATGATGAAATTATAAATAAAGTGCCAAAATCACTCTCTGTCTACTATTCTCTTTTAGAAAATATATACTTCTTCAGGTCTTGGGTGGAAAACCATATGGTCAGAAAGAAGATATGTTAACACGTGAGTTACAAAGTGTGCCACACCCTTTTCATACATATTTTAACCCCCTAGATTTCCATATCAGTTTGAATACTTTAACTTGTGAGATAAAAGTTTCATTACAATAAATATGTCATTATGCAGAACATTGTGCTGAGAATCACATGGTCAGGAAATTGTAACCACTTGAATCCATTTTACAGCCAGTTTAATAGCATCTCTCAATCTTCAGTGGATGTGAAACAAAAGAACAGAAACCTGAACATTACAGTTGTGATATGGAGCAATTAACCTGTTGATGAGTGGACGTAAGCTTTGATTTTGACCCATCTTTGAACAGAACACGTGTTTTTGGCATCACACACTGGACAAAGTGTACTGCATTGATCCAATGCCCAGGCAATGACTTGTGGTACCTTTCAGAGCTTTCTTCCAAAGATGGATTTTTCTGCATATTCAAAGAGTCTGTACCATGTCAATAATCTGTACCCGATGAATATTAGTTCCAGTTAGCATACTTGAGACTAAAGACTAGGACAAGACATCAAAATACACTCTGAAGACATGGATGCAATTAATATGCTACCATCATGTTGTCCTTGGTCTTTGAACCCCAAAACACAACACATAGCAGTAAAATGGGTCTTCCTGCTTGAAGTGTATGACATCCTCTCATAGTAGACTCTCTTGCATTCCTTCAGGACGATGCATTGATTAGTGCTGCTACATCACACTGCTGTATGCTGTCACTTGTAAAGTTCCAACTCTTGAGAGTCGCAGAACAGACACTGCTGGAGATGTGGTCGTTGATGATTGGTGCACAACTTTGAAAGAGTTCCATATTTAGAAACCATCATAAATCAAAGTGGATGGATCCTTTTTAGCTCAGCTGACTTATCAGTATGCTGATACTTTGGGACAGTCAGTCATCATTCCCTCGATCCATTCTTACCATCCACAATTACATTTTTGACTCCTGAAAAAGGTTAACTGGATCCTCTCTTAACTTGGTGGAGAAGTATCTCATGGACATCTCTACTAAGTTTATTCAAATGATCATCAAATGACTCTTTCATACTTTTAATTTTTTGTGGAAAATTTCCTAAAATCTTCTCAGAAACCACCAGACAAACTGCTTGGAAATTCCATTTGATCAATTCTGCATAACCTTTGTCTAAGGATGGTCCCACCAATAATCCCTCAAACTATAAGCCTATTTGTATATTGCCTGTAGTAATGAAAACACTTGAAAAACTTGTTCATTCAGGATTGTACCAACATGTTGAGGGTAATGATATTCTACATGCATTTCAATCAGGCTTCACACCAGGACATGCAACAGCAACAACTCTTTTAGATGTTTAAGAGTATATACTTAGCAATATACAAAAAGGCCTACCCATAAAAGTGGTCTTTTTAGACCTTAAAAAAGCCTTTGATACTATTAGTCAGAACATTCTTGACCAGCTGCAACATGTTGGTATCACTGGTTCTGAAAAACATTGGTTTCAGAATTATTTTTACACCAGAACTCGAGTACATGTAGTCAACTTTTTAGGCAAGACTTCAGAACAATGCAAAGTCTTTATCGTTCCTCAGGGGTCCATGATAGGACCCATTTTATTTATTCTTTACATTAACAATCTTCCTTTGTATCTAAAACAAGCTCAAGTTGTTCTATATGTAGATGATACAGCCTTGTTTTTTGCCCATGAGAACATCAAGGAGATTGAGCAAATTCAATAAAATGAAGTGACTATAGCCACTCCTGGTTGTCACAAAATAAACTTTCTTTAAATATGGACAAAATGAAGTGCATGATTTTGGGCACAGGGCACAAATCAAGCAGAGCAAACTTGCATATTACTCTTGAAGGCACTCAAAAAGGTACACAAACTTGACAAATTGACCCTGTTCCCATCTTCAAATACTCAGACATTTGGTTTGATCACACCTTGTCTTGAAATCACCCTAATGACAAAATTTCTAGTAAAATTTCACAATGCCAGTAGGTGACCTATCATGAGTGCATATCCCAGACTATTATGTGACCTATCATGAGTGCACACCCTAGACCTGCATGTGACTTGTCATGAGTGCACACCCCAGACTAGTATGTGACCTATCATGAGTGCACACCCCAGACCTGTATGTGACTTGTCATGAGTGCTCGTCCCAGACAAGTATGTGACCTATCATGAGTGCACAACCCTGACCAGTATGTGACCTATCACAAGTGCACACCCAAGACTAGAATGTGACCTATCATGAGCACACACCCTGGACCTGTATGTGGCCTGTCATGAGCCCACATCCCAGACAAGTATGTGACCTATCATCAGTGCATCAAACCCTGACCATTATGTGACATATCATGAGTGCACATCCCAGACCCGTATGTGACCTATCATGAGCGCACACCCCTGACCAGTATGTGACCTATCATGAGTGCACACCCAATACCAGTATGTGACATATCATGAGCGCACACCCTAGATCAGTATCTTTCCTTGACAGGAGTTACATGCATTGCACCCACCCACCCACTAAGGAAAACTATTAATTCCATCTTATTGTGACCAGGAAAGAGTTACTGTATGAATGGCTCTCAGTGATAGTGCTGATGAACAGCTCCTCAAGCATTGCTTACTGATTAAAAGCACACACGTCCCGCGGCAGCAAAGACCTCAATTAACGTAGCACTTGAGGTTACAGCCCTCATGCCACAAAACAATGTCTCGTCAATCTGACATGCTGACAGAGTGGCTGTCAAGGAACAATAGCTTTTTCTTTTATCTTAACCAGTGCGTTCAGAATATCATTTTTCTTCAAACAGGCTTAGAGACATGCCACAGCAAACTGTCTTGTGAATGTCCTATCCAGAGCGTACGGAAGTCTAAGAACTACCAATATATATATTTTTTTTTATCTCTGGAGTTTTAATTCTATCTACAGTGAAGGGAAAGTGTCTGTCAGGCAACATGTTCACTTGACTCTGTTTACAGAAGCAATCAGCACAAGATATTGTCTATCTCAAGTTGGTTAAGATTTTTTGCCACATACCTAAATCATTTTACCCATATGATCATGATGATACATGTACTGATTTCACTCTCATGCCCCTTTGTGTTGTTACACAGCCGATAGAATTGTTCCCTGTTCATATGAGACAGTTTTAAAAGGTGTGGTTTGTGTAATGAAGGTGGCCAATCAGGTTTGCTAAGGACTACTTTTTGAGTAAAACTATAGCTGTCACATGACTACTATGGAATGCCATTCATTAAAGAGTACAGAGTAAGGAGCCTGTTTGCAGTTTTGGCGCATGAATAAAAGTTCATGTCTAGGAAAGTTGGTCTCCCAAAATGGTGTCATTGAAGAGGTTCTTCTGTCACTTCAAAACATATTTTGGTGATTAAGTGTGCAAAGATAGGTATGTGAGAAAAAAAATCTTGTGTGCCTTGCATATTGGACCATGTTAGGACACAGGGGTTATTTTTCCAGTTTTCACTCTAGCTATTATACCTCACAAAAAATGAAAAATGCCCCAACTTATGTGGCAACATGGTCCCACATGCTTTACTATATAAGATGCCCTTATTGATGACTGATACCCACACAAGTTCTACTGATTCCTAGTGGGTCCAGTGTCAGTAAATTCAAACATATCATTTAACTGAATACACATCATCAACAACAATAAACTTGAAAGGAATAAGAAAAAGAGCGGCTTTGGCCCATATGAATCTGTCTGAGGGAAAAGTGATGAGTTCAGTCAATGAAGTAAGACACAGACCGGAACAGAAACAAAGGGTGGGATATTAAAAGACGAGGTCCAAACATAAACAGGGGCAGTGAAAATAGTTAATATGCCTAAAAAACCAAGAGAGTGGGGAGTACAGTGCAACCCATATTAAACAAACCAAGCATTAGGCTGTCTCGTTTATAGCTGAATACCAGCAGATACTGTCATAGGGGGGCACTGATTAGGGAAGAATAGACAATGTGTATACTGTGCAATGGGAACTGGAGAATCCAGGGACTTTTCCAGGTCTAGGAATAGTGAAAGCAATAAGAAATGCAAGGACTGCTAAGAAATGAATAATTCATGTCAAATTAACGTGTACTGTAACCCATAAAAACATATAAAATTTAAATTATCTTCATAGTTCTTATAGAGAATTCAACATATTTTATTCAGTTATACATTCTCTGAAATTGATATTCATAATTCTTATAGAGAATTCAACATGTTTTATTCAGTTATTCATTCTTTGAGCCTGCATCGACAACGTTTGTGCAAGAAATAAAGAGTCAACTCTGATGATTTCAGGAGTAGAAATAATTAAGGCACAGTTGGTTTTGAGATGTGGTCTGTATGTCAATTGATAAGGTATTATTGGAGCATGTTACATGTAAGCCCCTGCCCACACTGCATGATCTAGGACCGGCAGTCATCACCAGTACACACGCAGAGGTGGACAATGTCACTGCCTCCTTCATGCTCCTAGAAGTAATGGGAGAGGTACGATGGTGAATCACCTGTATATCAAATGTGAGTGTTGTGATGGAGTATGCTGTGGGGAGGGGGGGGTACCCTCATTACAGAGTGACATGATACCTCAACAAGGACAGAGTACCAGAAAGCTTTTGACTTTCTAAACTCATAAATAATATTAAATACACATCTACACCTGAGGCAATCTCATCTTGAGATAATAACAAGGAATAGGAATATTTGACACCAACAGACCCAGCAGACAGTATGTCCAGAACTGACAAGTTTTTCTCTTGTCAGTTACACACCATGTCATAACTAACCAGCGTTAGATGTATCTAAAGACACAGCAAACTGAAGAAGTCTCCACTGTGGCTAATACCTGAGGTTTCATGCATGTAAGTTTGTATGAAAATATGCTACATGTATCAAAATGCCACAAATTGTGTACTTCTGTGATTTTGCAATAGTGCATCTATTCAGTTCCAGGAGCTGCCAGTTCCCTCTACATCAACAAATGTAGGACTTTATATAGTGAAATTGAGGAGGTTTTCTATGCTGACAGCAGTGACCTTAAAAAAACATGTCATGGTCACAAGGGAGTGCACTCTTCCAACACAAGGGAGTGCATTCTTCCAACAAATGTAGCCATTGTCATTATTGTGTGACACCTGTGACCTCAAAAGAACGAGTCAAGGTCACAAGAGAGTGCATTCTTCCCACACATGTAGCTATTGTTACTGCTGTGTGACACCTGTGACCTCAAAAGAAAAAGTCAAGGTCACAGGGGACTGCATTCTTCAAACACATGTAGCTATTGTCATTGTTGGGTGACACCTGTGACCTCAAAGAAAAAGTCAAGGTAACAAGGGAGTGTGCATTCTTCCAACAAATCAAGGTCACCCATATACTGAGTTAGTCTGACCTTTATGGAAGTACACTAACATGTGCAACATCAAGGTCCATGTTCAAGTACTGATAGTTCTCAAGTTATCGTGAAGAGTAAAGTTAATGTATGTTGCACAGTGACCCCAGAAATGAGGTCAAGGTCATTCATGTACTGTCTAAGTATGACCTTCATAGAAAACATTAACTTGTGCAACATCAAAGTCCAAACTCAAAATAGATCTCAAGTTATCAAGTGAACAGTAAATTTCATGTCAGTTGTCCTGTCACCTTGGGAATGAGGTCAGGTCCAAAAATCAGTGGAGCATAAGCACTGGCACCAAATAAAGAGACACTTATCAAAGGTACATCCCCACCAAGTTTGACACAAATTTGGCCAAAATTATTTAAGTTATCACGATTACAAGAAATTCCTATGTTAAACTTTCTTATTAAAACTTTTTCAAAGATTTTCCAAAAAAGATGAAAAATCCAAAAATCACTGGAACATGACCATTTGAACAAACTTTGTAGAGACCCACCCAAAGTACATTGCCACCAAGTTTGAAGTTAAACTGACTAATTCTTGCTTCAGAGAAGTCCAAAATGTGAATAACCATTAGAAGGCCCATTGACTTACATTGTAATCAATAGGAAAGGTGTATCTACCTATAAGTACCCGAATTGAAAAAATAATTAAAAATCAGGAATCAACAGCAGTGCCACCTAGTGAACAACTTTGTTTGAACCTTCCACAATGTTTCAGCTTAACCTGAGTGACCATTCTGGAGAAGAAGTCGAAAATAACAAAAGCACCAACCCCCCCCCCCCCCCCAACCAAAAAATCATAAAAATTAGGAAAAATATTGCAGTGTCACCTGGTGTACAAATTAAGAACTAGGAGTCTCTAAGAGTGTTCCTGTGTGATATCAAAGCAATTGGGTGAGCAGTTTCGGAATAGAAAATTTTACCCCTCCAAAAAGAACCAACCCCCCCCCCAAAAAAAATCACTGGAGTGTGACCGTTTAAACAAATTTGGTAGAGACCCACCCAGGGTACATCCCCACCAAGTTTGAAGTGAACCTGGCAGAAAGTTTTGGAGAAGAAGTCAAAAATGTGAATTATGGACGGACAGACAACAGATGATGGACAGACAGACGAATGACCATCCTGTAAACTCAGCTGACTGACGAGTCAGCTGAGCTAACTAGGCATTAGCAAAATAATTTCTTACTTGAGGATTTTTATTACACAAGTCCACACTGTAAAATCAGTAATCAACACCCATTGCTGACTCCAGTCTCCATTGCCGCATACATTATGTATTTTGGCAGTCTTGGGTGAACTACTTCTGATATTCAGCAGCAAATCACACTTTTGAAAATTGGTGAGTTGACAGCATTCAATTTTTGTGAAACTAAAGGTCCATCAGCCGGAATAAAACTGGCCACGGATTCCTTTGCTCCGTAAATGGGTTGCAAGTCAAAAGACCCCACAGTCACACTGGTGAAGATTTCTTGAAATTGAATCTTGTGATTTACTGGATAGACCTAAATGATGGAATATCTAGTGAACACCTGTACTTTGAGGATGTCAACTTCCAGAGATCTGAGTAATGACACTACACAGCATATCTATTACCCCTGATCCCACATATGAAAACTGCCCTGAAACTCTATCTGCCTTAGTGTTACTGGGCGTCCTGGACAGGAAGCGAGACATAGTTCAACAAATGCTGGTACAAAATAAAGCCTGCAGGTATAAGATCACGTCTTTTTTCCCCTCTTGATCTGCATCTGTGTGTCTGTGTCCTCAGCCATATTGGGCAGCACACCATTGACCAGGAGTCGTGATACATGTTACAATGCAATTATGCCTAGAATGGCTGAACACAAGCTTAGATTCATATTTTTCTGATTTGGTAAATTTACTTTTGTTAATAGGACATGACTTTCTGAATGTCGATATCACATAAAATAGATTACATTGCATTTTTCTTTGGTTCCTTTTACCCCTTTTTCAGCATTGTCCAATGTCTGATGTTGGAATACACACAAGTAAGACACGAAATAAATTACAGTGTATACATTGCATTTTTTTCTTTGGTTCCTTTTACTCCTTTTTTCACCATTGTCACAAGATTTCCACTGTCTGTTGTTGGAATACATAGAAGTAAGACCAAACAACCTCATGTTTGACAAACATGAAGCTTTTCAACAGTAAAACTATTATTAAGAAACAGCTCACCATAGGTTACTTAACCTGATTTCTATGCACTTTAGGTGCTTTGCCAGAGATCCCATAAAAACCCATGGGTCCAGTGCAGTCCCTATGTTGCTGCACTTACTGAGGTCTAGGCCCTGTGGCATGGCACGACACTCCTGGCTGCAAGAATGTGTCATAGCGAGCATGTGTAAATCAGTTTCCTACACTGCGTAGGAGGAACCAAAAAGCGGGGATGGTTGGGTGGGAATTCTAGTGACCTATGGTGATTATTGTTCTCAATAATAGTTTTACTGCTGAAAAACTTCATATTATGGTTACAGTCACTAGTAAATTTTTTTGGCGGCGTATGCTGCATTTCGGCGGCAGACAGCGGTACACAGCGGCAGAGAGCGGTGGCCAGCGGCAGACAGCGGCAGACAGCGGTAGCCAGCGGCAGAGAGCGGCGGTCGGCGGCAGGCCCGCCGACCGCCGCTGTCTGCCGCTCAAACCCAATTGAGACTTCTGGGGCTCGGCGGCAGACAGCGGCGGACAGCGGCACATGGCGTTGGCCAGCGGCAGAGAGCCTTTCGCCGCTGTATGATGCCAACCACCGCTATCTGCCGCTGGCTACCGCTGTCCTCACAATTGCATTATATTAAGTGTAAAATATGAATCCAATTGAATAGGAAGGAAAAGAAACCATGTGTACCCATTCATTTATGGCTCATAACACTTCAGTTGCTTCATTAATTCAGTCATATTAATCGGTTCATTCACCTATATGCATGTACACAACAATAAGTTTTATTTTCATTTGCTCATGCCCGACAGTTAACTTGCATTCACATGAATATTGCATTTACATGTAGACATAAGAGGCAAACAATTCTGTTTTCACATATCATGTATTTATTGAGTATAAAGTGTATATACATCATTTGCAGGGAAAGATATATACAGAGGTGTTCAGAGGTACATTTGAGCTGATACTAGCTACTTAAGCCTCAAACGGGATAACCACAGTCCAATTACAATATGTAGTAGGCCTATTCTGCCTCACAGGGACCTTGATTCGAGGACTAGTTTGCTCCTGGTCAAACTAGCAACCGCTCCCATGGCGGCCTCAATTCGAAGACCAGTTTGAACATGACTGTGAGGCCTGGGCCAACTGGTAGATGCCTGGATCTTGACATCGAGTGCATGTGCCTTAATTCAAGGATCCATGCCCCCCCCTCCCCCCCGTGAGGTACACTGACCTCATCCTCACAGCATACCTCCACATGTTGCAGCCTCCGTTTGGCAGATCTAACATCTGCCCAATGGACCTTCTGCCACGGACAAGGAGTCCATTGTCAACAAATGTCACATGGACTCTTCTTAGTGCAGAATACACCACTCCTATGCATGCTGGTGCAGCAAGCAAGATGGCCATCCGAATAGGCCATCTTGTGGACGTCCAACTCCACGTCCATATCCATGGATCATCAACAAGCCAAGAAACCTGAACTAACAATGTCAGTGATAGGACCAGATTCCCAGGAAACCTATCAACTACCACATGACGGAAAATAGAAACCACAAGAGTAACAAAAGGTAAGAAAAAAGCAGAAGCTTCTAACAGTTCGGTTCCACCACTGATGGATGCCAGAGTAGGAAACTGATTTGCTCATGCTCGCTATAACACATGACTGCTACCACAAGCGCTGTGCCATGCCACCAGGTCTCGACGTTAGTGAATGCAACAGCATGGGATGGCACTGGACCCACAGGTTTTTTATGGGAGCTCTGGCACAGCACCTAAGTTGCGTGGAGACCAGCTCAAGTGACCTATGGTTTTGTACTGTGTGCTTAATATATACTTTTCGCTTCCAACATGATGAAAAAGTATGAAAATGTGACAGAAAAAAAGAATATCACTAGGCCAGCTGAAAACAATCTGTTGTTATATTATATGTTCTGGGCTTGCAACATTTTTCAGTTGATAAATGGAAGAACATAAAATGCCTGTGTGCAAACACACTTATAAATAAACTTAAAAATACAAAAACTCTCTGATTCTGTACAAAAACTATATCTTGTGTGCAAACAGACTATGAGTAGCTAGCCACATGCTAGCTAGTTTTAAGCTAACATATGGCTAGCCTTCATTGGAATGAGCCAAGGAGATAGTTATCATTTTGTGTTTGTATCTTTTTTATTTATTTTTATTTGTAAACAAAAATTGTCCAGTTTAAATTAAACATTAAAAACAGAAGAAGTTCCTTCAATTAAAAGACTATTTGATCCTTTGAGCCATTTTTGAGTAGGTTCTAACATAATCTATCTGGCTGCTGCCAATACATGTAAGTCACAGCTGGTTTATAATGGTACACCGCAATTTAACCTTCCTCAAGTCATTTGACCTTACCTGCAAAAGTGGCAGCAGACTGCTGTAGTGACTGCAGCATCCCCTTGGTGGCGCTGTACTTCCTGGCCACTTCTCCCAGTGGTATTTCATGTACCAGGTCATGTAGCACCATTGCTGTGTAGAACCTTTTGTGGATGTTGAGAAGTCGGGCATCACGCTCTGTGCGACATGGGATGCGACCCCTCGCTGCACGAGCCAGGAAGCTCTCCTGCACACCAACAAGCTCTGCGACCTGCTTCATGCCTGGAGGGAGGTGTTCCCACAGGCACAGGTACTGGTACCAGTCCAGGCCTGGCCAGGAGTCCTGCTGGTAGATGGGGGTCACCTGATATACAATAACACAATCAACACCTGTTTGAAACACTGCTGAGGGGTGGCCTGAGTGAAGAGTTGATCCTCATACTCCAATGAAATCTGTTTGATGACATCATCTTGTACACAGCTTAGTCATCACAACTTCAAAGTTTTCAACATTCTCCACAGTTTACAATAAACCCCATTACCCCAATTTTTGGATGGAGCTGGACCAGCCAAAGCAAGTGTGGAAATCAAAATTAACAACCAGCTCACACACCTTATCTGTGGTAATAGTAGTAATAATAATTATCATTTTATTACCCCCCCCCCCATGTTGAGGAAATTACAAACACATACATGTACAACTGTGTATGGAATAATAACTTCACAGACCAGAGCCATGCCCAGGGGCATGAATGTCTCGCCAGCGTAATTCAAGCCACTCCAAAGTTGTTTGTTGACCGATGGACGGACGGATGTCGAGAAAGTGACTGCTTAGTCTCGCCAACAGCTTATGCTGGCGAGACAAAAATCATACAAACTTAAAATGAAGCATTTCCCATAAAGCAACATAATACACGTAGGTTACATCATTTGGCTGGATGCTTGCTTGTACTAACTAATTATGAGAATGGCTGACCCAGTGGTCATGGAGGCGAGCCCATGGAGTGCATTGTGTGCACAGGGCCATGGGACATCTGTTGCATGGCCCTGTGGACAACCAGCACACCAGGACCCGAGTCTGTGATCCACAGTACGGACTGTACCGAGCTGTCATAACCAGCATTTCCACTGCAGATATTGTACATGTAAATGATTTATAGTCTGGACTGAGAGATCACCAAAGCATACAAAAGTTAACCGTCAAAGTGACAGTACACAAGACAAAACAGCATTTATTTAGGGTAGTTATGGCAAAACAGAGTTTGTCGATGGCTCCACGGGCTCAACTCACAACAACGTCAGCATGCCTCCAATGATCCTGGAGTGCGCCCACAATGTACAACCCCTGCCCGCAAAGCCACTCTCACTATGAAGGTTCCGAATAGCAGATTAAAATGAATTTGCCTACCCAACTGAACCTATGGACTGTCAAACCACAGTGGCCCACAAATAGCAGGCTAGCATGAGCCAACAGTCCACGTAGCCAGTCAAGCACACAAGAAAATGTACAGAACCCATCAAAAAGCTCTAGTTAACAGGACAGTAAGCAGATTTGCGTCTGACCAAAGTTTCAAGAAATTTTCTACCACGATGAAAACCAAACTGTATGTTTTTACACATTATCCTCTGCTAACATCATACACTCAAACATTTTGGCATAGGTAGAGCTTAACCCTTTCCTCCTAGAATTGAGACTGAGTCAACAGCTTTCCTTGGCATGGGTTGGGCACTTAGTGCCCAACCCATGCCAAGGAAAGCTGTTGACCTGGGGCATGTGATCCTCATAGGGCTCATCTCCAATTCTCAGTCAAAATTGTTTTTCATCACTGTTGAAATTAGTTGAAAACGAAGCACATGACATTTGACCACCAGCCGGTTTTGGCCAGTTTGAGGGGAAAGGGGTTAAAGTAATAATACATCTTTGTGAAATAATAGACCTCTTTGCGAAAAGTAAAGAAACATTATTGGTCAATTTTTTGGGAGACCACATCAAGGTTGGGTCCAGAGGTGGCGTATAAATCAGCTGGTCTCTCAATGGCGGCCATATGACGTCGAAAGGAGGGCACTAGGGGTGTGATCAATATGGTCCCAAAATTCAGGTGGTCTTTCAAAGGAATGGTTTGGCACAGGATGCACTGTATATACAAAAGGGTTAAGGTACCTTAACACTCCTAGCAGACATCAATAGTTACTTGGTATACAAAAGGCGCTATAGTGATACATGTATGAGGCAAGGGTATGAACTACGAGAAGCTGTGCAACCGGTTTCATTTCTTGTGAAACTCATCAGGCTCAAAAACAATTATCACCTGGTCCTGTGTTCACTGCACACCCTGAGGACCTTTTCATGTGTAAGGTGCGGTGTAAACAAAGGATGTTGCCTATGTTGGGGGTATAGGAGAGGAATGACGTCATAGAAGGAACGAGGTGTTCGCTCATTGGTTCACCTATGCACCAGGACAGGTGATTCTAAACATGGATTACACGTGATTGTGGAATACCTGTACTTCCTGGATGTAAGTAAAATATTCCATTTTGTGCCATTAGAAGTTCTACCAACCCACTCACCTACCTGTTTGGGTGGACAAGACAAAGTGGTGCTATTTAATTAATACGTCATTTCAGTGTAGAGGTATCAGTAACATAATCCTATTAATTTGATTTGGTTTTATTTCATTTACTTATTTTTCATGTAAGTATTGACAAAACACTTGTGGTTTTAAATCTGATAAGTGTAGAAAATATATGAAAATCTCTTAATTATGTACACAGTAATTTCTGGGGGAATTAGGCCTGTTTATCCTCAAACTGTGCAGCCCATAATACTATGTATGTTTTGTGACCATGGAACGACCAGGTCTTTAACCAGCAACCTTTGGCACCAATCACCTTGCTGAAAATGAGAAAAGCACATACCAACTGTACCAAATCCCCCTTCTTAAAAAGAATGGTTCGATGGAGGCAGGTATGCGTGAATGCCATGATCAACACGGCCCAGTTCATTGTATTTTAATAATCCAGTACAGATGAAGTACTGTGTTCGGAGTTGTCCCAGATCGGGGACTGTACATATGTAAGTCCACCAGCATCAAAGGAGCACCAAAAATATATATACATGTATTTTGTGACCAAGGAATGACACCAATCACCTAGCCAAAAATGGGAAGCACACATACCAACTGTACCAAATCCCCATTCCTTAACAGAATGGTTATGTGAGTGGAAAATAGAATTATCACAAATTTAGCATAATATGAGGCAAGTATGCCTATCAGTATACAAAAGGGTTAAAAACTCTTGTCACTCCTGACACACTTCAATAATTACTTGGTATACAAAAGGGTTAAAGTAACTTGTCACTCTTGGCAGACTTCAATAATTATTGGTATACAAAAGGGTTAAAATATCTTGTCACTCCTGGCAGACTTTAGTAATTACCTGAAATACCAAAAGGTTAAAGTCACTTGTCCCTCCTAGCAGACTTCAATGTTTACCTGGTATATAATGTGCAGTTCATTCTCCAGGACAAAGCAGCGTCGGGCCTTCTGCAACTCCACAAACACAACAAGGCCTTCGTTGGGAGAGAGGGCAGAGGCCAGTACAGCCGATCCCAACTGAGTGGGAAGATATCTCTCTACCGGCCGGCCATCTGTAAACACCAAGATATAATATAGATATGTGGCAAAACATTGCCCTTCTAAAAGGACAAAATTATCATTCAGTGCACGCGAAGCATGGAAAATACGACAAAGACACCATGATGCTATTGATTTGAATTGTCATTAAAAGCCAAGAAACTAATCCACAAATCAAACATGAGCCTTTTTTACCTTTTAGTGCATTATAAAATCAGGCTTATGTAAACAAATGACTTTGTCAATTGTCCTGCCAATCAATAAAGTTTCAAAACCATCAGCTCCACCAGCTAAATGTACAACCTACATGTGGTCTCTGGTTTCAAATCAATGTGCAGATTACTTGCTTTTAGCATATTCAATACAATAAGTTTTTTAAAGGTAATGAAGCCAGTCCATATCCACCAAGATATTTTTCATTTAACTTTCACAGTATGTTGACTAAAACTAAAAAAAGTGAACTTTGCCAAAGAAATCAATATTGCAGGGCACTCATTTCCTACAAACCTAAAAAGATTAGTAACACTGCAAAAGAAAATTGCTAGAATCATAACTTTTTCTCAATGTTAACTCTTTCAGTGCCAATCACAACTAAAGTCGATCTGCTTAAGTCAAACTAGTCTAAATTATCATAAGGATCCCGGATTCGTATTCCTTATAAAAAGACCTTTCATTCAAGTACCAGCATGCCTATAATTCCAGAGAGAAAAGTGATTGACTCAGTCCAAAATTTGGCACTGAAAGGGTTAAACTACATTGTACTGCAGTTTTCTAATTTACATGAATATCTAATAAACATTTTCATATACAAATACAACAAGGGGACGTTCAATGCAGTATTTGATGGATGGTTTACTTTGCCATCCCCTGTTCATAATCACGACTCCAGGCAAGCTGATTTGTTCCAAGTACAGTTGCATGGAAAGAATAGGGGAAAACTGTCTTTGTGAATTCACGGAGGCAGAGTGTGAAACATGTTATCTGTGGAAATATCCCACACCAACACATTTAAGAACATCCAAAATTTCATTAATGGAGTTTCACCTAAAGCAGCCAGTCGCAATAAGATGTTTTATTTTCAATTCACTCTGTTATATGTACATGCCTTAAATAGGTCTAAAGAATTGATGGTAGCAGATTTTGTTGTTTTATCTTGCATTTACCATTGTATAGTATCACTGAAATTTACATAAATTGTGTTGTCTTGAAGTTACACATAAGCCTGTATAGGTTTCAGCCCATGTCACTTTTTTTCCTTTGTGTGCATTTCTGTATAATACTACGTGACAATAAACAATAAAATACACTACTATGGCATGTTATTTAACATGAATTGTGATGGGAATGAATAAAAAGTAACACAAAAACACTATCAATTGTTGATAAAAAAAAATTTCACTTATACTTTTTTACTAAAATTTCTTTTAAAAATAGGTTTTACATTGTTTGGTCCAAAACTAAAATGATAAAGATAATTCACCAAATTCAGTTTTTCAGCATTTGCTCAAAAGATGGAAATCATTACTAATGTAGTCCTATTAGTATGCCAGTTCACCATCAGGGGGAGCACATGCATAAAATTTCAACTGGTGGCTATGTTGTTGTTGATTAAAGTGGTTACAATAGGAAGCTCATCATAATGTCAAAGTGAATGTAGTGCATAAACACTCAATTTGTGCTCTTATGTTGAACTGGCTCCGTTACCATTCATCGTGCAAAAACTTGCACTTTGGAAAACTAATGCAGAATGTTGGAATATATTTTCTGTCAACAAGATTAGCAGGTTAATGACCACAGACACATGGAAGTGTCTCCCCATTTAACCCTTCCCCCCCTGAAACCGGCCCAAACCGGCTGGTGGTCAAATGTCGTCTGCTACAGCGTTTTCAACTGATTTCAACAGCAATGAAAAAAAATTTGACTGAGAATTGAAGATTAGACCTGCCAAGACAACATGACCCAGGTCAACAGCTTTCCTCGTCATGGGTTCGGCACTTAGTGCCCAACCCATGCCGAGGAAAGCTTTTGACTCAGTCTTAATTCAAGGGGGAAAGGGTTAATTGCTACCTTTACCTGGCTTTAAAGACCACCTGTCATGTGTGACCACTTTGTGCAGTGGATGGAGTGGCCTTAAAGAGGAGGGAGAACTGTACTGACTTATCACCCATGCATTCTATCCTAATAAAATATAAATGGACAATTCCTTCACCTTGACATACAACTGATGATATTATTCCCACAGAAGTCCACAGGAAAATAGAAAAGTCATTGAGGCAGAAGAAACGATACAGTTGAGACAGACACAGCAACACAAGGCAATGGCTGAGGCCTGGAGGGGTCCCTACATAGTTACTTCAGACAACAGTGGCAAAGTCTCTTCCTGTTTTTCTTTCTTTTTCAATTCTCTTCCTATCCCCTGCTAATTAAAAAAAATGCAACTGTTCACTTCACATGACGAATTACATATTTAACCATTTTCCTCTTGGAGCAAGACTCCACTGCTCTCAAATAACTTTGCTTAACCCTTTCCCCCTTAAACCAGCCAACACAGGCTGGTGGTCAAATGTCGTCTGCTTCAGTGTTTTCAACTAATTTCGACGGTAATGAAAAACAATTTTGACTGAAAATTGTAGATAAACCCTATCAAGATCACATGCCCCAGGTCAACAACTTTCCTTGGCATGCGTTAGGCACCAACTCATGCCAAGGAAAGTTGTTGACGCAAGTGTCAATTCAAGGGGGAGAGGGTTAAACCCAAGCAAAGCAAGACTATTTGCCTCAGGCATGCTATTCTAATAGGTCTCAACTGCAATTCAAGTAAAAACCTTGAAGCTGATGACATTCGACACCTAGATATGCTGTCAAAAACAGTAGCCGTGGGCTCAAATAAACCTGTCTATATCCACAAGCATTTTGGGATGCTCTGCACTGCCATAGAATACTGTATAAGAATCAATTTTCACAAGCATAAATTCCCCTGAGTGGATTTTTTCACACATAAAAAAAGGAAAAAGAAAACAAAAACACAAGGATGTTTTCCTGCAGTGCCAATCTTGGCACATGAAAAGCCTTAACAATAAAAGTTTTCCAGTTTTTAATCCCCTCTGAAATGGAACCGCTCAGGAAAAACCACCCTCGGAAAAGTACTTCTGCAGTTAATTTCCTCCAAGAAACAGTTCAAATTATACTGTTTGTAAAGTCAAATCGTATAAGGTATGATAATTTTAGGTTCAAACTATTCTTAGCTTTTGTAAGTTGTTCATAGCCAAGAAGTCCATTCATCTTCTCTCAACGTACATGGGCAACAAAGGAGGAAATAATGGAAATAGCCAAGTCTTGTTCAAAAATAACTTCTGTCAATGAACACCATTTAATAACAGGGGAACACAATATGTAAACCCCTCACCCATGAAATGTACTGCCCCTTTTAACCCATAGGTGTTATTCTCTCATCCAAAACCTGTACTTCAAACTTCTCAAACTCATCAATTTAATCGTTGTCTAGCTGCTCCCACATTCACTTCTCCCATCTTTTATGTTTGTCTGTCTCTATCGACATGACAACATTAATTGATGCAAGGACAGAACAAGTCAAGATCTACAAAGCTTGTGACTATGAAATATTGCCTCTGTAACCTCGTGTTCAGTGTTCATTTTAATCGGCAATCTTCAGTGTCGCTCCTGTGGTTTGCTGCCACTTTATCTAATGGAAGGTCAGACAGGTCTGTACGTGAGGGTGACCAGGGCATCAGGAGAAAGACACCTGCATGTAAGCTACTCCTGATGAGATGCATAGTCAGCACTCATGTGGCAACCTTATACCGCTCTCTCTCTCTCTCTCTCCACTTGGGAAGGGACAGTTCAATTGGCAGCACCGCACACAGATTCTGACACGCAACTGCAGAATTCCATAATACACATCTCAGTGGTCCATGTACAGGAACACCGGCCTAAGGATGGATCCAAAAGTGGTCTTACCCTTTGGCATTGTGTACATACAAAAGGTGTCTTCTCTCCATACAAACAGCCTCTCAACATTGCCACACTGTCCCCTGATTCTGCCACTAAAGCTCAGCTTTTTAGATGGCTGCCCTGTGGTGTGTACTGACCTGCCTGAGTGCTGGTCCTGAGAGTGATAATCTCACTGTCCTGAAGGAACTGCATGCATTGCTGGATGGCGTCCTCACTGGACCGGTCCGGCTGGATGGCGTCCTCACTGGGCCGGTCCTGCTGCTGGGCCAGTGACGTGGCCAGCAGTGTACACCGGGCATAGGCGGCCACCTCCTGAGGTGTACAGGCCACTTGGCTGACAACCACCTGATATACACACAGAAACAAGGGAGAATCTAAAAGGGGCTGTTTTCAGGAGAATTTATCAAAACCTAATTTATATTCATACTTTGAAACATTAAATATCCCTTGATGAGTGTGGCATTGTGACCGGGGATTGGGACCTGGAGGTTGTGCCACTGCATAAGAGCGAGGGAAGCCAATGCAGATAAAATATTGAACTTAAAATGTTCTGTACAGTATTGTTTAAAAGGTCAAGAAATCTGCATGTACTTTTGGGACAGCCCTCAGGCTCACATTTGCACAAAATATAAAACGGCAGCTAAGAATTAAATGATTGTACACTGTGAAATAACTTGTCAATAATTACTTGTTTTGGAACATCTTTCAGTAGTCATTTTTTCCACAACTGAATATCTGCCAAAGAGACCAAACACTTGACCTATTATAACAATAAGAAAACTGCCATGCTTGAGTTTGGCTCTCAACAAACCTCTAATATTGCTCGCTTCATGCTTGCACTGAGGCCCTCCTGTTGTGATCGGATCAGACAGCTTTGTACAGGTCTGAGCTGGGACCTCATCAGTGCTGTGATCTGACTTCTTTCCGTGGACTTACATACCACAACACTCTCACCTACAACACAGCACGGAATATATTCCCCCGCAGTTCACTTTTGTATTTAACATCAATTCTGTCACTGAAAATACTGACATATTCATTCTTGACATCATTTGAGTCACTGTCATCATTTTCGTGTGTCGCTTTCTCAATGTCTTCATTGGTAACGTATCCACTCTACAGTTGCAGCACTAACTGCCGCCAAAATATATACATGTAGCCTATCTCAGTGTGCTGCATTCATTCTGTACTTCTATGGAGTATCTAAAGGCCCTATATACATATACCCATTCTGTACAGTATCATTTCAACATAAATGCTCATTCTTTGTAGTATTGCCTATCAGATAACTGAAGGTATCTTCACCAACAATTTTAGCTTGACAACTGAAGATGCTGGACCTGTCATTAATTTAACTCTTTCAGTGCCAATCATGTCTAAAGTTGATCTACTACAGTGAAACTAGTCTGAATAATCATTAGGATCTCAGATTCATATTCCTCGTAAAAAGATGTCCTTTCATTCAAGTACCAGCATGCCTGTAGTTCCAGAGAAAATATCCCAGGTCAACAGCTTTTCTCGGCATGCATTGGGTGCATTGTACCCAATATGTGCCGAGAAAAGCTGTTGACTCAGTCCAAAATTTGGCACAAATGGCTTTGCCATCCAGTAGACTAGGAGCCAATATGTGATTGACATCATAGCAGCTAGGTAATAATATGGTAACATTATCCTGCCCTGTCAAGGGCTGAAGTATCTTATGCAGCATCCTGTTTCTAGCATGACTAGTAAATGTACACATTTATGTTTACCCTGGGGTTTAACAGAACTTACTCATCTCTGATGAGTCAAGTTCTGGAGGAAACTGGTCTGTCATTTTGGCAGATCATGTATCTACTTTTATCAACACTGGTCTTTCTATTGAACACCAATTTTGCCCTGAATTTTCTTTCAATGCTAACAAAAGTAGGAAATGCAAATATTTCATTGTAAATGTGCTTGGTCTACCCTAGCAAATGAGATGAATGGCCAAATATATGTGGCATTCTGTGAGATACTATCAGGCCTACACACCCTCTGTGTCAATGCCCTTCCTGCCTGCTCGTCCTACCATCTGCTTGTAAGTGAGGGTATCGATAACTGCACCATGGAACATGGGGGTTCGTATGATGACCCTGCGTGCAGGCAAGTTGACCCCGGAGGACAATGTTGATGTAGCAACCAGGACTCTAAGTAACCCCTGGCGGAAGGCGCCCTCTACAATGTCCCGCTCATCAAACGTCAAACCTGTAGACACAACAAAAACAGATGTGTGTGTGTGTGTGTGTGCTTGTAATGTGCTGGGGGTAACATGCCCAGCTGACACTGAACAAAGGTTTCGACTGAGGGCATGCTCTCCCTGTACGTCTCACCCACAATATGGGACATGCATATAAATTCGCCACCAAAGTATCTGACCCATCATTTACTAGGCATCAGTGACAATCAGCTGCCATGATGTGGACACATTGCTGATGGAAAACCATGGGTTTTACTAACATTCCTGGGAATAAAGAATACATATTCCAAATGCACCAGGAATGAAGAATATATATTCCAAACACACCAGGAATGAAGAACATGTATTCCAAACACACCAGAAATAAAGAATATATATTCCACACACACCAGGAATGAAGAATGCATATTCCAAACACACCAGGAATATAAAAATATATGACCAGGAATGAAGAACACATACATGTATTCCAAACACACCAGAAATAAAGAATATATATTCCACACACACCAGGAATGAAGAATGCATATTCCAAACACAGCAGGAATATAGAAATATATAAACTCCAAACACACCAGAAATTAAGAATATATATTCCAAACACACCAGGAATGAAGAATATGAATTCCGAACACACCTGGAATGAAGAACACAAGTTCCAAACACTTCAGGAATGAAAACTATATATTCCAAACACACCAAGAATGAAGAATGCATGCTCCAAACACACCAGGAACAAGTTAATGAGTATTGCAGAGCAATACATAGTCCCCCGCTCGTCGCCCACGAGGTTGAATGGACTACTATATAGGGGTGTGACCTAGATGAAAAAACAAATTAAAAGTATGGCACATTCTTAGATTAAGCTTCACATTTGTGTAAAATTTCATTAATCTAAGTAAAAGGACAAAAAAGTTATGGCCCGGACAAGATTTTGAATGGATTTCACAGTGACCTAGATATTTGACCTAGTGACATACTTTTGCCATGTGACACAACAACTCCCCAGGTAGTATTAAAATAATAAATTTGGTAGCTGTAGGTATTATAGTAAGGGAAATATGGCATGGACAAGGTTTTACATGGAGTTTACACTTTTGACGGACGGACGGACACACGGACGGTGCCCATTACCATATCCCCTCTAAGGTCTACCCACCATAAAAAAAATCAAAGGGCTGGCATCAATAATTTAGAAGATATGGCCCGGACAAAATTTGTGTTGTATCTTGAGCTTGCTTAATGAACTTCGTTAATTAATTAATTAATGGAAGTAATTAGCCACAGAAAACAATGCGTATGCACACCTACTACCTAAGGTCTACGCCACCATAAGAATTTCAAAGGGCTAGCATTAATAGTTTAGAAGATATGACCCGGACAAAATTTGTCTTGCTTAACGAACTTGGTTGAATAATTAATTAATGCAAGTAATTAGCCACACAAAACAATGCCTATGCACACCTACTACCTATGGTCTATCCACCACAAAAAATTCAAAGGGCTAGCATTAATAGTTTAGAAGATATGGCCCGGACAAAATTTGTCTTGCTTAACGAACTTTGTTAAATAATTAATTAATGCAAGTAATTAGCCACACAAAACAATGCCTATGCACAGCTACTACCTAAGGTCTACCCACCATAAAAAAATTGAAGAGGTAGCATTAATATAGGGAAGATATGTGCCGGACAAAATTTGTTTCTGTATATTTACATATCGATCGGTGACCCAAATATTTGACCTAGTGACCTACTTTTGCTTTATGACACTTTCTTAGACTAAGCTTCACATTTGTGTAACATTTCATGACTCTAAGTAAAAGGACAAAAAAGTTATGGCCCGGACAAGATTTTTCATACATATGTATTCTGTGACCCAGATATTTGACCTAGTGACCTACTTTTGGCACACCATACACCTCTATCCTAGGAAGTACAAACACATTAAATTTGGTAGCTGTGGGTGTTATGGTGTTGGAAATATGGCCCGGAGAAGCTTCGGACGGACGGACGGACGGACGGAAGGACGGACGGACAGACGAGGTGCAAACCTATAGTCCCCCACCAAGTGGGCGGGGGACTAATAAAGAATACATATTACAAACACACCAGGAATGAAGAATATATATTCTAAACACATCAGGAATGAATACATATTCCACACACACCAGGAATGAAAAATACATATTCCAAACACACCAGGAATGAAAAATACTTATTCCAAACACACCAAGCTCAGTCAGTACTTGGAGAGCATGCATGATTATTACTTTTTAGACAAGTAATTTCATCTAAGTTTTTGCTGTGGCTACAGCAACATACTTTGCCTTGATTGATATAGAGCAATGAAATCCAGTTGCATTCTACATCTTCTTGAGTGTCCCGTGTGAAACAAACATACACAAATGTGTCTTTGTCTGTGATTGGTTGTTTATGAATGTATTCTTGTTTTTTATTGCATGAGGTCATCATGACCATCTCGATGTAGGGACCAGTTATTTTTTTTTTTCATTATGATGATATTTCCATCATGATTAAAATAAATGATAATTCAGTTAAAAAATTTGTGTGTGTCTAATTTCTGTATTTTAATCTGTCATCAAACAATATATTCTTAAAAATAAAGGATTACTTTATTTCCCTTAGTTCCCCATAATCATTGTTCAACCATAGCATTGATTTCTCATGTGTCAGTTGTATATACTGCTGAAATATTATGAACGCTGCCTACAAAAAATGAACCACACAATGGGAAACAACAACTGATGCATACATCTTTATTTACCTTCATGAATTGTGCATAAAAGTTCAAAAATTGTGTTAAAGGGTGACAAAAACACTTTAACGGTACTTTCCAGGAGTACTATAACATCTCATAAATTCTTTCACCAATATTTGGAGTGTTTTTAGCTACTAGGAGTTGCAAACCTAAAATGCAGTTTTACCATACTATTGTTCATACTGTTGTAACTTTGCTTGTACATTGTACTTGATTGATTCAAGAGGGCCTCAGGGAAGATTAGTATTTTGCTAAGCTAACTGAGTCATCCTATAGATAAATGTTCAATGGCAGACAGGTCAGGGGATTGGGCTGGCCATGGCAACATTTGGATGCTGTTCTGCTGGATATTCTGCATGTTGTCTCGTGCAGTATGTGGCTGGGCATTATCTTGCTGGAACAGAAGCCCAGGATGTGGCTGCAACCATTCAGTGACTCTTGGCAGCATCTCATTCACATAGCACTGGCCTGGTCAAGTCCCATTTTATACCTTGATGAGTTCTGTTCTTCCTGTTGTCGTGATCCCCCCTCCCCCCATGTCATGACGCTGCTTCATCCATACTGCTCAGGTTTCAACCATGCATGCATCCACAAATCTCTCTGAAGGCATACATCTAGCCCGTACCCTCCTATCATGAAAATTAAGACAAAATCGTGACTCTTCCAACCACATCACATTCCTCCAGTGATCTCTGGCCCAATACCTGACCCCACTCAATCTGCCCAGCCTTGTTTGCACGACCAAGAGGGATGCAGATGTCGGCTATGACACCAGTCTCCTGTTGATTGTACACCTTAATGCTGCAATGTTGCTGGCATGCCATGGCTGATAAAGCCTCTTCACCAAAAGGAGCCTGTTTCCCTTTGCATACTGCACCAAGTAATGGTTGTCCCTCCCATCTAAAAGTCTTGGTCTTCCAGATCCTGATCTCCTCTTGCATCAAGCTGTCTCTTGAAAATGGTCGCACCGCCTCTGTACCACTGACCTAGAGCATCCTATTCTCCTGGCAACCTCCCACTGAGAAAGACCACCCTCCAACATGCCAATGATCCTGTCTCTGTTGAATTCAGAGAACAGTGAGTGACCCTGTACACCATGGCATTATGGACTCACATTGATCACAGTGTTGCCCTTATAGGGGGGTAAGGGGTTTTTGTACTGGGCATTTTTATTTGCTGTACTTACATACTGGATGCCTTCTTAATTTCCATACTTTGTACCAACCATTATTTGTACATTTCCTTATTTTCCGTACATTGTACTAGGCCAAATATATCACTTGTACCAGTGTACTAGCCCCCCCCCCCCCAAAAGCCCAAAGGCACCCCAATACCAGACACACTTTTCACACCTTTCTGGCCGTTGTCTCATTTCCAGGACATTTTGGTTTTGTGTGACCATTCAAGCAAACTCTTAGCTATCCTGTCCATGTCACATTACAGTCCATGTGACATTCATATTTTCTACACAAACTGATATTTAGAGCAGCTAATGTTAAACCAATGGGGGGGGGGGGGAGGGTCATGCATATTCCATATTAATATAAAAACAATTGTAAAAAAAGGGGGGAAAATAAGAATTCTAAACTATATAGGGGGAAATACCTTTGACATTTGTTTGTTAAGAGTTAAAAAAAAAAGTCAAACAAAAAGTCAAAAAGTGCACTTGGGGCTCAACTAAATTTGGAAAGTCAAACACAACACTTGCTACCTGCATGATGATAAGCTACTCCATGGGGTACTACCCTGCCCAGTACAGAGTCCAGCCCCACAGGGCTCCGACGTAACTGCTCCACCACATCTCTTAGGGCGGGCCTGTTGAGGTCAACCTTTATCAGGTCAGAGGCTCGTTGGAAACCTGATCCTAAAATTGTACAAAAACAGAAATTTACATTATTTATTATATTGTGCCTTGTTACTGTCAGGTATATCACATCATATCAAATACACTGTAAGCAGGGACCTGTTATAACAGGTCCCTGCTGTAAGTACATTGGAAGAGGCTTAGATCGCCTCATTCTGATACTATTATGCTAGACTGAGTTTGTCTTCAATTACACTCAACAATATGGGATTATGTTGTGCCCGTTTACTGTAAGACGTAACTGACCTTAGCAAGTTAAGTTATTTAAGAAACTAGAAGCTGATAACATCTCTTTATGTTAAAATGGTTAACGGGTGAAGCTTGTAGACCACCTTGTGTACTGGAGTACACGTGAGAAGTTTCATGTGTCAGACCTGTAAATTCCCAGCTGTTAGGGGAGCCCAGGGCTTCCGTTTGCTTCTTACAGAACAAGGCGGTTCCCAACGAGGGGATGCACCCTGTCGGCAGGTTTTGGAATTTCTTTTTTTATTATTTTTTTCTTGCAGGAAAGTGCACATACGTGTACAGTGTTTTTTTTAGGGATAAATAGAGAAGAAACAATAAGAAATATATAATCTACTAAGCAATACTATATTATTTTAATTATGATCAGAATATTTTTCATCACCTTTTCACATGTAGAGGAGGATGAGTGGGAGGGAGTTAAACCAGCTCTATATTCAAATTCATCTCACCAGGGTCTATTCTTACTCGGGGTGTCTGGTAACATGTAGTATTAAACCTTCCACGCTTACTCCTGCAACTGCTGCATTGGGGGAAGGGGCTTAAAAACTGCAAAGACCTCTGACGACAACACACATGCAGGCCAGGTGCTGAGAGACCTGCCTAGCCTCTGACAAGCTATGCACACACTCTATTTACACTCACATCTCTATCGCTGCAAAATAATGTCTGTAAAACAGTGAGCCGTAGTGCAATTAACACAAGATATTGAACAGTTGAGCGACGAACATGCTGCAGATGTTCATTCTCTCACAATTTCTGCTGCCAATTTAAGTCTTGACATCACATATTGAGGCATATAATGTACACCCAACAAGGATTTTCTTTTTCTTTTGATGGACGAAAGTCATGACTAAATGGAAAGTGAAATGAAATTTGTGGAATTGAAAAGGGCTTTAATCATAAATCACAATGCTGAAAAATCTGTGCAATGGAGCAATAACTCTGCAAAAGTAGGCTACATCATGACATGGAAACTCTGGAACACAAGCGCATTGCGATGTTTTTGTCTGTGGTGATCAAGTAACTTCACACAGAGGAGCATATGAATGCAGGAGCTTGATTCAGTCTTGTCTGTGTAATATGACAGAACACTAGCTCCCATCATGCACCAGCTAAAACTGGTCTTGTCAATTCAAAAGTCCATATTTTTTTTTTTTAACTCATTCCATTCCAGTCCCTGATTTTTCCGTATATTTACCTAGATTTAAGACTACAATTGCATATTTAAATTCTTCATGGAAAGAGCTTTCACTCAAGTACCAACATGCCTATAGTCTTACGTTAGTGGTTCTGGCATTGCCTGGCAAGTCATGCTGCAGCTGCCGCAAGGGCAGCTACAGCATGACTTGCCAGGCAGTGCCAGAACCACTGACCAAAGCCTATGACCATAGTATGGAATGGGTTAAACAGCCATGAATAAGTATACATTTTTAGATTTTGTAAGAGTATGGATTCCAAATAAATCTAAATACTGGATGTTAGAAGGAAATAGTCACCCTGCTTCCAAACTGAACCACAGTCATTTTTATTTGAAGTACATAGCCATCCAATACCCCCATATCATCACCACCTGAAATCTGTCAAAAAATATCTATACTCTCTGCAGTATGCCCTTCTGTAACGGCCTATTTCTAAAATATAAATACAGAAAAACTGAAGAATTTTTTGTTTGTTTGAAATTTTACTAAAATATGTTCAATGAATAATTTTTGAAAAAAAAGGTATATATCAGCCTGAAAGATAACAGGTCTTCAACAGGTATGTGTCAGAGCATGTTTCAGAGCCTGAAATGCCTGTATGTGTTTCTCATCTCTAATCGTGGCTTGTGTCAGCTCAATCAAGATAACCAGCACGAAAAAATTACATGATATGAGAACATCCAATGAGCATGATGTAAAACCATGTATAGGCCCTTACTTGAAAATGCAAGACCTCTAAAATACAATACTAATAAAATGTTACAAGCCCTGAGATTCCATTTATATGATAGATGGATTGAGATCTCTGTGACAAAACTTTGATGGAGAGCATGACTTTTGGGACAGAGTCTAGCAAAATCTGTTTGTACAATCAGTTAGACATCTTAAATTTGATATATTTACCATGGGAGGGTGGTTCAAAATGTGTGTGTGTGTGTGTGTTTTCTTTTTACATTTTTTGTGATCAAAATCTTTAATTGTGTGGAGTTAGAGGTAACTGGTAGGCAAGATTCATATACTTTTATTGTGCTGATTTATGGATCAATGGTAGGAAAGGTCAGTATACTTTTATTGTGCTAAATTATGGATCTCTGGTAGGAAAGGTCAGTATACTTTTATTGTGCTGAAAATTGGATCTCTGGTAGGAAAGGTCAGTATACTTTTATTGTGCTACATTATGGATCGTTGGTAGGAAAGGTCAGCATACCAGTACTTTTATTGTGCTAAATTATGGATCTCTGGTAGGCAAGGTCAATATACTTAACTGTGCTGTAAATATACGTTATTGCGCTGACTCATGGATCTCTGGTATTAAAAGTCAAAGCACTTTTATCATGCTAACTTACATGTATGGATCTCTGGTAGGCAAGGTCAATGTACTTTTAATGTGTGGACTTCATGGTCACTAGTTGGTAGAAATAAAGTACATGTACTTTTGGTGTGCTGACTTATGTAGTTTCTGCTGCCCTCTTATTCAATAAACTGACACTGTGATCAAGCTGTTACTCCCATTGCATGTCACGCATATTTTGGCTTTACTTCACATTTACAGTTCTTGTCTAGAAATATGTTGAGACTCCACAAGATGATAGAAATAAGATAATCCCAACACAGAAGAGAAAGTAATACCATGTTTTGGTGGTGGTGGCCCTTTGTTGAGTCTGTAGAACTCCTTGGCAATTGTCTCTGCCAGTTTCTCACACCAGTTCTTGGTAGGACAGAACACAAGTACCGAGTGGCCATTAAGAATGGTTTCCAGGCAAAGTGGTATCACATGCTCAGTGTCCCCGGTCACCGCCATCTTGGTGTCTATTTCTCGTATCTTCTTCATATTGGAGTCATAAATACAGGTCCCTATCTTGACGGACTCAGTGAGTGGCACAGGACGGAAGTCTGTGTGGTAGAGGTCTGCGTCCAGCCAAGAGGCCAAGAGGTCAAGGTTGGGCAAGGTGGCGCTCATTCCTACAATCTGCACGCCATTTGTTTTAGAGGCGTCCAAACTGCAGAACAGGGACAAATAAAGATAGTTCAGACTTTAAAAGACACAGACATATATGTATGAATAGGCTGCAAAAAATGAAGAAACAAGCGATTGAAGCAGTAGTTAAAACCAAATATAATGCACATATGGATTCAATTTTTTTAGAATCTATTAATAACGAAAGTTGAGGATTTGTTTCACTTTTCATGTTTGAAAATTTATCATAAACTTCACAATAATCAGCCACTTATCACTTCCATAGTTTTCACTTCAATGAAGCAAATCAACCTGACCATATGAAATATTCTGGCTTCCAGTATATATAGAGGAGATCAAATTACGAACACACCAAACTTGAGACCTCACATGCCAATTACTAGAACAAACAAAAATATTACTATGAACTGTATAAGATTAAAATACCAGATTTGATTAACTCTGATGTCCTCCCCTTAAGTTAATTCAGAGAGACAACCAGACTAGATTTTTATACATTCAAGAGAATAGTTATGAAGAAAATATAATCAACAATAAATATTATAATAAAACGTGTCAACTAGCAAACTGTTATATTTGCAGACAAACTTAATATGTGAATGTGTACAGGTTATTGTTAATAACAAATTTGATTTGGAACTCAAAGAGGACTGTGAAATCAAACACAACTCTTATGTACCACAGGGACATCCTAATAGGCTTGTATATATATGGCAAGCACTTTTAACATTTAATCAGATTTATGGATTTGCAAAATTGAATTTTGGATATCAAAAATTGAATTCTTAATATCAATGATTATTTATGGATATATGGATATCCAAAAAATATTTTTCATTTCCAAAAATAATTTTTGATGTCAAGAGTTCATTTATTGATATCAATAAATGATTTTTTGATATCAAAATAATCACTTATTGATTCCCAAAATTGCTTTTTGGATATCCAAAATTCAATTTTGGATATCCATAAATCTGATTAAATGTTATAACTGCTTGCCATATACATACAAGTCTATGCCATACTTGTATATAATATTTTAACCTCTATGGTCATAAATCAATACTATTTGTTCAATTGTGAGGGTGGTTGTCCTGAAAGTGGCTATACAAGCCTTAAGAATCGTCTCCTTCGCAATACCAGAACTAAATGGTTTCAACTTAATATATTATCTTCATGTACATGCATTGTATTGTTCAAATAAATAACACATATACTTTTCAACCTGTACATAAAGATTTGATAAAATACACCTTACACGTATAACATGGGTACCTCAAAAATAAAGTTTTATTGTGACACAAATTGAAATCTATTTTTCTTATACTGGTTTGCCCTTTCAACAAACTTTAATCTACCGTTGTTTAATGAACGTAGTTGTAACAGCAGTAACTCAGACTGTCAAGTGAGGCAGAGAGTTTGGCTCCTCATACAGTGGCCCATTGCAGCCGTTAAATACTCACCTGTCTGATTCTTGTTTCTGATTGGTCGATTTTGATGACATGTAACGAATCTTTGTTAGGAGCAACTCCAGCAAGTAGCCTCGGTGTGAGTCTCCGATCATGTGCAGTTCATCCACGACCAGGATACTGAGCTGATCGAGGGAGCCTTCCTCCATGAGACGATTGACCAGGCTGTTGGCTTTCTCGATGGTACACACTGCCACATCAAGTGCTGCAAACCCACCCGCTGGACTGAGACTTCCCATGTAACCCTCTACACGAACACCCGCATCCTGGAACAGTCGCTGCAAACACACAAACACAATTTTTGTTTCTCTAGAATGCTAATGCTTTTGACAATGACATGTGACATCTACATTTTATCTATTAGGATCTCTGATATTTAACAGTAACTACAATGCTCCTTATGACACTGATGGTGAGGTACTCAGAGTTGTCCGTGTTATAACAAGTTCAGGTTCAAGTTCAAGTTCAAGTTCAAGTCAAGGTATGTTTCTTCAATGAAATAAATAAATATAAACAATACAGGTACATCCAACCAAGGAATTACCAAAACAAAAAAGAAATAAGAACTAGTGCAGAGATATCAACAAACTTTGGTCAGAGAGACATGCACCCAGACCTTTGGCAGATCACTATCGTGTGTGCCACCCTACTAAGAAATAATGAGCTTTACAAAAACGTGATCCTGTACATTAAAAAATAAAAATAGCTTAAAGGATCAATCAATTAGAGTTACAAATACAACAATTAGGAATATTACAAGAGTCCTCATAATTCAAAATAAAATATTTCTTGACATAAACAAATATGTGTGTGTACTTACTGTTTAAAAGCTTCAGGTGTTACGTTCAGAGTACGTACTAATTCATGTCTTAGGCATTTATTAAAAAAAGAACATTGGGTACGTGTTAAAAATAACGTATTACGCCTAGTATCATGGTCATGTACATGTACTTGGGATATTGAAGTAACAGGTAATTCATTAAAATAAGCTGGAAGCCCATTATTTTTAAATTTATAATAGAATTTCAGAATTTGTATATATGTGTGTGTGTGTGTGTACACACACACACACACACACACACACACACACACACACACACACACACACACACATACGTATATGCTAATTTCAATAAATTCCTAGATTTAAAGATAAGCTCCGAATGTGCATTGTAATTGCTGTGATTTATTATTGGAAAAGCTTTCTTTTGAAGTCTTGCAGACTTATGCCCAAGGCCAGAAGACAATAATAGAAACATGGGAGAATTAACGAGTTGTAAATAATTTGCAACATATTTGAAGGTAGAAAATTTTCAACTGATTCACAATGCCAACTGTCTGAAAAATTGTGGATGCAGTTTTCTAAATATGGTTGTTCCTACTGACATGTTTATCTAATACTAGACAGAGAATGTTAATTTCATCTACCCATTCAGTTATAATATTGTCAATTCTAAGAATGGGGATTGTAACAGATCTTTGTGTTTGTAAAAGGTCATCAATTTTGCTTTCCTAATATTAAAAGACAATTGATTAACTTCTAACCACATATTAATCTTATTTAACTAAAAATTAATTATTTCAGAAGTGTCATCGTTTAATCCATATAGATTGAAAGGTCTCAAGGTGGCAATTAGGGTAGTATTGTCAGCATAAATTATGAATTTAAAGATGGAAGAGGCTGACATAATATCATTTATATAAATTAAGAACAATAAAGGGCCTAAAATTGAACCTTGAGGAACACTTGTATGAATATTTAACAAACTGGACTCAATACCTTCACAAACAACATATTGTTTTCTGTCTTTCAAATAACTGTTGAAAAATCTAAAGTGACATCTTTGACACCATAATGACTTTATTTATGAAGAAAAATATCATGATCAAAAGTGTCAAAGGCCTTAGAGAGGTCCACATATGTATTAATAGGGATTTCTCCTTTATCCATATCTGATAATATTAGATCAATAAGTTCTATAGCTGCGAGTTCGGTAGAGTGTTTTTTCCTAAAGCCATAATGACCTGAATACAGCAGCTCATGAGATTTGAAATATTAATAAATCTGATCAAAAATAACTTGTTCAAAAATTATTGAGATCGCAGGTAAAACAGAAATTGGCCTGTAGTTCTCCAGTATATGGGGATCACCCTTTTTGCAAATGGGAACCACCTTAGCTACTTTTAGTCTGTCAGGAAAAATGCTGGTCGTAAGTGATTGGTTTATTACTATAGTAATCGCATGGAACACCTCAAGTTTTATTTTCTTGAATAGGTACATAGATAAATGATCATGACCAAAGCTATATTTAAGTTTGAAAGAATCAATAATATTAAGAATTGTTTCCTGGGTGACAAGGCTACAAACAAATCTGTGTTGACTAGGAGTTCTGAGATAGTCCTTGTATGACCAATTTATAGAAAGAGTTATTTCAGACACCAAGTTAGACCTAATATTAATATAAAATTAATTGAATTTATTTGCTATTATTGACTTATACACAATAGTTTTGTAATCTATAATAAGGGAATCAGGGAAACTTTTTTCCTTCTTGAGTGGATTCAAAATATTGTTTATAGTTAACCATGTATTCTTAATATTACTTTCGTACCTACTAAAACAGGATTTAAAGTAATCTTTTTTTTTGGCAACTCTAACATTCTATCATAAGTATTGAACTTCAGAAAACATACTTCATAATCCTCCCTTTAATGAGGAATTTCCCTTAGATTTTTGTACAACTGATCTCTGGTGACAATGGAAAGTATGATTCCATGAGCTATTTGTAGACTCTTTTTGTGCTTATGTTTCTGGTTTTTAACTGTTTTAAC
The DNA here is from genome assembly GCA_964020975.1 of Hermodice carunculata. NCBI lineage: Eukaryota > Metazoa > Annelida > Polychaeta > Eunicida > Amphinomidae > Hermodice > Hermodice carunculata. Next base: position 30,214,507 of record OZ026614.1, on the reverse strand, counting down.
AGGAATGTGATTATCTGAAGCAGTATTAATGGATTTATAAATAATAGGGTATGAGTCATTGGGATCAGCATTAATATTCCTGATAATCTGGTTGTGTAGTTGAGCCTCTGCTAATTCTTATATTGATTTATTTAGAGCATCATGATGCCTGTCCTGAACCTGGACAAATTTGGCTCTGACTCATATTTAATTTTGACATCTAAACAAATAAAGTGTTGGAAATGATCCAAAATTCTCAAACTTATTATTCCTGAATTTGATGAGGTTATACTGATATCAGACAATTTAACCAAAATATTATCAATTATTGTACCCCGGCGCTGATAAAGTCTGGTTGGTAAAGTAATTAGTGGAAAGAAACTCAACGATGTAATCATGACAAAAAAAAAAAAAAACGACCAAAAGCAATCTCAACATGAATTTTTAACAAGTCCATATTCAATTCCCCATCTATCATTATATCCTTTTGAAGTCTTTGCATATTCTGTAGAACCAAAGCAAATTCCTCCATAAACACATCATAATTTTTATTGAGATCTCACGGTGGACTATAAATATTCCCTATTATTATTTTTTGTTCCAGTCTTTTGTTTTCACTTCAATAAACAGTCTTTTGTAAATTTCAGACCTCACATAAGCATTTAATAATCTATAACTATAACAACTCTTAATATAAAAGGCTAGGCCACCATGTACAGAACAGCTTTTACCTATGAAATCAAGGTGAAGTTATTTAGTTGTAAGAGGGATAAGTCAGAATCATTGTTTAACCATGTTTCTTGCAAGCAAAGAACACTGGATGAACAGCCCTGTTCATCTAAATTAACAAAACCACCCTATAATGAGAGGAGTTTAACATAGAAGTAATAAGAAGAGTAGTCACGGGATGTACCCACCATGCTATATCAAAGACTGCCTATTCATGAGCCATTTTATAAAGGGAGAGCAATATATGGCATTATTTGAAGATAAAGGTTTTGCATGTAGCAGAAGAGTCCAATAATTAAGCTTTGGAGGAGAGTGTTATCATTACTGCAACATTGAAATTACAGTACAGAGCCATTCTATGCCACTCCAACAAAAGTGTAGCATGGCCTGACCTCCTCAGATAATACATTGTGTCATAATAGACCCACTCTTATAGGCTCCACAAAGCGTAGCCTGGCCTGACCTCCTCAGTTAATACATTGTGTCATGATAGACCCACTCTTATAGGCTCCACAAAGTGTAGCCTGGCCTGACCTCCTCAGTTAATACATTGTGTCATGATAGACCCACTCTTATAGGCTCCACAAAGTGTAGCCTGGCCTGACCTCCTCAGTTAATACATTGTGTCATGATAGACCCACTCTTATAGGCTCCACAAAGCGTAGCCTGGCCTGACCTCCTCAGTTAAATACATTGTGTCATGATAGACCCACTCTTAGGCTTCAGAAAGACACAGTTATAAGATGCAGACACTTACATATTTCTCTTCAACGGTTTTGTTATTTACTGCATTATGGTTTCTTTGCATGCATGTATTTTTAGTCTTCCAAAACTAGTCATCAAATTGAGAGTAGCTATTGAGGTTCAATAAAGGAACCTCAACTGACTTCACATCCCTTAAGCCTTTCCCCCTTAAACCGGCCAAAACCGGCTGGTGGTCAAATGTTGTCTGCTTCGTGTGTTTTCAACTAATTTCAACAGTAATGAAAACAATTTTGACTGAGAATTGTAGATGAGCCCTATCAAGATCACATGCCCCAAGTCAACAACTTTCCTTGCCATAAGTTGGGTACTTAGTGCCCAACTCATGCCAAGGAAAGTTGTTGACTCAAGTGTCAATTCAAGGGGAAATGGGTTAAAATATTCTACCTCATCTTCATTCTCTTTAAAATATTTTTGACCCAGAAGAAAGTCTAAGTAAAACATTGGAGCAGGCAAAAAGATTTAAAATCCAGATACTTTTTGGCTGATTTTAGTGGAAAGGGTTAAAAGTTAATGTTGATATAAGATGTCAACATCATGCTGCACAAAACTACAGAACTAGGACATGCCATGGCCCATTCAGAAGTACACTATTTATGTTCATCAAGGTTACTACAAAAAAACTGTCCTTGTTATAAGGTTTCATATTATATAAGGCAAGTAAGTAAAGATCTCCGCCTTCCTTTTACATACAATTTCTTTAGGGATTTTTGAGTACAAAGTAATGTAAGTCTCTTGTCAATATTACTATCAAATTTCAAAAATGTCACTTTACCACTAATTATTTTGACCTCTGAGGAAACAAACTAATACTCTGCCTCTATGCTATCATGTTAAGGAGTTAAGTCAAAAGCATGCACAAGCAGACACCCTGACAGCATTGTATTTTGATGTTCAGCCACAGGCTATGAAAGTATCAACTTTCTCTTCCATCATGCTCAGTAATGCAGCGCCCTCCTGTTGTCATGACAGCAGTCTTACAAAGCCCTTTCTGTTCTCTTAAAAGCAATCTTGAACCCTCTCCTGCTCAAACCGCCCCAAAACACTCTGATATATATTGTCATCAGCCGTTTTTCCAGTTCTTCATAGTACTCTCAACATCATTCTTCCTGTCCTCTCAACAGCAGTTTTACCAGCTCTTCCTAGTTCTTTCAACATAATTCTTCCTGTCCTCTCAACAGCAGTTTTACCAGTTCTTCATAGTACTCTCAACACCATTCTTACCAAATTCTTCCTGTCCTCTCAACAGCAGTTTTACCAGTTCTTCATAGTACTCTCAACATCATTCTCACCAAATTCTTCCTGTCCTCTCAACAGCAGTTTGACCAGTTCTTCATAGTCCTCTCAACAAAATTCTTACCAAATTCTTCCCGTCCTCTCATACTCTCAACATCATTCTTACAAAATTCTTCCTGTCCTCTCAACAGCAGATTTACCAGGTTTTACTGTCTGCTTAACAGGAGTCTAATCAGAGCTTTTCTGTTCCCACAAGAACAGTCTTACAAGGATATTCCAGTTCCTACAAATTGAAGCAGTCTGAAAACATAACTTCCTTGTCACCACAAGATCAGTTTTACAAGGATATATCTCTTCCTATAATAGCAGTCTTAAAGCATGACCTCCCTGTCCCCACAAGAGCAGTCCTATATAGATATTCCTCTTCCTATAATAGCAGTCTTACAAAGATATTCCTCTTCCTATAATAGCAGTCTTACAAGGATATTCCTCTTCCTATAATAGCAGTCTTACAAGGATATTCCTCTTCCTATAATAGCAGTCTTACAAAGATATTCCTCTTCCTATAATAGCAGTCTTACAAAGATATTCCTGTTCCTATAATAGCAGTCTTACAAGGATATTCCTCTTCCTATAATAGAAGTGTTACAAAGATATTCCTCTTCCTATAATAGCAGTCTTACAAGGATATTCCTCTTCCTATAATAGCAGTCTTACAAAGATATTCCTCTTCCTATAATAGCAGTCTTAAAAAATGACCTCCCTGTCCCACCAAGAACAGTCTTACATAGATACTCCTCTTTCCATAATAGCAGTCTTAAAGCATGACATTCCTGTCCCCACAAGAACAGTCTTACAGAGATTTTCCTCTTCCTATAATAGCAGTCTTAAAATATGACCTCTCTGTCCCCACTAGAGCAGTCTTACAATGATATTCCTCTTCCTATATTAGCAGTCTTAAAACATGACCTCCCGGTACCACCAAGAGTGGTCTTACATAGGTGTTCCTCTTTCTATAATAGCAGTCTTAAAGCATGACCTCCCTGTCCTCACAAGAACAGTCTTACAAAGATATTCGGGTTCCTACAAAAGCAGTCTGAAAGCATGGCTTCCTTGACCCACAAGATCAGTTTTACAAGGATATATCTCTTCCTATGATAGCAGTCCTAGAACATGACCACCCTGTCCTTACCATAGCAGTTTTACAAGGATATATCTCTTCCTATAACAGCAGTTTTAAAACATGACCTCTCTGTCCTTACCATAGCAGTTTCACAAGGATATATCTCTTCCTATAATAGCAGTCTTAAAACATGACCACCCTGTCCCTACCACAGCAGTCACATGAGGACATTCCTGTCCCTACAATGGCAGTTTTACCTGCAGGTAGTGCATCTTTTCCCTGGCCACTGAAACAAATGGCAGGATCATGATGGCTTTCTTGCCTGTCTCCAGCACTCGTTTCAGCATCAGCAGCTCTGCCACCATGGTCTTGCCAGCACTCGTAGGGGCCGAGTATACCAGATTCCCACCAGCTGAAAACAGTGAAAATGTAAACAAAATTGCATTATTAATTCGTAAGTATTTTCATGTCACCACATTTCTCATGGGGTAAACATCTGAAATATCAACAGCCGGATTCCAAAATGTACCTGAAGTAGAAGAAAACATGAGAGCCAAACACAAATGAAGTAACACTAATGCACAAGATGGAGGGTATCCATGGCGCTGTGTTTCACCATTGATGCTGTCTTCTTCCCCAGGCCCTGAACTTGAGCACACAAAGCAACATCAAATTATGCATGTTGGATATCAGTAACTGTCTTTCAAAGACATAAACTCAAAAGATGGTAATTATTCTGTTGCGATTTACAATGGAAATTATTTATACATCATACAATACATGACATATTGAACTTTCATAAGTTTGGCAGTACATGGGGTGACAGTCAAGCTATATTTTAGCCACAGACATGTGGCCTTTTCAAGGGGCAAAAAGTTGAGTGCGCAAGGAGTCATAGGGCAAAGAGACTATTGGCCCCCTTCTGTGGGGGCCAATAGTCTCTTTGCCCTCTGACTCCTTGCACACTCAACTTTTTTGAGGGTGCCAATAGTCTCTTTGCCCTCTGACTCCTTGTGCACTCAACTTTTTTCAGGGGGCCAATAGTCTGTTTGCCCTCCGACTCCTTGTGCACTCAACTTTTGAGGGGGCCAATAGTCTCTTTGCCCTCTGACTCCTTGTGCACTCAACTTTTCTGAGGGGGGGCAATAGTCTCTCTGCCCTCTGACTCCTTGCGCACTCAACTTTTTTGAGGGGGGCAATAGTCTCCTTGCCCTCTGACTCCTTGAGCACTCAACTTTTTTGAGGGGGCCAATAGTCTCCTTGCCCTCTGACTCCTTATGAACTAAACTTTTTGCCCCCTGAAAAGGCCACATGTCAGTAGCTAGCTATATCTAACAAACAATGTCATTTGCCTGATTTTACACACCTCTTTTGCAATGTAAAGATTGGATAGTTATCACCAAAGACCTTCAAAGTATGTTTATAATATAAAGCATTGAAGTACAAATCAACATGCCCATTCACACACGCGATAACAGTTAATTGTGTTTATGTTGGGTTGCAGCATGACACCAAGTAAATCCATAATGTGCCAGCTATAAAATCCAATTTTTCATATGAAAAGCGCATTTAACTCCTACACCACAAGTCCTTTTGAAGCTGAAATTGGGACTGTAATGAAAACAAGTATACTCATGAACAGCATTTTTCAAAGAAATAAAAACAACATACGAAGCCTGTAGGAACTCCATTTATAAAGTGATGTTCACTTTATTGTGTCTATGCAGTAGACTAGTAGCAAGAATGGCTACTTACCAAACTAGTTACAAAATAAAGGTAATAAATATTTATGAAATATTCCCGAAGAGTACATATACCTGTAGATGTATTATGTTGTCTTTTGAATATTAAGTTCTTACTGTCTCCGTGTTTTTTCTCTACCTACCTACCTACCTACCTACCTACCTACCTACCTACCTACCTATCTATCTATCTATCTATCTATCTATCTATCTATCTGTCTATCTATCTATCTATCTATCTATCTGTCTATCTATCTATCTATCTATCTATCTATCTATCTATCTATCTATTGTAGTTGTGAGTAATTGATACTATTGTCACATAACGGTTTTTGACAAATTGAATATCAAAATGAATTTTTGCATTTCTTGTAAAAATCAAAACCAAAGAATCTAACTGGGATGTTTTGGCTGTTTTGAGTGTCTAACTACATGAACTATATCAGTGGAAGCTCACTGATCTGGCTGCATCCCTATCAAGTTATTAACTTTTGGCAGACATCTAGCGTCTCCAGATGCACAAGATGATATGGAACACATGGAAGTCCTGGTACAACAGTACATGTCTTCATACACAGATTAAAGCTTGATATGATCCTCCATATTTAGAAGGACCATATTAATTAAAAACATCCTGTGTATCACCTACACTTTGTGTCTTTATTGCATTCAGCTGATCAAATTTGACATTTCATATTTTGGAACAAAATGGACACCCAAAATGCTGAAGGAACATCTATTTGTGCCAACCTAGATTTACTGTAAACTAGTTTGTCAAAGTTCAATATAGAGTTCATACACTGATTAAAATCCAGTCACTGGATATGTTGCTAGAACACGTGAGTCTCCTGTAGCAAGACCCCTATGCTGAAGCCACTTCCCCTTCTTTGCAGGAAGACAGGTCCTCTTTACCACACTCACTGCTATATTGCAGTATTGATGGCCCTATTAAAGGGAGGCTTCTGTACACATCATACTCTCACATGTTGTATTTCATGCCTCACAATTGGCGGTTTATGGTGAAACAAGGACGCACTACGGTATCATTTCATCCTCCGCCTCTGAAGCCAAAACCTTTGAACTATCTTTGAAGTTTATCATAAAAATTGATTTGTAGACAGTTAGTGTCATCATCACCAAATGGCTCCATATTGACTGGTTTTGTCTCCAGGCTGCCTGCCGTGAGAGTTACCCAAGGCCTGACACGAAGGCCTTCATAAAACAAAATATACCAATGTACACCAATAGCCATATACCGTGGAGGATAAAATGTAGCAACCCATTAGCCCTTTACCCCTCAAACAGACCGACTGGCTGGATGCACTGCAACATCTTGCTGGCTTTCTCCTGGATTACATTCCACATCAAAAATATAACTGGACAAAAAAGAATTATGTGTGAGAAATACCCCATCAGCTGGTATGCCCCTGGTCAACAGCTTTCCTTGGCACAAATCTGGTATTTTGAGCGCCTAGCTTGTGTCAAGAAAAGTTGCCGACCCAATCTTATTTCAGGGGAAAATGTGAAAAAAGCATAGGTTTGTTTTCAGAATGATACACATACAAAGTGAAAGTCTGCTCCCATATACACAATCAATGTGCATGGTCCCAAAGGATACAATGCCGTCTTATTAGTCCTGTGAGAAAAAATCTGTCTGATCAAATGAGAGGAAAAAGAAAATGGAAACTTATTTCATTAATCATCTCTGACGGAAACAGCAATTATTTCAACAAATTAAAGGGGCAAAAAGCATTTTTCACATGGTTGTCAATATTTTCTGCCAATTACAAGAAATATTTATGTTGACATCAAAATGAAGCTTACTAATCCTGCTAAACAATTGTTACTGATCAAAAACTTATAATGATAACTGAAAGCAGACACCAGCACTTCTACACAAGCAGCCTTTGATGGCCTACAGGGTTTTCATTACCCCCATGGGGTATTCTACCCTTTCAGATCGTGAAATGATCTTTGAAAATAATTGAAAGGGTCAAAACTCCTATTCATTTACATGCAATATCGTTGAAAACTTGTTCTGGCCTATCTGCAGTGTTCCTACCAGGGTTTAGTCTAATGAAAAAAGCCCTACATGTATTATACAATTGTCAAAGAACTGAATGTGGATACACAAGATTTACATCCACCAAATTTGGTATTTTTGCAATGTTTAAGGGATAAATAACATCTGGAAACAACTTGTTTCATGTTAAAGTGCTTGATTTGGCATGCATGTCTGAGAATTGTCTTATTTTGGGGCAAAATTCTACAAATTGGAGCTTTTATACCCATTTTTTCATCAAAACTCCTCCTAATTCCTATTTTTTTTGCAAAAATCCATTTAAAAAGAACAAAAACACACACCAAAACAAAACAAAACAAACAAACAAAAAAAAAAGCCCTACTCAGTATAGATAATGCATACGCCAAAAAGACAGCAAAAGAGTACTGCCGGAAGACACTACATTGTACCACTTTCACAATTGCATTGTGGGCAGTCAAGTACATAAGTTCATTTTCAGTAATCTTTTGCATTGAGTGTCCAGGAAATCTTGTATAATAACAGATTGACAGGTTTTAACCCTTAGGGACCCAACACCAATATATCAACATTCAACTTCTTCCATTAAAAACTACCAGAAATGGTTCAGTGTCATACATATTGCCAGCGACTTTCTTTCACTAACAATGATATAGGTAGTTCGTCAACAGCTTTCTTTGCTTTACTCTGGGCAATTCTCTAAGAAAATCTGCAGAAAGCCTTTGACTCCATCTCTGAAGAGTCAAACTTCAGATTTAGCTAGATCTAAACTGTGGCTGGATAAGGGACACCTGTTTATAGCATGGCCACCTGCTGGTGTCAAACCCTGTCAGTCTGTCAATGACGTGCAATAACAAGTACTGAAAACTACTGCATGTATTTTATCCTTGAAAGACCTAACATCAAGATATGGGCAGGCAATATACATTGTCACTTAGAGTGCACCTAGGAATTTCGAAATGTGTTGATTCAGTCTCCAAGTGGTTAAAGCTGAGTTTCTAGTATGCATAGCTGCAGCATGTGACTGGTTAAAGCAGCAGTCTGCATGATATCTGTAAAACCACATGCTCTTCTCTAGTAAATGCCAATGGAGGAGTTTCATGACAATAGCAATACTCAATGTCTAATAAACAGATGATGGCCCAAAGCTGGTTTCTACTGGAAAGACACGTAGACAGACATTAGAGTAGTTAAAGTTTGACTACCAGACAATGGGGCTGTTTAGGTGTGGGGGTCATATGTCTTCAGTTTGATGAGACTCATCTCTAAATGTCAACTTATAGGAGCAAGTTTTTCTGCACAATTTCTTGAATGTCATTCCTAATGAAAAACTTGGTTATTATTGGGAACTGAAAGATTCACTGCAAGTACTTAGGGACCCACTGCATAAATATACAGTCTGCAAGAACTAGCAATAAACCTTGCAGCTGTTCTAAAGTTCTTAAGTACAATGATATGTCCACGCAAAAGTCTTGAATGTAAATTACAAAGGAAACACTCTCAGTACTAAGTTCTTAAGTACAAAAATATGTTCACACCAAAGTCTTGAATGTAACTTACAAAGGAAACACTGTCAGTACAGATGTACACAAGGCTTACACCTAGCCCTGTGCATTTGGATCTACTCTTGTACTTTTCCAGGCAGAGATGGTTACGTTGACTAAACCTTCATGCTGCTATCGCAAAAGGCTTAAGTCAGCAACAATGCATGACATGTTCAAAAATATCAGCAGAGTAGTTGGTCTCTGATCTTGTTCACATCTGACCCTTTCCCCTTAATTCAAGGCCAAGTCAACAGTGTTTCGTGCCATGGATTGGGCCCTTAGTGTCCAATCCATGCCAAAGAAAGCTGTTGACCTGGGGCATACTATCTTGATAGGTCTTCTCTACGATTCTTATCCAAATTATTTGTCATTACCGTCAAGATTAGTAAAAAACATTGAATCAGACTGCATTTGACTCCCCAGCCAATTTAACCCATTCCCGGTCAGAGTACGACTGAGTCAATAGCTTTCCTTGGCACTAGTTGGGCACATTGCACCCAACCTGCATCAAGGAAAGCTACTGACCTAGGCACACCACCATGAATGATCTCACTTACAAATCTCTGCACAAATGTTTTCTAGTGATGAAAAATTTAAGCAAAAATGTTAAGGCAGACAATTTACATCCAGGCATGTTTGGGTGATTTTGGGCAGGGAAGGGATGAGGATAAAAGGAATACATGTAATAGATTATTAAACTAGAAAAGTGTCCAAAGGACACGGATGCCCCCATCAGCATTGGAAAGAACATGGCATGTAACTGGTGTAAGACCTCAAATACTTTTTGAGATACATGTAACACAACTGTGACAAGTCTAATGAGAAAACAAAATTTTCCCCAAGTTAATTAATGATTAATTAACACAAGATAATTAATCCAAGAGAGAAACAAAACCCCAGGTGCACACTTGCATATATTGATAGATGTTTCCACAAAGTTGCATGGTTGAAGCTCAAATAGCTTTTGAGATACATACAACACAAATGTGACAAGATTAATGTCGAATCAACATTTTCCCTAAGTTGATGAATGATTAATTAAGATTGTATAATCAACCCAAGAAACAAACAAAAACCCAGGTGCATGCCTTCATATATAATGATAGATGTTTCCACAAAGTTTCATGGTTGTACCTCAAATGCTTTTGGAGATATGCGCGACACAAATGTGACATTTTTAAAGTAACGGTGGACGGATGAACTGATGAACGGACGGACGGACAAGAGCAAATCTATAAGCCCCCACGGTGGGGGCATAAAAAAATGTACAAACTATCCTCATTTTTATAACTAAAAGTAAAACTGAGACCATTTCTTCATTGAAAGCAAGTCCAAGAGAGTGATGTAACTTGATTTACAACATATTTTACTAAATGACCAGCAATCAAGGTTTTGGAGATATGCGCGATTGTCCCCATATAAACTCTTCTGGTGACATATACATCACATCAAAATATGCTGTTCTTAGTTATACACCTTGGATCACAGAGCATGCACAGGTAGTTTTGTCTGTGTCAATTCTTTTGTACACTTGAAAAACGACTCAATAAGAAAATTTTCCTGTTATTTGCTTTGATCAAATTGTTTATATGTAAATCTGTCCAAAATATTTGCATAACGGCCTTGTAGTAATGTAAAACTACTTGCAGTATTTGTGTCCATTTAACTGCTTTGTATGGAATTAGTTTTGCTCAAGTCGATCTCTCTCATGTCAACTTATCCAGAGTATTTTCATAAACACTTTGTACCAGTGGCACAGCTTTTTTTTTCTCTTGGTCCGTAATCTCAATCTGTAGCAAAGTTGTACATGTATTGTGCCATGGTCTATTAGGAAATGGGATAGGATGTTCATTATCTGATTTTTTTGTTTGTTTCTTTGTCATTGGAATTTTTGTTTGCTCCCAAAGTTGAAGACTGAACCACGACTGTTGCTGAATGCTGAAAGTAACATGGCCATTGAAGCCTTGTAACTTTGAGCATTCAACATCATCAGTGCTACCCTGCCTGCAACACAATGTGGCACAAAGATGATGAAGGATGCAAACAACACACTTGGGTCCCGAGCCATCAACACGACACTGAGGCAACTGTGTCTTCAAACAATATTGCTGCCTTGTTAATCCCTGTCTGTGTAGAATGCCTGAGCCAATCAGAAAACCAAGACTATTCAAATCTCATCTGAGCATTCGATGGATATTTGATCACAGGCAACTATTTGGAAATGACGAAAGTCACTTATGATTTGGCAAAATGTTAATCTTCCATCTGGGTGATACTTCCCAAAAGTCAGTCTTCTGTTTGAAGATAAATCTAGTCTCATCTCTTCCTTAATTGGCAATATACAGACTTTGGCCGTGAAACTGCACAGCGTTTCATTAGCAATATGCCAATTTTTCCAACATCAAAGTCAGGATATTGCATATAAATATACATTTGTAAAAATGGACCAGGATATGAACAGACGACACTGTGTTACAATTGACTGTTTCATAAATTTATAATGTTTGCTCTCCTTGGTGCAACATAACAAGCCAATGATTGTTCTCCTAATAACAGGGAGTGAGACAATAGTGTGGGATGCCAGTTCCCCTGAAAATTTATACCACTTTGAGTTTAATCCAGCAAAAATTCTTAAGTTGATGAATTTTCGGCAATGAAGCAGGTCCAAATGTTTGAGAGCCATTCCAGCCACGTGATACTGCTTAACCTTATCCTGCTCAAATCACCCAAAAGTGCCTGGATGTAAATTGTTGTGTTACTTAAAGTTCTCATCGCTAGAAATTTTTTTGCAGAGATTTGCATGTAAGACCATTCATAATGGCATGTTGTAGGTCAATAGCTTTCCTTGGTGTGTGTTGGCTGCAATGCACCTGGTGTGTGGTTTGTATACATTTATGACACAAACAACAGGGAACTGGTCTGTGGTATGTATACATGTACATTTATGATAGTAATAATAGGAAACTGGTCTGCGTTGTGTATATACTTGTGTAAAGTCCCTATATCATACACAGTAAAAAGATCCATGGACAATCTCTGTATTGGCTATACTAAGACCCATGGACAACCACTGTATCTGAGACACTAAGAAGGTACATGGACAATCCCTGTATTGGACATACTATTAAAATCCCTGCATTGGATATACTTTAACAAACCCTGTATTGAACACACTATTAAAATCCCTGCATTGGATATACTTTAACAAACCCTGTATTGGACATATTATTACAATCTCTGTACTGGACACACTATTACAATTCCTGTATTGGACATACTATTACAATCCCTGTATTGGACATACTATTACAATACCTGTATTAGACATACTATTACAATCCCTGTATTGGACATACTATTACAATACCTGTATTAGACATACTATTACAATCCCTGTATTGAACATATTATTACAATCTCTGTACTGGACAACTTCACAAGACCCATTGACAGGCCTTATATTGGACACATTGATACCAAAGAGCAGGCCCTATATAGAACACATTAACAAGACCTATGGACATACCAGTATAGGACACACCATACAACACAAGGAAAATCCCTCTGGTGGACATACCAATAAGACATATGGTCAATCCCTGACACATTAATAAAGCCCATAGACAACCCTTGCACAGGATATACTTTTATGAGACCCATGCTGACAAGTTTCAGTGGTCCATAAGGGTGTCAGGAGCTGGTGGCAGACAGTGCAGCCTGCCATTCCTTACACTGTCAGCATGGCCAGGTGGCAGACAGTACAGACTGCCATACCTTACACTGTCAGCATTAACAGGTGATAGACAGTGCAGCCTTACACTGTCAGCATGGCCAGGTGGCAGACAGTGCACCCTGTCATTCCTTACACTGTCAGTATGGTCAGGTAGCAGACAGTGCACTGCTGTCCAGCTGAAAATCTCTGTAGCAAAATTTTCTTTACTTGTAGCATTTTTTCCAGTTCTTTACATAAGAAACGCTTATTTTTTAGAAAATCTGTAGCAATTTTGAAGAGCTTTGTAGCAAAATTTTGCTACAGTGCTCCAGTTGGACAGCCCTGCAGTGCAGCCTGCCATTCCTTACACTGACAGCATGGTCAGATGGTAGACAGTGCAACCTGTCATTCCTTACACTGTCAGCATGGTCAGGTGTGGGAAAGGGCAGCCTGCCATTCCTTACACTGTCAGCATGGCCAGGTGGCAGACAGTGCAGCCTGCCATTCCTTACACTATCAGCATGACCAAGTATCAGACAGTGCACCCTGCCATTCCTTAAAATGTCTGCAGTGGCCAGGTGGTAGACAGTGCAGCCTGCCATTACTTACACTGTCAGCATAACCAGGTATAAGACAATGCACCACGTCATTCCTTACACTGTCAGCATGGCCAGGTGGCAGACCGGGCAGCCTGCCATTCCTTACACTGTCAGCATGGTCAGGTGGCAGACAGTGCAGCCTGTCATTCCTTACACTGACAGCATGGTCAAATGACAGGCAGGGCAGCCTGCCATTCTTTACACTGTCAGCATGGCCAGGCGTCAGACAGTGCAACCTGCCATTCCTTACACTGTCAGCATGGCCATGTGGGGGCCAGTACAGCCTGCCATTCCTTACACTGTCTGCATGGCCAGGTGGCAGACAGTGCAGCCTGTCATTCCTTACACTGACAGCATGGTCAAATGTATATACACATTTGTTTTACATGGATTATGAAAGAAGTCAAGCATTGACTTATCGAGTCACTCTCCATGGCACAGATGTTGGCGTATACTTCCTACCTTGCTTAGTGGAGGAAACCGAAGACCTCGGAGAAAACCACCGTGCACGGTTAAAGTGGTAGGAACTGCCATTCCTTACACTGTCAGCATGGTCAGGCATCAGACAGTGCAACCTACCATTCCCTACACTGTCAGCATGGCCAGGTAGGGGACAGTGCAACCTGTCATTCCTTACACTGTCAGCATAGCCAGGTGGCAGACAGTGCAGCCTGCCATTCCTTACATTGTCAGCATGGCCAGGTGGCAGATAGTGCAGCCTGCCATTCCTTACACTGTTAGCATGGCCAGGTGGCAGACAGGGCAGCCTGCCATTCCGTACACTGTCAGCATGGCCTCATGTAATCATGAACGTTTGGTCAGTATGCCTCAAGACAACCCTCAGCGTAAATCACACAAAACATGTAAACCTTGTGGGACAAGACATCCCAAAATAAGTATCCTATTACGCCCCCCCCCCCAACCAGCCCAAACTGGCTGGCAGTCAAATGCCATCTGCTTCAATGTTTTTGACTAATTTCAAATTAACAACAACAACAACAACAACAACAACAACAACAAAAACAAGTTCAAACAGAAAAGATTTGCTTGAAAGCAAATCTGTTGGTGTGCCTCCAAAACTTGCATAAATTTGAATGCTACAGCTTTTGCTTTGGTTTATCAGATATGCCTTCAGCACAAACTTATGAATTGAATTAGGAAGCTAGAATGGCACCTCCACCTGTAATACCTTTGATGATATTCAACATTAAAACATTACAAGTGGCCCTTGTTTCGGGAAAAAATTTAAATTTTACCACTTTTGTTTATGTTTCAGTGCATACACCTACAACAAAAACCTATAAATCGAAGCTGGAATGGCACCTCTACCTACAATAGTTTGCAAAATATTCAACATTTAAAGTTTAGAAGTGCCCCCAAATTAGCATAAATGAAAATTCTACAACTTTCATTTGTGGTTCATTTGATGTAGCTGCAGCACAAATCAACATTGAAGTTAGAATGGTACTTCTACCTATAATAGGTTTGAAGATATTCAACATTTAAACTAGTAAAGTGACACTAATTAGCATAAATCAAAATTCTAAAACTTTTATTTGTGGTTCATTGGATGAGTCTACAGCATGAACCTATGAATAAAAGCTGGGATGGCACCTCTACCTGTAATAGTTCTGAAGATATTCAGCATTTAAATTGTCAAGTGGCCCTAATAAGTATACATTGAAATTCTTCAATTTTTGTTTGTGGTTCACTGGATGCACCTACAGCATAAACCTACAAATAGAAGTTGGAATGGCATCTCTACTATGATAGGTTTGCAGATATTCAAGATTTAGAATTTCAAATGCCCCTAATTTGCATAATTTTGAATGCACTCAACTGTCTTTGTAAAAAAGCATGACTTGATGTATGGATATATAAGCATACCATGTTTGAGGTTTCTAAGAGTAATAGTATCCCAGAAAATTGTCAGACAAAATTTGCTGGTAAAGAAGAATCGAAAGAATGAGAGAAAGAGAATCAAAAAAAAAGAGAGAAACATACTAGAAAAGAAGATTTGTTACAAAGCAAATCTATGCACTTCCAATAGTTTTGAAGATATGCAATATTTGAACTTTTAAAGTGGTCCTAAATAGCATAAATTACAAATTTTACAACTTTGGTTTGTGGTTCATTGCATGCACCTACAGCACAAACTGATAAATTGGAATAGCATCTCGGCATATAATAGTTTTGAAGATATTCCGATTTAAAATTTCAAATGGCCCTAATTTGCATAATTTTAGATGCACTTAATCGTATTTGTAAAAAAGACAAGACTTCATGTATGAATCTATAACCACGCTAAGTTTGGAGTTTCTAAGTGTAATAGTGTCTGAGAAAATTGTCAGATAAAATTGCTGGTACAGAAGAAGAAAGAAAGAGAGGGAGAGAAAGAAGAAAGGAAGGAAGGAAGAAAGAAAGGAAGGAAGAAAGAGAGAGAGGAATAGAAAGAAAGAAAGAAAGAAAGAAAGAAAGAAAGAAAGAAAGAAAGAAAGAAAGAAAGAAAGAAAGAAAGAAAGAAAGAAAGAAAGAAAGAAAGAAAGAAAGAAAGAAAGAAAGAAAGAAAAAATGTCTGTATTGGCAATAATACCTATCAGGATAACAAAACCTATGACCCATGACAAAGGTCAACAGCTTTCTGTGGCATGGGCTGGGTAAGTGCCCAATCCATGCCAAGGAAAGCTGGTAACCTTAGGCATGTGATCTTGATATGTCTTATCTATAATTACAACTCATTCAGCAGCTTTCCTTGGCATGGGTTGGGCTCTTAATGCCCAACTCATGCCAAGGAAATCTGTTGACTCGGTGTTAACTGAAGGTGAAAGGGTTAAGGCAAACCTGAAATTAACTTTTGATGTAACCCTATCTGCTCTGATATACTGGACACTGAATATATATGTGTATGCAAGCCACGAAGTTGAACTTAAACAATGCAAAACTGGATCCAGTCCAGCCAGATATTCGGAGGCACAACTGAATAAGTCTGTAGCCGAACCTGATGAGAAACTATCACCCAATCCCTCTGTTCCAAGAAACCAGTAAGTACCACAGTTAAAGCTGTGTGACCTTTGTGCTTTGCTCCAAGACAAGCACTCTAAAGAAGATGCAATTTGTAAGCCAGGCCCACAGTTTGTTGAAATGCCTGGTTCACTCTTGACCATGTCAGACAAGGCCACACGTGAAGTTTGATGTAAATCTGCAGCAATCCTGTCCTCCTTGTAAGCCTGAGAGAGACCCAGACAAGCCATTGTCTTAGCACGCACGCACAGTTTTTTGTGCATGAAGTATATGAAGCTGGTGGAGGCTGGCACGCAGCCACTGTTCCCAAGAGTGTGGAGACTTCCCTCGGTAAGAGATGACACACCATTTTCCATCTTGTCACATGGATGAAGAAATTTGAAGCATACAGGGGATATGTTTGTCATACATGTTTTGTGATGGATTACTTTTCCATTTTTTTTTTAGGAAGTTTGTCTGCATCAGCCTAAGCTGATCAGAGCCCGGGTCCAGTGCTCCTGGCCAGGTTCCCTGGTGCACCAGTACAGCCAGCCAGCACAGTGTAATAGACTGACACCGCAGCTAAAAGCCTGCCTGACAACTGGCATCATAATAGCAGGGGATAAGATAGTTCAGCTTTACGAACCTAAAGACCCTGTCACTTAATACAGAAAAGACAATTCTCACCAGACAGTCCTCCAGCTGCTTTAGAGCACTGTCAGGAGACAACTCACTTATTTACATTGCATCCAGTTTTATATTAACTCTTTAAGTGCTAAGCGCGACTAAAGTCGATCCAGTCAAACTATTCTGAATTATCATAAGGATTTCAGATCCCTATTCCTCATAAAAAGACCTTTCTTTCAAGTACCAGTATGCCTATAGTTCCAGAGAGAATATCCCAAGTCAACAGCTTTTCTCAGTGTGCATTAGGTGCATTGCGCCTAATGCACGCCCTGAAAAGCTGTCGACTTAGTGCAAAATTTGGTACTGAAAGGGTTAAAATTAGGCAACTCTGTCTCAAAATTAAGAAATTTTCCAAACATTTACAACTTACTCTGAGTGCAACAAATATGCAACAATCTGGCAGGCAGGTGACTCTTTCTTAAGATAATGTCTAATAAGTAAATACACAATTGATTTACCAAATATTGAGGTCTTGATATAAAACAAATTGTAATTCCTGCCTTAACTTTGGCAAAGTAGTTAAACATCTCCAACAGATCAAACAACCAGGATAAATGGTAAAAATCTAACACCAAATCTAAATTTCTGCCCCTTCCAACTTGTTTCGACTGTATGGCCTTCTTCAGGGGACTGTAGGAGCTGGTACCTAGCTCCTACGGTCCCCTGAAGAAGGCCATAAATGTAAGTTTGTTGTAAGGTTTTTACTATTTATCTGGCTGTTTGATCTGTTGGAGATGAGTAACCAGATTGCCATTAGGATTTCCTGACATCTCCCCTATAGGCCTATGTCCTTAATGGATCCAGACCAGCATCTTCTAGAGTGACAACCATGAGACTGTTACCTTGTCACGTTCACCCGTAGTCATTCAGGTGCCCCAAGTTAACTCTTTCAGTGCCAAGCACAAGTAAAGCCAATCTACTTTGGTCAAACCAGTCTGAATTATTATTAAGATCCCAGATTCGTATTTCTCATAAAAAAAACTTTCATTCAAGTACCAGCATGCCTATAGTTCCAGAGAGAATATCCCAGGTCAACAGCTTTTCTTGGCGTGCATTGGGCACAATGAGTCACAAAACCTGTTGACTCAGTCCAAAATTTGGCACTTTAAGGGTTGATATTTGTCAGCTGCACAGTCAAATGATTAAGGGGATACAAGCAAGATCTGTCTCCTTGAATTAACCCTCCTGTTACCCTGTCACTCTCATACAGTCTGATGGTAGCTGTACTGGTGCCAGTCGCACCCTCACTGCCATTACCTGTTATAGCAATGCTCTGTGAATAGGGGAGAGCAAGGATAGAAGGTTCCTGTATCCCTCCTGTAGAGGGCACTTCAGTCAGGAGGGCAAGAGTAGCGTATTCCCATTACTCTTGATTATAATTTGCAACTAAATTAAAAAAAAAAACAACAGAGTATGCAGAAATACAATGTATATACACATATTTTTTTCACCATAAATTAAGGTGTTTAATTTAATTGATCCTGAAAACTCTATTTCATTAGCTTAAAAAGCTACTACTTTATTAAAGGTTACTTTAACATTCAATCCACTGGGAAAACTCAATCTAGCCCAAAAGAATTTTGTGTATCGGGTTGTATATTCAGCTGAGTACACACAAAATTGCCACTCATAATTTGGCCTATTCCCTGTCTTTTCAGCATACCCCCATAGCCTGCCTCTTACAGTTTATCAGCTGGGTTACTGCACTCACATTGTATCTGTTTTTATGGCCATTTAACACTTGAACAATTTGCACAATGTACACAGAGTGTGCACGGGGCAGGAACACGATGAAACATCTGTGGCTCCCTCATATGCAAAACTGATATCAAAATTTCTATGTCAGTATTCAGGGTTTAAAAGTATTCTTATGGAAAAGGGAAGGAAACCACAGAAAAGCTTTGTCTATAAGCTACATGCTTGCAATTGTCAACAATGCTATTGAACCATACATTGTTACCTCAATGAACTTTGAGCCCTGAACCATTCTGCCAAGCATAGGGAATGAGTTATCCATTTTCAGAATCTTTATGCAAAGCATGGGCAGAGTTATCCATTTTCAGAATCTTTATGCAAAGCATGGGCAGAGCTATCCATTGTCAGAATCTTTATGCAAAGCATGGGCAGAGTTATCCATTGTCAGAATCTTTATGCAAAGCATAGGCAATGAGTTATCCTTTGTCAGAATCTTTATGCAAAGCCTAGGCAATGAGTTATCCATTGTCAGAATCTTTATGCAAAGCATAGGCAGAGTTATCCATTGTCTGAATCTTTATGCAAAGCATAGGCAATGAGTTATCCATTATCAGAATCTTTATGCAAAGCCTAGGCAATGAGTTATCCATTGTCAGAATCTTTATGCCAAGCTTAGGCAATGAGTTATCCATTTTCAGAATCTATATGCCAAGCTTAGGCAATGAGTTATCCATTGTCAGAATCTTTATTTTCTCCACATAATTAACATCAGAGAATTTTAATATTTTATTTCAAATGTATCTTCTAACTGTAGATCTATAGTTGAAGGAAACAACCCCTTATGGGGGGTACAATATGAGGGGTACACAGTATGACATCACCTGAAGTTTTCAAAGTCAAATTTATGTCCATAAAATTAAAGATTTTTTTCTTTATTGCAAGTCAGTAGTTTTTCTCGTTTAAACCAGGTGAACAACAGATGAAGTAGAAAACTGTAACAGACTTTTGTGCAGCTGACCTTTGACACACAGACCGATAATTGGCAAATGGCCCACTCAGCTTCACTGTCATTGCAATCAAAGACGGTTTTCAACATAAAAAACCCTCCGGCTGCACAAAATCATGAAGGTCCATGGCAGATTGACATTAACTCAAGTTGTCCCCTGCCCTTGGAGATGAGGTCAATGTCACTTGTATGCCACGCTATCTCACCATTTACACAGGAATGTCAGAAAGCATTGTATCTGTGTCTTTTTCTCCAGAGCCACTTCCTGGTAGTCATTACCCTATTCCACAGTCTGAACTCTTTACTCTGCATAAGCTAACCTCTCACTGTGTAACCTATACAAATATGGAGGTACTATTGTCCATATTGCACATGTTCTTCTCTAGAATTTTGACATAGGCTATATTAACCCAAATAAATTAAAAGGTCTTCAGTGGATAACTACTCATAACATGTTTCAGATCCTGTACCCATATATGTTTTTCTGAGAAGCAGCTCCCTGTCTAAGATATAATATTATATCCCAAGTTTAACTCAAATCACTTTTTAGCTATAATTTATAAGGAAATAAAATCAAGTTGCCTCATTACCAATGTTAAGGTCACCCAAACCAATTTTTTCACCTAGCCATTACAGAGGGACACTATCTTGTTCCATATCAAAGTTCAAGATTAAATAAGTATCAAGTTAACAAGAACATTAATTGGAGTGGTATCATGACCTTGGGAGTTTGGTCAAGGTCATTCATATGCACTTTTACTATTATTTTATGAATGGCCATCATCTTGTCCAATATCAAAGTTGCAGTTCAAATGATTCTTTAGTCATTATTCTAATATAAAATTCATCAAAAGTAACCTCATGATCTGGAAAATTAGACAAAGGTCATCTGGATGCAATCTGAGCATACATGTATCCCTTTATATCAGTCATACAAAGAATACCTCCCAGGGATCCTTCAAGTACATAATATGTATGAGACATACATGTACAGTAAAAAGTGCACGGCTCTTTATTACAATATAGGAATAAAATGCCCCAAATTACAAGAGTTTCAATACTAGTTCCTGGCACTGGAAGCCATTTGGATAACTCAGTGTCACTTGTTACACCATTTATCTCCTTGCTTACACAAGAACTGGTTGAGACTTTCCTCCATCTGAGGCAGCTGCTGTGCTATATGTAGGTCTGCTGTGAGCATTTATTTGTGCCAGTGATACTGATGTCAACCTGCCATGGGTTGGTGATCCCTAAGTGCTGCGACCAAGGTACTACTAATCAAGACAACCGAATACACTTCTTGTAACCCAGATAATTGACCTAGTGACTTTTTGACATGACACAGCCTTTAGTCCTGATGCACACATGTGTAAAGGTTAATTAAAATGTGTCAAAGCACAAAAAGTTACAGCCTGGACATGCAGAGTGACCAGGCGAACAAACAGGCAGACATAACAAGGACAAAATCACCTTTGCTACATTGCTAGGGGTTTAAAATGTCGAAAGCTTGACATTTGGTAGAGATCAAGTGATAAGTCTGCTGACCTAATAAACTTGCAATAGATGGTGCATTACCTGTGCCCTCTGAGACTTCTTTATCATAGCCGTGCATCACATACCTCTTGGAAATTGGTAAATCAAGGCAGTCAACTCTGTGCTGTGTGCTAACTCTACAGCACCACGCTCATGTCAAACCAGGACATTAAGCAGATAAAAGGTCAGTACAGAAGTAGATTTCTGAACAAACAAGAACAACCCTTCTCTTGTACTGGGATTCTTACATATACAAAAATACATATATATAAATATTCATGGATTTTGTAGAATATGTTGTGCTCAAGCAAGGTCTATGAGAGAAATGGCTCATATCAAGAGACAAAGATTTACTGGACAGAAATAACAGCAGTAAGCTTGATCAGCAGCATTGGAAAGAAAAGATTTCCAAGATTAACCACACCTATGAAAAGAGTAAAAATCTTTGCTGACGGAGTCGCACACTTTTCTCAACATACCCAGAACCCTGGTACCTGCTGGCCACACCCCCAAATTATAAATCATTTCTGGGGCACCGATATACTGATTCAGCAGAGGGACAACAAACCAACTGGCAACTGGGCAGTGACACGAGCAGCTTTGAGGCCTCTCACAAACTAAGTCTGGCTCTGAACAGAAAAACACTCAAGTCAAAATGTATCACTATAGCAACTGCACCCACAGTCGTGCAGCTATACTAAGTGGTCATCTAGTTGATGGATCTGCGCTGAATTAATTGTCACTTAAGTTTAATATGACATATTTAGAGGATATGGAAGTTATTTGATCCGAATAAATGACAGATAAGAATCAGCTTACATGCCACGTTCTTGACCTCTGTCGATCTTTTGCTTTCCACTTGATGTACATGTGTACAGTAGTCTCTGTCTTGAGAGACCACCCCAAGGGCAGGCACAAAAGTGGCCTCTCAAGACAGATGACCTCTAATTACAGGGAAAATAACATGGAAAAGATAGCAGCAGGGACCTGCCAAAAGTGGTCTTTCCAGCCAGGTCATCTCTCATTGGAGTGGTCTCTCAAGACAGGGACCAATGTACACTGGTATATATATTGCCTGCTAGGCAAACTCCTACCTCAGTGAGTCAGTGGGTGAGTGGGTGAGTGAGTGAGTGAGCGAGTGAGTGAGTGAGTGAGTGAGTGAGTGAGTGAGTGAGTGAGTGAGTGAGTGAGTGAGTGAGTGAGTGAGTGAGTGTTTATTTACTTACTTTTTGGGTCTATTCTGCCAGCTGCATTGACCAAATTCCACATTTCATCTTTGTTCAAGTAAAAAGGCCTACATAAGACAATATACAGCTTTCTTAAGACCAGTAAAAACATTGGGGCTTGCCTAGTCTGTTTTGGAGAAAACCACAGCAAGTGACCAGGTGTCAATTCACTGAGTACATGTGCACTGATAGGTCTGCAATGAACAGATGTCTACAGTGTACATCTATTGATTCAGTCACCACATCGACCAAATCACATCAAGATGGATTAACTCCATATGTAGCTTTTGATAGAGAAAGACATCAAAGAGTACTGTATGGATTAGCCAAACATGATAAGGACTAGGAACATGTATGGATACAAAGTGTGACAAGGATCAAAGTAACTTTAAGATCGTCCTTGGAAATACAAACTGGTTTCTGTCTGACAGAGTGGCTCATTGAGGTTAAACATCCAGTTGCCTCATATGCTTTTTAATAGTTTTAAAAACTTGTTTGTTCAATATAGTTTTTATAAACTCCCTGTAACTTTTAATGAAAGGAGATATGGAAGTTATTTCACCTGAATAAATCATGTGTAAACGGAAAAAAATATTTCAAAATTACAGGGCCACTACAAAATCATTGTTCATTGTGCTAAAATATCCAATTTTGCCTGCAATTATTTTAGGACTAGATCTGTCCCTGAATGACATTTTGCAGGTTGACTTCTTCTGGATCTAAAGCCCTTTTTGTTGGACTTTTTGTGGGATACCAGGGCGTACAAGCCACTGAGTTCCTGAAGTTAGCTGCTTGTGCCTTTATCACAGGAGTGCATGTGACGCACATGTTGTGCTCAACTGCCAGGATCCAGCCTTTTTTAACACCTGTAGTGCACCAATCACTGTCGACACTAAGATTTACCACTAGCGTGCATTCACCAATCACTGCAACAATTGAACATGTAAATTGATAGGCATGAACATATGCACCATTACCAATTTAACAACAAGTGTACATATATGCACACTCAAAATATTAAACACAACCGCGATATCAATCATCAATTTAAACCAGGTGTATATTGAAGCTTTGTGTTAACTCTTATAATTATTTATGCATAATACATTGACAAATTTTCTTCATGAACAACTGCATCATTTCTGAACAGTGAAAATGTACAGAGATCAGTCACACTGTGGAAAGTTAGATGACTTACATGCTTCTTTCAACAAGCAAGGGATCTTACCAAGCATGCAACAGGCCACAACCAAACATGAAATAATGGTCCCAAACTGGGGTGCTGTAATATATAGCATTTTTTCTTGCTTATTAATAGAAATACATACACAGGTAAAGCATGTTTATATGTATTTATGATGCTGAAAATATTACTTACAGGACATTTTGCTGCAAGCAAATTTTTGCCGGACATCATCTCAGGGGAGAGACTGAGATAGGAAGCCTCAGACCAATGAAGAGGGGAGGAGATAGCAGATAATAACCTGTATGGTGTATGGTTCACTGTCAGGGCCAGGAAGTGGCTTACCTCCTGACCTTTCTATATGAAAGAACATCATTTGGGAAAGGAGAAAAATACGTAATTATAAGTGGGCTGGCAACGCCTGCAAAACCTGCCCCTAGCTACTGTGGTCACTCTCTCAGAAGTTAGCCAGTGGAAATATCTGACCCAAAATGGGCTCTGTGCCCAAGTGCACCCAGCTTTTTTATGTGTAGAACTAATCAAACACCCTAACCCAGGTAACGTGCTCTGGCCATGAACAAATACAGATGGAAAACACCAACAAAGAGTGAGTAGCTGCACAGGACCAAGAACAACAAGCAGCTTAACAACAGTGAGAAACACAAACAAAATGGTGCCAAAACGAGACAACTGGGATGTGTATCCAACTATAGGCCAGGCAGCTATAAAGTCAATGGCAAGAGTATCAAATTATAAAAATACGGAAATGATATCTTTATCTTTATTAAACCCCAACTACTATACATAGTATTTAACACTTTCTATTACCTACAGTGGAACATTACTTTGAAGTTTGCTTTTTAAGTTTATTTATGCACCTTGCCTTTAAACTCACCAAGTACACCCAGTCAGAATCAGCAGTTCAGAGGTTAATCTGACCGGTGATTAGCTCTGTTGCCAAGGACTCTATAAACTAACACCACTCAGCAATTTGGGTTGGTTCTGGGTCTAGGGCATAATAATAATAATAATAATAATAATAATAATAATAATAATAATAATAATAATAATAATAATAATAATAATAATAATAATAATAATAATAATAATAATAATAATAATAATAATAATAATAATAATAATAATAATAATAATAATAATAATAATAATAAATGATATGTACACTGTCCCAAACCAGATTTAATTTGAATTTTTTTTTACAATTAGCTGTTCAAGACTGATACGTAACTAGAAACTTGGCAAGTGGCAGACCAAAAGTGTACTGGCTGACGAACATGAGATGAAGGGGTAGGAGGGAGGGAAATTTTGGAAAAGTGGAAAATTTGAAGCAACCGTTCAAGTTGAAAATTATACGCCAAAAAAAATGATATGTCCAAGAATGCTGAATATCAAAGAGCAAATAGACTGAGGGTTGTTTGAAATCTACACATGTAGGCCATTCAACCTATCTGTTAACAGGGGAGATGTGTCGTCACTTGAGGCGATTTTCATATTTCAATTGATCATTCTTTTACCATATGTTTTTCTCTCATAACATTAGTATATGTTGTCGGAAACTGACATAGAATGGGGTTTAACTACTTCTGGGGAGGATTGGATGTTGAACTAATCCCTTCCAGAGGATTGGACGTTGAACTAATCCCTTCCATGAATGCTTGGCAGTCATCCATGCCCTTCTCTGCCGGCCATGGACTAAACCTGCCAAGCCTCCATGGAGCATGCTTACATGTAGTTGAACGTCCAATCCTCCCCAGAAGTAGTTAAACCCCTAATTGTGCATTACAACCTCTGGGTTGCTTTTTCTAAGAAGCATCATTACTGTTTTTGTTATTTAAAATACACTCCTGGACAACAAATAAGAATTTCCAACATGACAACAATCATCTTTTCTTAAATTTAAATCAAATTCCATATGATCAAAAAGGGTCTTTTAGTACCATAAAATACATATATTCCAACTTCCAGTCCAAAGTTGATGGCACCCTGCAAGCTGCACCTTTTTATTTAAACTTTTTAGACAAGCTAATATACATATGAATGTGGCTGTTACTGAATTTACTTGCTTTTTTAAAATTCATTAACTCATTCCATACCAATCCCTGATTTTTGATATATTTACCTAGATTTTAGACGACAATTGAACATTTAAATTCTTCATGAAAAGAGCTTACGTTGAAGTACCAACATGGCTATAGTCTTAAGTCAGTGGTTCTGGCACTGCCCAAGGCCGGTGACCATAGTATGGAATGAGTTAAAAAAAGAAAAGAAAAAAAAACCCTGACAGCAAGCAAGATGACAAATACTGAGCCACTGACAACATTGTGTAGTGTGTCCTTATGGAGGCATCTAATAGAGACAACACAGAAGTTATTGACTCAGATGTTAACCCTGTTACACCCAACACTGACATATCCAGACAATCTTTCCCAGCAGACCATACAAGAAATAGTCCAGTTTCACAAATTTCATCTGCATGTTTTTTGTGGGTTTTTTAAAGTTTTCGTTTGTTTGTTTGTGGTATGTATTTTTGTTTTTTGTTTTTTGTTTTTAAATGAAGAATGGTATGAGGTGTGAGTCATCAGCAGCTTTGGTAGCCTATGGGTGTCATAAACTAAGACTAAGAGTGCACTAAGGAACTCTATTGATCCAGTTGCAGGAGGTGTGTTATAAGAGACCTCTTTCAAGTTTACACCAATGGCCAGACATATTATCTTACAGACTATTTATACTCCAAGATTCCACGATAAAAATAGATTCCCTGCAGGAAATGGATTGCTCAAGTACTATTTATAGCTGACATTTGGTGACAAAATACTGTATCAAAACTACAAATTTCATCAGACACATGTTTGCACATACAGCGAAAACCTGTGTAAATATCCTGATCATTATTTATGGATTTTGCTCATTGTACAGTAATGGTCTAGTTTGATGTTACTCATCCAGGACGGACTCATAAAAAGCTGCCCCTCTTTCCAGAGACCAGCCTTACAGCAGTCCAAAGGTGGTCACATAAAGCAGTTGACCCCTCAATGGAGGTCAATTAATATGGACATGATGGTGCTAAAGGCCTGATAAATGTGGTGTTAAAATACAGGTGGTCTCTCAAATGAGGGACTACTAGCTACTTCAAGTCCTATACATGTATATATGATACACATATACATGTAGTTATACTCCTGAAACATAGGGTCAAACTACTTGTATATTTACATGTACTTATGTACATGTACTTAACATCAGCATTATCACCGCTACATCAATTTGTCAGTTTGACCAAGTTATGTGTCACTTAACCTTGTTTGCCTGGAGAAGCTTCCATATGCAAGTGTTAAAATCATTGTTGTCCTTTGATCAAGTAATGTATCACTCAGTATAACTAGTTTCGCTTGATCACATAGATAGCATACTAATGAGATGTATACATATTGAACCAAACCACCTCCTTCAGAAAACTCACACTAACCCATCCTATTACAACCTGTAGTCTTGGCCTAATGTACATTTAGTACACAATAAGCAGTGCTGATGAAATCTATTTATGAGAGAACACATTGAATCCATGTTCTACATCTGGGATGATAGTTCTGAGGAATACCACAAGTGGAGCTACCAGTGTTCTCCATGTCATGGCTTTTTATTTTTATGATATGTCAGTAATGTTATATACATGTACATATTTGGTTTACATTTTTATGGCGAAACAAAACCTGCAAATTTACGTATGTTGCAAAATTGTTGTGGTATGGGAGATGTTGAAAATCATAACCCCCTCCCCCCCCCCCCCGGGAAAAAAAAATCATGAACAGAATAGCAGCACCAAATGTGTAACAATTTACCAATCTAGGCGTAGATGTTTATATATTAATTTGAAGCAGTTGTTCAAGTAGTATCAAAGAAGATTTTTTTTTAATTTCTCCCAAAAATTAATGAAAGTATCCAAAAATCACTGGAACATGAACATTTGAACAGTCTGGTAGAGATCCAAGCGAAGGACATCCTCAACAAATTTGCCGATCATCTGGTCAAAGGTTTCAGAGAAATAGGGGGGAAATATGAAACTGTTGATAGACAATGGCCAGATGATGACAGACAGTTATGACCATGAGATAAACTAAACTGACTGACAAGTCAGCTGCATTCAAAAGTATAACTCAGTGGACTCCATTTGTACATTGTCCTTCCATCCAGCTACTTAAGTTACTGCCTGGATGGATTTTGCTAAAATTCTGTGCATGCTTCATGATAAAAGATAAAATTATAAGGTTTCTGTGTAATTGTGGTCTGTGTATAGTGATTCCTGTAGCAATTTCTCTGTGAGAAACATCATACTATGACTTAATAACACATGTCACCAGTAGATGGTACCACTGGTAACTTTCCCCAGATTGCTACACATTACAAGAATACAGTGGAGCCACCTTGTGAACAAACAAATCTAGCTGTTTTCATTGGCCAATCAATGCCAACAGGTGGTGGTGTGTCATGCTTCAAGTTCCTATTAATGGATCCTATTGCCTCCTTTGTTCCCAAGTGTTGCAAATTTGTACCAAAATGTTCTGAACACAGATGTAAAATCTGTGGCTCACAGTTCAATAAATTATAAAGTGACCAATGAGTGGAGAGGTTATCGCATGTTGATACAATATTTTGAACAAGAGTGTTGCTACTGGTTCATTCATTCATTAATTAATTTATTCTTCATTTTGTTAATTCAGGCAGGTGGTTCAGGTTTTTGTGTCATCCATTGCACATTTGTTCAGACTACTTACAATAAACACACCTGATGTTGATAAGAGGTCACTTTAGTGTCTGTTTCCAGATCACAAAGACAATAAAAAAAGTTAACATTGATGTTAAATTCATAAGAAAGTATACCTTTCATGGCATTATTCCTGTATATATGAACCAAGTGAGTGGCTCTTTGTGTCATCTAAATATATAATAAGAGGCCATGTCTGAGGAGATTCCACTCTCGTTCACACTGTGACCCTTAAAGCTCCCAAGTTTACATCAGGACTATTCACTCAGCCAATTTATCATCCTTTGTGTCTGTTCATATAGAACCATTAAAATGTTTTATGATCCTAATGGCAGGCAATATCTTGCAATATACAACACAAATTATAACATTTGTTTTTATTACTTTAAATATGGCACTGACCCAATTTTTTTGCTCCTATGGAAATATGAACACAAATGGGAACAAGAGTAATGCCAACACCAGGTCTATAACAGCAGAATTCCCTCTTCCACTTCCAGTCATGTTGCCAGGAGGGAAATTCTGAGACTTAGCAGTGACTTGGGGAGAGTATTGTTGAGGCGGGGAAAATTCAATTTTGCATTTTCAAAATTTTGACACTACATGTACTAATTTCAACAGATATATAACACCAAAACAGCTCAATTTAGCAAGCAGTTCCATTAAACTCTAAATATCCTTCTCTGTATCAAAGGTGCTTAAAACTCCAATATCAACAGTCTGCAGTATGTCCTTGATATTCAATGTCTGCTCTAGCACAATGGCACAAAAATTTCATTACAATCTTGAAAATTTATTATTGTTTTCATTTGATATTAAACCAAATAGACTTTGAGCATTAACTGTACAATTCATTCTACTGCACAATCCATTCTGCTGTACAATCCATTCTACTGTATGATCCATTCTATTGCATAATCCATTCTACTGTATAATCTATTCTACTGCACAATCCATTCTGCGGTACAATCCATTCTACTGTATGATCCATTCTATTGCATAATCCATTCTACTGTATAATCCATTCTACTGCACAATCCATTCTGCTGTACAATCCATTCTATTGTATGATCCATTCTGTTGCACAATCCATTCTACTATATAATCCATTCTACTGCACAATCCATTCTACTGCACAAGCCATTCTACTGTTCAATCTATTCTACTGTACAATACATTCTACTGTACAATCTATTCTAATGCACAATCCATTCTACTGCACAATCCAATCTACTGCACAGTCCATTCTACAATCCGTTCTACTGCACAATCCATTCTACTGTACAATCTATTGTACTGTACAATACATTCTACTGTACATCCATTCTACTGTACAATTTATTCTCATACAGGACAATCTACTCATGCCAGAGTGGCCAGAAGGTACTGTATATGAAGCTTGATAAATTACAGATCGTAAACATATCCCCCAAAAGACCATAAATTTGATATTCATAATGACATATGAAACTTGAAATCGCAGTGCATAATACTGATATGAAGGGATCTACTTCATCCCCAAGTTGAGACAGGTGTCAGCCTTCAAAGGTCAACAATGTTTTAAATATAGATCTTCGTACCTCAGGAATATTACTACACACACAATTTGTACCAAAAATTAAAAAGCTTAAAATGACAATTTTTAAAAATTATGTCACGGACCTAGGCTTAAATGGCCTCATGATTCTTTGTGTACTTTTATAAAACTCATACAACGTACTTCAAGTTTTGATAATCTAACGATGATTTATGGCCTATTACATATGGTATCAGCATATATAACTTCAAATTGGCAGTCAATCAACCAGCAATAGCCTGAAACATGGACCAGGGACACTATTTCATGTTATCTTTTGACAATAATTGACATTGATAAAAAAATGTTTGATTCCTATTATTTGATACTGCTATGCGCTCGGTGTAATTGTTCCAGGAAGGAAAAACAATAAAACTGACGGAACATCAACATTACTGTCTGACCTTCTTGGCCTAAGTTGACAGCTTGATGGGATTAAATTGAAATTGTACACCTATCAACCTTATGTAGAAAAAATAGAAGTTTATTGGTAATAACCACATTTATCATTCTGCATGATGCAACTGAATGTATTTTTTCTTTTCTTTTCTCTCTCTCTCTCTCTTTTTTTTTTTTATTTGAGTTTACATGTATTGAGCCGACACTGATGTGATAACAGTAGCAGTGGAAATAAGTGGCAGAAATAAGTTGAGCATAACATGTCTGAACGGGTGTTCACAATACGTGTAATTGTGTGCCAAAGGGGTCAAACAAAAAAGGGAAATATTGACTATGGACAGACATGTTTGATTAGTTTAATTTCCCCCCTTAGCAGAAAGTTAATCAAATAGAATGTGTAATAATACCTTTCCACTGAATCGTGCAGGAGAAAAAGCAAGTCATTGATACCATTACAGGACTGACTGTGTGAATAGACACAAATATCAGTGGTGTGGGCTTTGATTTTATTTCAGTTGTACCCACAGAAACGACATTGGAATATACACAGGTCCAAGAGAATATCCCTGGTGTCTGCTCAAAGTGGCAAAATCAAAGGCTCTGGCATTGATGTACATCTAGTTTGCTTTATCCAGTTCACTTGGAATGAATAGAGGTATGAAATGGAAGATCTGACATGCCCATAAATGTGCCAGCAAAAAAAAAAAAAAAAAAAAATTCCACTCTAAATTTTCCCTGAGAAGCTGTATTGGCCGCAAACTGATTGCCTCTAGGCTTGGCTGAAATGTATTGGGTGTACATGCTGTCTAATTAGAAGTTTGAGTCAGGCAATAATGGGACACTATCAGGGACATTGTTGTGGTTTTATGGATACATTTCACTTTATGGATTTTTTTCTCGCACATGAAAATTCACTGAAGTATTAATGACACACTGCCAGAAAAACCTGATCCTAATGAACCCAGTTGAGATGTCTTTCACAACGTAACAACACGTCTTCACCATATATTTTTCCCTGGACCACAATGTGCCTGTTTTCTTGCCAACTGCCACTGCTTCTTAACCCTTTCAACCTTAAGGTAGTGGAGGGGATTGAGCCCCGCGCAGCAGCCCCACGACTTTGACATTACATAGATGAACTATGTTTCACATTTCACCCACAAAACTATACATTTTATTCATTGTTCAGACATCTAGATTTGTTAGAAAGAAGTTTCATATCGACACGATAACTTTCAAGGGTTTTATACGCCCATTTACAAGAGGGTATCAGATTTGACATTTTGTCAGCATTTCTTTAAAAATAATCGATGCAAAAGTGTATTACCTATGTAAAATTAAAGTATAGACCAATATGCAGGAACCTTATTTTTTGTTTACAAATAAAATACATAATAACAGAATTATCGAATTCTTTGATCATCATTTTAAACATCAATAGTTACTTCATTTTGTGAGCTACAAAAGTCTCGGAAGGGGACATCTGACGGAAAAACAAAAAAAAAACAGTTCCCAGATAATATATTTATCTTTCAAAAGACGATTATTTGAAGCAGATCGATCAATTAGCTTTTTATTGACGCTGTCCACAAAATTGATTCATAAACAGAAAATTTCATCCCTAGAAATCAGCTTTGAAAGATTTGAGGCCCTTTTTTCGCACATTGTTGGCCATAATGACAATACAGCTTTCCAAATTCGGCCCGTTTTGGTGTCAGTACTTTGAAGAAAGGTCAATCAACATCTTTGATGTATAGTTTCCAACATTCAATGATGTTTATTGGCTTAAAAAAACAGTTATTTACCCGAATGACATCAAATGCAGCCACACTCGAAAGCTTGTCAGTCAGGTTTCCACGCGAATGGGACAGCTTCAAAGGGGGATTCGAAAGCGGATTAGCCACATGACCCAAAGGTGCCATCACCTTGACCCTACCAACATTGTTTGCATATGGCGCCGCTTGAACAAACAGGTTGCAGTTTCACAGCTTGCTCTACTCAGAAGGCTGCCCGGTAGGCAGGAGTTGCTCACTCACTTCTCATCACCTTGGATCAAAGAACAACATGGCTTTATTAACGGCATGGATGGGACATTCGCCATTCAGTGTCTTTGACTACTTGCGACCTTACCGAAAAGAAAGTTGGAAAAATCGACATGCCACGATCAGCAATTTGCTGAACCAGCTCTCTCCTTTCTGTGGCTGTTGTCTTGTCAGGTTGCTGCTTAGTTTGGCGCTGACGGCGATGTGTCTTGCTTTGTTTCTTGGCTTTTGGCATTTTGTAAAGTGAGATTGCTTGGTCTTGACGGAGAGAGGTCTATGTCGTTCTGAATGTAGCTTATAAATGCTAGATAGGCGGTCAACCTGGATGATCATGACGTAACATTTAAGACAATAGTCCTGTTACTGATAAACAAACACTCCCAGGATAAATTATACTTCAAAGAAGAAACAAAACAACAACCAAAAAAAAACAAAGCGAACGTTTTATATGTGTTGAGAATCCATTAGTTTCAAGGTTGTATTGGTGATGAAACTGTATTGCTAGATTGAATAACCTAATCCATTGATTTGCTGAAGTAGTCTTTGATCAGACCCTGACAGTTACATAGATCAATATAATGCACCAGACCACGCTCAGATGTAAGGTGATGATGCTACACTTCGTGCGCAAGGGTAAAACTTTCTTGCCTGCCAAGACGGACTGTGTTTGCTTACCTGGCGACATGCACTTCAAGCGCAATTTAACAATTACGCAGAGTGAGTCTGTCTGGCAGTCAAGAAAGTTTCCAATTCCCACAAAATTGAGAAAGGGATGGGCATTGTGAGGGAGTGTGTTCTTCGTGGCCTTGGCTTGTGCATTTTTTTTGTTGTTGTTGCCGGGAGCACAATAGAATACGCCAAGCCTATTTCATTGGTTCCTCCACATATTAGCGCCTTCCTTGTGAAAAAAGAATGCCATTCACTTTGCCATGTTTTTCTCGCGTATTGCCATTCGGAACCTTGCCACTCATGTAACATATTCTTTATTTTGTGGAGATAACTAGCCCACTGAAAGATAGTTGGCTCACCCTTGAACTGCAATAAACTGATCGAGACACAAAACCGAAAGTTCCTGATGGGTGAGTGCGGGCGAGTGGTATCGGAACATGCCGCGTACAGTGAGACAAAATAATTTTATATGACCGATCACCTAGCTTAATGCAGAGTGCAGAGTCGCTTTTCGCAGTCATTTAACAGTAATCTGATTATTTTATCCCCCTGATGGTCAAATTTTTAAAGCTTTTTTTTTCTGTCCCCTCACTCAGTGTACTTCAAAACACCCCCGTATGAAGTGGGCAAGTCCGTGCATGTGCAATGTGCCAGTCTTCCAGTTCCACAAAATGCGACAGCGCTACAGACGATACCAGTTTTAGTGGAGGCGTGTGCTTCATAAAAATTTACTTCAAGGTTAACATTTGTTGCTATTCACCGTTTCACATTCAGGTAAAGGCACATACAATTATTGAAGGCAGATATAATTATTTACGCTGAATCAAATCCCCCCTTTTATAGTTTGCGGCATATTTATAGCCAAGTGGTCCAGTGTTAGGATTCCTCGATCGTCATGTGTATTTTTTGCCAGTAAACATTAAAAGCAAATTGGTCTTGGATAGGGCAAGACTGTAGAAAGGGTTTTAAGCCTTTATAATGTATACAATGCCATGATTCTGAGTAACGATTTACGCATAGGTTGAAATCGCCTTCACTGAAAACACACTGAGGCTCACGCCCATCGCCTGGTGCCGTTTTGACAATCGCCACCTTTTATTGTCCCTTATTTTTTAATTTTTTTTTATCACACTCTGAGAAGGAAAACATGAGCCCATCGATTTAATTATCTACATGGCCATTTGATCACCACAACAAACCAATTAATCAGTCTTAATCTTGCAAGCAGTTTATACAAGAATTGGTAGCAGCGCACCTCAAAATGTCACAGTTGGTCGCTTGTCGTTACTACGGTCCTGGATTGTGGAAAGCAGCCGACTGTTATCCAAACTTTGGCGGACTAATTAGCATACATTTGTAAACAGACATGCTCATGCTGCAGCCAGCTAAAACATGGTCATGTTTTTTCCCTTTTTTATCCCATAAATTTTGCTTTTTTAGTATTCATGTTTGGTGACAAGAAAGTTAAAGTGCCAAACTTTATGGAAATGGAAAAAACTCATTTTCTGTCAGGTCACGATTTTGCCGTTATGGCTCAATCCCCTCCGCTACCTTAAACTGGCCAAAACCAGCTGGTGCTCAGATATCTGCTTCAATAATATTGATTGATTGTAATGTTACTGAAAAAACTTGAATAAAAATTGCAGATTGTTCTTCTCAGAATAGTATGCCCCAGGTCAACAGCTTGGGGGCATGCCCCAGATCAACAACTTGGGGGGGGGGGGCTAACGTTCCTGTAAGCAGCCATGTGACCTTGAGAATGAGGTCAAGGTCATCCATCTGTGATCCCAAGATAGGTCTAACTCTCACTCTTTTCTCACATCTTTCTCCACTTATCCAACAGCCCGTCCTGACAAGAGGTAAACAACTTTGGGGGACAAGCACATACAACAGATTGCTTTTGATTCTGATGTTCAGAATCATAGGGTGCTGGAGAAAGCATGGATTTTGAGTTAGTACAATGTATTAAAAACAACGATTGTAGACATGATACTGTAATGAAAGGCATGAGCATTTTACAATCATTTCAAGCACTTCCTATCATCATGTATTGACTGACAGTGTGGCAAGTGATCAGCAACCTGCTACCTAAAATAAAGCCTCATTAAAAGAGTAGGTTCTAACTAAATCTAATCAACTTGCACTCAATCCTTCTCAAGTTATACCACTAAACCAGATTTACCTTAATCAGCTCTCTGACCTTGAAATGAAGTAGAAGTCAAACATCTGCAATGTTATTCAAACTTGTGTTGATATGTATAATCTGTGCCACTTTTGATCAATAATTAGCAAATCATTCCCACAGTTTTGCACAGAAATACATTTACTTTAGGGAGTCCTGTGACCTTCAAAATCAGGTCATAGTCATCCATCTGCACTCTGCAGAGAACAAAACTCAGATAAATAATCTGAATAAGTCCGATGAACTTTTATCAAATATTCCTTTAGTTATCTCATGGATAAACAGGTTTCCTGTTAACTACCTGTGACCTTGACCACCAGGTTGAGGTCACCTGTCTGTGTATTAAAGTAAAGCCTTGATAAGATACACACTCTAATCAAGTTTGATCCATGTTTGTTAAATTCTTCCAAACTGTCACATGAAAAGAGATTTCCTGTAAGCAGCCATGCGACTTTGAGAATGAGGTCAAGGTCATCCATCTGTGATCCCAAGATAGGTCTAACTCTCACTCCTTTCTCACATCTTTCTCCAGATATCCAACAGCCACTGATTTCCTTGAAACAACCTTGCAATATTGAGAATGAAGTTAAGGTGACCCATCTGTAATCCCATCTAAGGTCATTCATAGATATGCAATGTGAGCAGGAATGGTCAATTGTGGTAACATCCTTCTTGCATTATGGCATGGACACCACAGGGCAAATTACCTTTTAAACAGTGATGAACATCACAAGTACAAATTGATTGGCTATGTGCTCAAATTACCCCCCAAATTTGATTAGCAATTTTATTGTTTTGATTGGGAAATGGCCATGTGAATCCAATTATTTGTGCCTTATAATTGGCATATTGATTTCTTTGAATCAGTCCCATGACCTTGAGAAGGAGGCCAGGATAAGCCATCTGTAATCTCAATACAAGATACCTAATCTGACCAACTTTCTTCAAGTTCTTTCTGGAGTTACCACAAAGACACACATTTCCTTTCAGTAAATCTGTAATCTGGGTTTAAATATACTTTGTCCGAAAAGAAAACCAATTGGAAAACAGAGCAAAGCTGGATACAGATTGCCCTTGCACATGTAAAGGTGGGTGGAGTATTTGTACTGATACCAAGACAAACCAGTGTTAGGGAAGACATCCCCAACAAAGACAGAGTGGCACAGCCACACAAGCTTGAGTGAAGGTAATGATCTGATGACACAAGACCCAATTCACAGACCTGGAAAGGGGGGTTCAGTACATCACAATTCTTTTCATTTCCAAAGTAGTGGTATGCATCTTTGTTGCCTCCACCACAAGCACATGTAGAGAATGTGTAAAGCTCTTGTGGAATAGATTTGATTTCAAACCATTGCATTCCATGTCCAAGAATCTACCACGAAAACAGCAAGATGTCCAATCAGTGGTCATCAAGAGAAAAACCAATCGGTGATCATCTGACAAAGACAACCAATCAGTGTTTATCAGACAGAGACAACCAATCAGTGACAGTCAGACAAAGACAGCACAAATGAGATGATGACACTTTCTGCAAGTAAAGCTACCCAAAAAAGTTCATATATTCTAGGCTTCTTTTTAAATTTAGACCCCATCACTCAGACCTGAAAATTGGAAACAGTCAGGGAGAAGTCTGCACTTGTTTATATTTGTTACAACAAACAAATCACATTGGGGAAGTCATTTGATTCACTTTCCTTATTTGAACCAAGCTTGACCAAAAACCAAAACAAAACACAAAAATCAATATCCCATCCCTGCAGTTCACAGGACGACTTTTTCCTCTTGACTACATCATCAGACTATAAGCTGTTCACTACATTATCAGACTGTAAGCACATACATGTACTTGCAATTGATGAGTCTGTCATCCAATATTAAGTGTTAATCATGTTAATCCGCAAGCCCAACGATTCTTAGAAAGCAGGCATTGTTTCTTCGATCAATATCGTTTTCAAAGTGGCTTTTCCTGGATCTCCTTTATAACAATAATTGTCTTCCTCTATCATTTTAAGCTCAATAAATGTTGCTTATTGTTGTCCTCAACGTCTTGAAGCCCGGAAGTTTACAGACAGGTTCACATGTTACGAGTCAAGTAATTGCATGGTCTTTCTCAAGCAATTTACTTGCACCATTTTCTTGCCATACTACACAATGCATGTCTTTAACTCATTCCATACTATGGTCACAGGGCTTGGTCAGTGGTTCTGGCACTGTGTGGCAAGTCATGCTGCAGCTGCCCTTGCAGCAGCTGCAGCATGACATGCCAGACAGTGCCAGAACCACTGACTTAAGACTATAGGCATGTTGGTACTTGAACGGAAGCTCTTTTCATGAAGAATTTACAGATGCAATTGTCATCTTAAATCTAGGTAAATATATGGAAGAGTCAGGGACTAGTATGGAATGAGTTAAAATACGCGACCTGAGTTATCTACTCCAGGACCAATTTAATTGCATGGTAATGGTACTTTTGCGTTCAAGATAAACTGGAGGGATTTTTGACTTCTCAATAGACTTCAATCCTCCCATTTCATGCTAGAGTGAAGGTTCAAGTATAAGCCACTGTAACTTCTACAACCTGCAGTGCATGAAAGCAAACCCTAATTCCGCAGTCAAAGTTAGTCTGAAGCAGAGATGTGCATACAGATACGTATGCACGTCTCTTGTCTGAAGTAAGAAATCTGTGTGATGATCCTGATATCAATACATTTTCTTAACAATAAGATCCTTCCATGTAAGACATCAAAAGACAAAATTCAAGTGCTTATTTGGAGGGGGAAGACACAGCCCCCATAATCTTGATCTGTTTAGCCCATATTTCCCATCTTGAACAAAAATCTATGGTGAACATGAACTTCCTTCCTTTTTGGTACATGTGACACTTTTCTAGGCAGAATATGACTGAGTCAACCTTTTGTTGCTGTGGGGTTGAGTATTAACCACCAAATACATGCAAATGAAAGCTATTTATCTGGTGCATGTTGGTCCAATGGGTTTCACCCAAAATTGTACATGACGGCATGCTTGAAGATTGTACAAGTCATACCCTGAGTACTTCAAAGGCCAACTGGGGTGTACATAACATCTTTATTCTATTCCCTTGTTTTTACTGATATGCTTATTAATCTGATAAGGAAAGTCATTTTCCCTGTTAGGGGTGACTTGGTTGCTCTACCACATCTGGGGAGTAATGAAATATTTTCTTCAGTCATGTTTTGGTCAGTATATTCCTCTTTCCGTTTAGTGCTTATCACTGACATGGGTCAGAGATTCACACAGACAATTGAACCTACTATAAAAATACACAGCTTTGGTTGAAAATTTTAAAGGGATGTCACCAATGTGTAATAGATAATATATTTTATTGACAAGAAATTTAAGCAAAATGACTGAAGTAGGTGACATTGAAGATTCAAGCACTTTTGGGCAGCTTGATTTAGTTACAACAGCTCATCAGCCTGGCACCCAATGAATCCTGAAGGACCTGGCGCTGATGCATTGGCATGCAACTTTTTCACATTAAAATGTACCTGACAGTGTTCATTGTTAAATATTTACAATGTAGTATGCTGTTCTTCCTTCTTAAAGAATCATTCAGATGACAAGTCAATGCCTCATTGTGGTACATTGTGCCAACCATGCACCAAGGAAAGCTGTTGTTCCATTGTGCCCTGCCTGCACCAAGGAAAGATGTCCCATTGTGCCCTGCCTGCACCAAGGATAGCTGTTGTTACATTGTGCACCACATGCACCAAGGAAAGCTGTTGTCCCATTGTGCCCCACCTGCACCAAAGAAAGATGTTGTTTCATTTTGCCCTGCCTGCACCAAGGAAAACTGTTGTCACACTACATGCATCAAGGAAAGTTCTTGTCACATTGTGCCCCCATGCACCAAGGACAGCTGTTGTCTCATTATGCCCCACATGCACCCAGGAACACTGTTATTTCATTGTGCTCCACCTGCAACAAGGAATGCTGTTGTCTCATTGTGTCCCACCTGGATCAAGGAAAGCTGTGTCACATTATGCCTGACCTGCACCAAAGAAAGCTACTGTTTCATTGTAAACCCACCTGCACCAAGGAAAGTTGTCTCCTTGTGCCCCATATGCACCAAGGAAAGCTGTTGTCTCATTGTGCCTCACCTGTACCAAGGAAAGCGGTTGTCTCATTGTGCCTCACCTGTGCCCCCCACACACCAAGGAAAGCTGTTGTTACATTGTGCCTTACGTGCACCAAGGAAAGCTGTGTCACATTATGCTTCATCTGCAGCAAAGAAAACTACTGTCTCATTGTACCCCCACCTGCATCAAGGAAAGCTGATGTCTCATTGTGCCCCACCTGTACCAAGGAAAGCTGATGTCTCATTGTGCCCCACCTGCACCAAGGAAAGCTGATGTCTCATTGTGCCCCACCTGCACCAAGGAAAGCTGATGTCTCATTGTGCCCCACCTGTACCAAGGAAAGCTGATGTCTCATTGTGCCCCACCTGTACCAAGGAAAGCTGTTATCTCAGTCCCCAGAGGGTTATCATCACTTCAGAAAACTGCACTCACCATAATCTCAGGCATGTCATGAATTAACTTATTAACTGTCATAAATATTGAATAAATACAATATTGCCAACTGACATTTCAGTTTATCATTTCATTGCAGCCATGAATGAGAGGATATTACAATGATTGCAAAATCCTGACAATTCTATGTTTCATCATAAATAAAGCAAATAAGCGGATCATGAAATAGGTTTTTTCTCATCCCAGTGCTTGGTCATGTAACTGAATCAACTGCTATCTTTAGAATGATGTACGTGAAAAGCCTCATGTATGAAAAACGTGGAGATCTATCTAGTGAAAGCTTGAGAGTTTCTAGTCATTCCATACTTGCAATGGATTTGTTGCATATTTTCCCTAAATGAAATGAAAACTACACATTCAAACTTTGCACAATAGATAGTTTATTCAAATACTGTTACCACTGTTGGTACCCCAAAGCCAATAGTTTTAACAGTACATGTATTTAACAAGTGGCTCTAAAACATAGCTTGCCAGGACATGCAGGCAAGTCATTCTTCAGCTGGTATGGGCTCAGGTATATAAAGTATGGCTTGTCATGCAACGGAGGCAAGTTGCTCTGCAGCTAATACAAGATAGAACATACACTGAAACACATTATACAGTAATGACACCATCAGTTCCCAGCAAAATGTGTCAGATATCTGAATGTGTTAGAAAAATGAGGCAAATAATGAAGAAATTTGACTTTTGAGTCTCTCAAAACTTCTGTAGTTAGATGAATACATGTGTGTCAGACATCTGAGTGTCATTATGAGGAAGTTTCACTGTATGAAGTACAGCTCACATGGCTTGTCATTCAATGCAGGCATGCCATGCTCCAGCTGGTATAAGTTAATCATATGAAGTATGACTTGTCAGGAAACACAGGCAAGTCACACTGCAGCCGGCACAAGCTGGAGCATATCAAATATGGTTTGTCATGCAGGCAAGTCACACTGCAGCTGGCACAAGCCAGAGCATATCAACTATGGTTTGCGATGCAGGCAAGTCACATTGCAGCTAGCACAAACTGGAGCATATCAAACATGATTTGCAGGCTGGCTCCAGTCGTTCTTAGGGCAGAAGGGTTGTCAGTATGGCTTATAACACAATGCAAAAAACAATCAGGGACAGAAACCTTTTCATCTTTAAGTATGGAGTCAGTTATTCAGTACCAAGATGAGGGAAACATGTTTGAAACTATGCCAGCTCCTGCTAACTGGTTCAAGTGGAGCATGTTATGAAGGACTATATATTACATGTATGTCAAACAGTTATATATGAAAGGTGGTTTTAGAAACAGGTTTTGCTGTCATTTGGCTCAACTGCCTGTTACCGGTGGACTGCAATGTATGCAATTGTGGTTGACTGGTCTGATAACTTTCAACCCACCAGTCTTTAACTCATTCCATACTATGGTGACAGGCAGTGCCAGAACCACTGACTTAAGACTATAGACATGTTGGTACTTGAACGAGAGCTCTTTGCATGGAGAATTTAAATATGCAATTGTCGTCTTAAATCTAGGTAAATATACGGAAAAATCAGGGACTGGTATGGAATGAGTTAAAGCAATCTTCAAATACACCTCTCCCATAATCATAACACATTGTCAGGCTGGAAGCTTGTCACCATTCTACGCCCCTGATGTAACCCATTCAGTACTAAGTTTTGGACTGAGTCAACAGCTTTCCTTATCACACTTAAGGCAAAGCACAAAAAGGAAAGATGTTGACCTGGACCATTATTTGTTTTTGTTTTTTTTGAAAGCTAGTACAGCCATGCTGCGACTTGAGTGAAAGGTCTTTTTACAGGGGAATAGAATCCAGAATCATTGTAGTTAATCAGGTGAGAACAACTTCTGTTTACATTATGACTGGCATTGAAAGAGTTAATAGCATTGACTAAAGAGTTAATAGCATTGACTAAAGAGTTAATAGCATTGACTAAAGAGTTAATAGCATCGACTAAAGCCAAACCAGATGTTCTCATGTGCTCTATGTTTGTATTGATGGTACTGTCAGCTGACTTAAAAAATTGCAGTCACTTTATTCTAATATCGATTACTTTCCTCATTTTTTGCAGAATTGTAAATTATGAAAAGGACAAATGGTATTTTAGTAGCGATTTCATATAAATTGTCATCCAAACCAGTGAATTTAAATAATCCTTAAAATATCAGAACCTGCGAAAATATAAATACTTGATATTTAGTAGTGCTACATTGCCCATGTTGACAGATGCAGGGCACAATGTGAACAGTGCCTGTACATGTTGCATCACCCATTACTTTGAGGACGCGTTGCCAGTTTCACTCTCAATGCAAGATTCACATGAAACAGTGCTGCAGTGGGATTTACTGGCTACTTAGGGATAATAATTCATTGACAATAAAGTAACAACCTTTGTAAGCCTATATTTGATGACCCTTGTCAGATAATTGAGGTCACAAAGTACAATCACATCTATCCCAGTCTGTATATGAGAACACCTGCAAACTGATCAAAATGGATTTTGAAATTAATAGTAAGGAACTAAAATATTAGAATATTCAAGTAAAGAGGCATTGATGCTAGCTTTAATGCTTCATCCTTCTGTTTTCTGTTCCATTTTGTCTTCCCAAACTGTTTTATACCAAAACATATTTGTTATAGTTAATACTCTTAACTAAGCTGACTGCCCACACTATAGATCTAGAACAAATACAACTAAAACACATCATAGATTTCTAGATGTACGCCCCATTTATATGTGGTAGTAGTAGCCTAATTATAACCTCTTGAGTAAAGGAATTATAGCTCAGACACCAGACCCCTTTCTACACCATTTCAGAGGGCGGCCCACCCCGCCCCTCTTCAGTAGTACCCCTTAGCCCCCTTTGAAATTTCTGCAGCATCCTGCCCAAATTTATTAGCTGAATTGAAGGATATATGGTATTGTACCCTATTTTTGATACATTTTTGCATTAAAACCTCTCAAAAAACAGAGCCAGTTGTTACATTCTACCAAATGAATAATTAGAAGTAGCAATAGCACAATAAGATTTATACTATTTGTTGTTACACACCTGTAGGCTTAAGGCATAGCTGCCCTTTTTCAGCAAATTTTAAGCTAAAAAGAGCCATTTTCACATATATTCTGCTGGAATAGTGCCCTTTTTAAATGATCTTCGTTGCCCCTATCAAATTCTAACTAAGGGTCTGAACACCAGATACAATTTACATGGTTATATCCCTGTGACGTAGACACTTGACCCATTGACCTAGTTTTGTTTCATGAAATACCCCTAGGTCATGCCACAAGTTCCTATAAAGTTTCATGACACGAAGTCTGGATCGGAATATATTGCAGTTCAACATACATGTATCATCATGACCTACATACTTGACCTAGTGACCCAATTTTGTTGCATGACACAACCCCTTGTCCAGAAACATGTGCATGCAAAGTTTTATCATCTGAGTCAAAGACCAACAGAATTTTAGCCGAGACATGCATGTTAACAGCCAAACACACAACAGACAGACAGAAAAGCAATTACAACATGCCTCTCCTACAGTAAAATGGAGGCATAGTCAGACTTCACTGGAAACAATATTGATTT
The DNA here is from genome assembly GCA_964020975.1 of Hermodice carunculata. Lineage (NCBI taxonomy): Eukaryota > Metazoa > Annelida > Polychaeta > Eunicida > Amphinomidae > Hermodice > Hermodice carunculata. Next base: position 30,170,899 of record OZ026614.1, on the reverse strand, counting down.
ACATTTAATACTCAGGTATCATAAATATTTTAATACTGTATTTGTGTCTCTTTGTCCAGAACCACTTCCTGGTAGTCATTACCCTATTCTGCAGAACAAACTCTTTACTCTCCATAAGCTAACCTGTCACTGTCTATCCTATATACATATTGTACATATAGAAATACTATTGTCCGTATTGCACACATTCTTCTGTAGAATTTTGACCTAGGCTGTATTGGCCCAAATAAATTGAATGGTCTTCAGTGGGTAACTACTGAGAACATGTTTCAGAGCCTGTACCCATACAAGTCTCTGAGTAGACACTCCTTGTCTAAACTTAATATTCAGCAAAGACAACCCACATAATAATGAATAAATATGAATGGGGCAAATGATGAATTAGTTAAATAAGTTAAGTTTTGCTTATAAATGCAGAGCTTTATTATGAATAAAGAATACCTGACAAACTAAACATAATTGCTAAATTTGTACAGTACAAGTTCAGATAAGAACAATATAGCATTTTTTGAAATTAAATGAAATAAAATGAATGATAAAAATAAACAAAAACAAAATATAAGTGTTAATATACAGTACCATTGTATATTGACACAGACACGAGTGTTACAATGTAGACTTCAATGTAAAATCAATAACAGTGATGAGTACTATCATGAAATTTTGAAATGAGGCTAATAAATATTAACTTATTGGTCTGGACATGGTTAAAAGTGAAGTTGATTTCAATAAATGTGTATATTAAAGAACAGAAACTAATTTTGCTCTTATTATAGACATTAAATACAAGACAGCATCTGGTAGTGGTTGACCAATCAGATACAAGGCAGCGTCTGGCAGTGGTTGACCAATCAGATACAAGCCAGCATCTGGCAGTGGCTGACCAATCTGATACAAGGCAGTATCTGGCAGTGGTTGACCAATCAGATACAAGACAGCACCTGGTAATGGTTGACCAACCAGATACAAGACAGCATCTGGTAGTGGTTGACCAATCAGTTACAAGACAGCATCTGGTGGTGGTTGACCACTCAGTTACAAGACAGCATCTGGTGGTGGTTGACCACTCAGTAACAAGACAGCATCTGGTGGTGGTTGACAGCATCTGGTGGTGGTTGACCAATCAGGGATTACCATTCTTAACACTCACAGGATGAAAGAAAATATCACCTTACCGGTTTACTCTATAACAGTATGCTTTCAAAATTATCTTTTTTGGGAGAATCACTATACCATTTATAGATCGCACCCAAACACATTTAAATTTTTTTAACACATATATATCAGCAGCAGTTCATGGTGTTTCCAACTGCCACTGATGAGAGCACATAAAAGATTCAAAAGAGTTCCAGCTTTTCAGCCAGCATCTGGCAGTGGCTGACCAATCTGATACAAGGCAGTATCTGGCAGTGGTTGACCAATCAGATACAAGACAGCACCTGGTAATGGTTGACCAACCAGATACAAGACAGCATCTGGTAGTGGTTGACCAATCAGTTACAAGACAGCATCTGGTGGTGGTTGACCACTCAGTTACAAGACAGCATCTGGTGGTGGTTGACCACTCAGTAACAAGACAGCATCTGGTGGTGGTTGACAGCATCTGGTGGTGGTTGACCAATCAGGGATTACCATTCTTAACACTCACAGGATGAAAGAAAATATCACCTTACCGGTTTACTCTATAACAGTATGCTTTCAAAATTATCTTTTTTGGGAGAATCACTATACCATTTATAGATCGCACCCAAACACATTTAAATTTTTTTAACACATATATATCAGCAGCAGTTCATGGTGTTTCCAACTGCCACTGATGAGAGCACATAAAAGATTCAAAAGAGTTCCAGCTTTTCAGCATGGTCTTCTTACCCATTCACTGGTTTGTAGCCATAACTAGAAGTTATTGATTGAGCATAACAAATCAGATGTTTCCTGGTGGAACATTTTTTCTCGCAAACAAATAATTGATAATATCATTGCATGGGGCCCAAATTCACAGAAATGATTCTGTGACCTTGAGAACTAGATCAAGGAGACCCAGATACGATCCCAACTGAAGTCTCACAAATGATATAAACATAATGTTACCAAATTTTAAGCTTTGTTAAGTTCTGCAGTAGTCATCACAAGGAAACTGATGTTACATATCGGACCACGTGACCTTGAAAATGAGGTCAAACTGACCCAGATACAACACCAAAATGCCTCAATCAAATCTGTCAATGATCTGCTATTTGTGTCGTCCTTCCTCTTCCTTTCCAGTCCAGAAATCAAATTTTCCCCTAAAATATGGGGAAACAATTTTGTTGCCTGTCAACTAATCAGTACTATAGCAAACAGCGGGGCAATGGTTTTTCTGAGTTTGCATACTTTCTTTTGGATGGCATAATTCTACATCTTTGACTCCCGTATACACTGAGTGTTGTCAATAAGGCCACTGACAGTGGGCTTCACTGACAATAAATGCAGACATACGTACTTGCAATGGCTATTCCATCTTGTCTTGTGAACCTAGTTGTGGGGGGAAATGGCAACATGGACTCTGTGGCAGAACTGACCAATCGTCTTTGACTCTGCAAACTGGATGGTTCTTATCTCAGATTGCTCCTGTCATGAAAAGGATGATTAATATTTAGGTCAATGTAATTATTTTAACCCTCTCAGTGCCAATTACCTTGAAAACTTATTACATCACAGCAAGTTTACCACAGTGCATCTTGGGGGATTGCAGGGGACAAGGTCAAAGCAGTGCATATAGTACAACATGGTTGTGGTCGCAGTGTGGCTGGTGACCTTGTAATATTAGATGGAAACAGCGTCCCCGGTGCAAAACTACCTTCTGCAATATAGTAGAAGACAATTATAAGGAAGAGCTACAATGATGGCTGTACTGGCAGGAGTTCAGGTCAACTCGTAGGGAATCCAAACAAAGTCTGTGTGCATGATAAGTTTCATGGATTTTGATCAGTTTGAGCCAGGTTTTCCTCTCTGTTTTGTCAGATGGCAACTGGTAAAAGCTGAGTCCAGGTGTCTTCCTGTAAGAACTTGTGCACTTTGGCATGCAACAGTTAACGTTCAGTATTTTCTAACTTTCTCTGATTGGAACTTGAACATACGTGTATCACACCGGCAGGGGCCAACACTGCATCTAACATACTACTCCATTGTGAGTCTGAACTACTGGCCGAGTTTGTCCCAGGCCATCCCCCAAGATACATTGCAGTAAACACGTTGTGATGTAACAAAGCAACAGGCTAATTGCAACCAAAGTTGGTGTGCTCTCAGTGGACATGTAACAATACGTACCAGATGCATATTCTTTGTAAAGTGACCTTTCCTTCAAGTAGCAGTGTGCCTACAGTTACCGAGACCATCAGAATGATCCAGGTCAACAGTGTAGCTAGCCATCCTAGTCCAGGTCAACAGTGTAGCATGCCATCCTACTCCAGGTCAACAGTGTAGCATGCCTGGTCCAGGTCAACAGTGTAGCATGCCTGGTCCAGATCAACAGTATAGCAAGCCACCCTAGTCCAGGTCAACAGTATAGCATGCTATCCTGATCCAGGTTAACAACATAGCAAGCCATCCTGGTCTAAGTCAACAGTCAGGTCAGCAGTGTTGAAAGCCATCCTGGTCAGGTCAGTATCACCTCCTGCTGAATAATTACCCTTTAACTCTTTCAGTGCCTAGTTTTGTCTGAGTCAACAGTTTTTCTCTGCCCAATTTGCACCCAAAGCTCACCCTGGAAAGTTGTTGACTCAGTAAAAACTTGACACCGATAGAGTTACAGAGTACCATGAAGTGATGGTTGGCTTAGTGCTTTGTGTACAGTTCTGAGGGGGACAAAGAGTCAATGCCTGGCCCCTCAGCGGTGTGTCCAGTTTGTGGCACTGCCTCCTACATATACTGATGACTCCAGAGAGACCATCCTACCCAGACACACATCCCCACTGCTCCAACTCAATATTATCCCAGTAGGTTATGGCCATGAAGCTGCCACAAACAGGGTCCTCAGCTCCCTGGCAATTACACTGCAAACTTAAGACCTGTGTAACACCTGTGAAAAGACAGTCGGACACAAGACACCTTCAGCATCCTCTTGTTGATGTGTCTCTCAGAGCAAGACTTATGATTCCCTCATTTAACCCCATATGGTCTCCTGTCATAAGTGGCAAACAAAAGTAACAAACTGTGTGGCTGTACACAAGGTTTGGACTCAGTATCTTTACTGTCCATTATGAATAAACTGTATACATGATTCAGAAATGAGATATAGATGTCCAGCATTGTTTCTAAGATCCTTATTAACTTAGGACTTCCATCATTATTGTCCACTGAAGATGTACTGCTGTAAGTACATTCACAGCACAAATCAGTTTTTTGGGATGGGGATAAAATTAAATCAAGTATCTTCTATTTGTACTCATTTTGGTAAATCAAAAATATGATTTGATAATATATAAGTATGGTAACTTTTAAAAAAAGGACCTGTTGCTGCCATGATATGGACATACTGATGGGAAACCAAGGGTGTCACTAACATTTGTGGGAATAAAGAACAGTTATTGTAAAAATATGACAATTCCTTCTCATGTCAAGGTTCAGTCTGTGCAGAACAAAACTATGACTTTTTAAACAGTAGATTTCATACAGGTTGCCAGCTTGACAAAAACAACACCCGTTGCCATGTTTAGTACACCAGTAATCTGCCGGTACATATGGCTACTTCCTTCTTTGATGATGCAGGCCTGAACAGCACTGCAGCTGATATGAATGTCCCCTATTGGGCTCTATGCAGTTTTTCCATTTGCACAAACAAATTTAGGTTACCTGTGAACACACGCAACCATAATTTACAGTTCATTTTGTATGGTAACAAATAATGGTCTCATCCCTAATAACACTTCAGACCTTGTACACATAAGAATGAAGTCCCGGAGAACGCACTGAAACTGAATCTTGCATAAAGACAGGTAATTTAGCTTATCCCTCATGATGCAAAGCTTGTTAAGCATAATTACTGACTTCCTGGCTCAGACAATGGCTTTACACAAGAGATCAGCACTTGATTGTACAAGGATAAAGATTGGCTATCTAGGTTTTACACATTTATGTGTTCTTCCATATTTCATAATGTTGGTCTAATGCTGGTCTTTGTACCCCCTCCCCTCCCCCCCCATGTCTAATGAGTTTCATGTTCTCTGTAACAAGCTTTTTCCTTGAATAATTACCCAATCACCCTTTATTGTCGCCTCTACTCCTTCAGCTCAGCTTCCATCTTCCATGCTCATGGGGAGATGAAAACAGCCACATTTTACACATTTTGCTGTTGAAAGTGATGCATCCTAAATAATGACAAAATCACAGATGGGCTGCACATGTATAATTACAATAAAATTATTATGCAGGGGAGAAACCAACAGCAGTCACAGGTGTGAAGAGGGATGGGCCAGTAAATGGCGCACTCACTTTTAAACAACCGTGTACAAGTGAAGCTTCTCTAACTCTGTCTCGCCACTTATCAGGCATAATATGGAACAGAAATTGCACGTTAACCCTCACCTGCATATAACAAGGCTCAGTCAACAACTTAAGATGGTACTGGTTGGACAGCCCCTTCCCAACCCTTGCCAAGGAAAGATGTTGCCCTGGGATATGTCTTGACAGGCCTCATCCCTAATTCTCCTCAAAAACATCTTCTGCTCCATTAGAAATGAAACTAAAGCAAAAAGTCCAAGCAGATGACATAATCATCTGAGGAACTTTCAGACAGTTTGAGTGGGAAAGGGTTAAGTTGAATAGATACGCTTGATATACAATGAAACCTGTCTTTAAAGACCACCTCAGGGAGGACCAAATTGTGGTCTTTCAAGACAGGTGGTGTTCATGGGAAGTATAAATAATATTTAAAGTACTATGCAAAGTATTATGAAAAGGTGGTCTTTCAAGACAGGTGGCCTCTCATGACAGGGGCCATGGTACCAGTCTTCAACATTTACTTTCAAGGCCAAGTCATCACTAAACCTGTACATTATGTCAACGTCATCACCAAAGAGTTAAAGTTATTAAAAGTAGCAAGTATCTTTTTGTGTCAAATGTGCTCTACAAATAGAGATCTTATGTAATCAATGGTCAACCTACACTCCTCTCAAGTGACCCAAAAGATAAATCACATGCTTTAAGACCCACATTTGCAGCTGTACTACAATTTATATTGTTCAGAAACTCTCTAGCTGTATTTATATACATAGGCCTGTCTGTGCATGATACATGGTTAGGCTAACGAATCTAAGTGAAACAAGTCTTATATCACTGGCATCCTTGGAACTCTGAGGCAAATCCAATGTTTTTTGGTCAACAACGATCTTGTCTGTATATTCCATCATATAACAGTGGTGAGTTCCTTAATACTGCTGAATCTCGGAATAAACGGCTAACCAAGTTCCGGTCTCTGGTTATCTTAGTGGTACATCTGCAAGCGAGCCATTGATCAGTGCCTGGGGTAGACTGCACACTGGACCTCTCTGCCTTTATTCACTATCAAAACTGCAGAAAAAGCACATGCACACAGTGCCTGTGGCTGTAGGATACATCAAGCCTGTACACCATAACCTTAATAACACACCAGGTATCTCCTCTCTCATATATATATATATATAAATATATGTATATGCACGTGTGTGTGTGAGGAGGTAGGAGGTACAGCTGTCTGCAGTCTACACCGCCTGGGACTTAAGTGCTCTATGGATATGGGTAAAGTGGCGTGAGAGGTGCCACCTCTATGAGAGTAAGAAGATCATCAGGACAAGTTCAAGAGAGTCCACAACCTCACAAGGTCAGCAAACATGGATAAGCATGCTCTAGTGTCAAATTATATGCACCCTCTTGTCATTCCCTTCGTTAATGCAATTACTATATTGACAGTTATGACACTGGATAGAGCAATGAAGTGCTGATGTAATAGACACTGTCATGTTTATAACGGCACTGAGCTGGAAGTGCTGTGAAACAATCTTTATAGTAGAGTAGAGCATGAACATGCACGCATGCAGGATTGATGGATCTACTCCATTGCTATATGGTAGCTAGGTGGACACCTGGGAACCACTTCACTACAGGAGCCGCTGCTGCCTGGCGTTGAGGGCCCATACGCGATAACCGACGGTTGTACTCGAGGACACCATTGCATCAGGCAAGTAGATAGACATCAACCGCAAAGAGTTAACCCAACAGGGCATTGTTGAGTTGCAGCTCACAATTATTGGTAAAGTAAACGAAAAGGATCAATGCTCAATGTAAATCATGCTTAGGAAACTAACAGGCGTATATAAAGGCAAGCGAGCCAACAGCACAGGAGACGAAAGTCCTATGCCACCACGTCTCCGAGGAGGTGTGATGACTACCGGTAATGAAATGAACGGAATGGGTGACAAGGACTGTAGCGGGTGTCAACAGTGCCAGGGTGGCAGCACAGAGAGGGAGGGGAGTGACTCACTGCTCAGCCCTGGCTGGGGACCTGCCAGGCCTAGAGCTGCCAGTGCCAACTGTATCTCTGCTGCTGTAGGCAGCACTTCCCCTCAACTACAAGGCCAGAGAGCTCGAAGCAGTGGCAGCCTTGGAAGCTCAATGCAACACTTCAGTCACGAGTCATCCTCGGAAAATGACATATGGGATAAAACTTTATCAAGTGATGATGATAATGCTGTCTGTGACCAAAGTCCTCAAGCAATTGGAACTATTCTTCAATCCAGGCTGTGCTCACTGCGGGGAAACCTGGATGAAATTTCTAGTTTTGAGTTGTCATGTGAAATGGCAAAAACTGCTATTAAGGAAACAGCCCAAGATCTGATTGAAAGGATTCGTGATCATGAAAAGAGATTATTGGAGGAGGTAGACAGTCGTTGGGAAATAGAGATTCGTAAGCAGAATATAAGCAAAGAGCAAATGGAGGACCAGGTGAGTGACTTGGATAAGTTGTATGATTACATGACACAGCTGGTCCAAGCCGAGGACGATGACAATCAAGAGTTTGTTACAGACGAGGTACTGATGGCCAAAGCTAAAGCTGAGACCGCTAAATTCCATTCTCAGGCAGATGATATATTCAAATTACCTGACTTAACGTTTGTGCCCATTCGATGTAACACAGCATTTGGAACAATTAACTCTAGGAATAGTCCACTGCCCAGTCGGCAGATCTCTAGACAGCGTGCTAATTCTACTCTTGCAGTGCCAAGTCGGCAGAGACAGCGAGCCAACTCTGCTGCTTCGGTGATAGAACACTCAGTGCTGGGGTCTCCTAAGCCAAAGGTAAAGCTCAGACAGAGAGCTGCATCCTTATCCCATAACCTTTTATCTAAAACTCAAGCATTCATCCTCGATACCAACAATGACTTAAAACAGTCATGGGTGAGGCAACGAAGCATGCCTGCTGGCAACATGGACGGAACTTACCGCAAAATTGAGGAGGAGAGTTCTATGTCCTCCTCCACATCGACAGTATCAGGGGACATAAAGACGCCTGTTCTGCTGTGGACAATCAGCACAGAGGGCAAAGGTATGGGACAAATTAACAGTCCCCGTGATGTCGCCTTCCTACCAGGAGACTTTATTGTTGTTGCTGACAAGGACAATGAGCGACTGCAGATATTTGACCAAAAGGGAAATTTTGTAAAGGTCATAGGTCAAGGCAAAATTCGCCCCCGCAGGCTGGCCATTACACCTGAGGGTCATATGGCTCTTACGGATTCTAAGGAAGGGTGTATAAAAGTGTATAACATGGAAGGGCAGTCAATATCTTCCTGGGGAAAGAAGCGCTTCCGTAGCATGTTTAAACTTCCATGTGGTATTGCCGTGAATGGGGCGGGCCACTTTATTGTGACGGACACAGAACGCAGAACTGTCAGCATTCATCTCTCAGATGGTAAGTGTATCAAGCAACTTGGATCCAAGGCTGACAGCAATGATGTGACTTTTCATAATCCTGCTTATGTGTCTGTAAACGATCGCAACCAGATCATAGTTTCAGACAACTGGAACCACTGTGTCAAAGTGTTTGACAGTGCAGGGAATTTCTTATTTGAATTTGAAGGATTAGGCGGACATGATATATTGAATTACCCCAATGGAGTGTGTGCTAATCGGAGCAATAACATCATTGTGGCAGACTGGGGTAACCATACCATATCCATGTTCAGCCCCGTAGGGCAGTTTGAGCGCCACCTACTGACAAGAGAAGATGGATTGTCGCATCCTGCTGGTCTAGATGTGAGTGCAAGTGGTCTGATGGTTATAACAGAGTATTGTGACAATCACTCGGCTATTAAGCTATACCGACTTTAACTTTATATATACGCACATGCTTTTCATATTTATATTATAATAGAAAGATTGTTAAATTTTCAGTGCCAAATGATCAATTCTCTAGGCATATAGTGGCACATATTGTGATAAAGACTCTTCTGGCATGCTAACTAGTATTTATATTTGAACCAAATGCAAAATCTCGAAAGAAGTCTATTTATAGCGATCTTTTTCAGTGGGCTTTCCATGAAATGAACTATACAATAAATCTTCATACATGTAGTATAAATAACTGTCAAGTGATTTACTTTTTACAACAATTGCTGCTGCAGACAGCCATGAAGTTATTTTGTCAAAGAATTTTTGTTTTCGTGATTGATTGATGGTGTTGCTACTGTAAGTGAAGACTGCATATGCATTGTCTACCGACAAATAATTTTTGAATTGTGATGCAAATTCACACAGATTGTGCCTTGAATATTCTAGTTGTATAATATTATAAGCTGGCCTGAGTATTTCAGCAGAACCTGTGTTTTTTTTTTGTTTTGTTTTTGTTTTAACAGGCAATCTAAAATGCATGCTGCATATTCAATTAAGTTCTTTGTTGCTCGTTTTAATCTAAATTTTCTGATTCAAATAGCAAGTCTGTCTGCTGGAACATTGTCACATGACTGACAGCTGTCATTTAAAAAAGAAAAAGAACAACCCATAAAAAAAAACAAAAACAAAACAAAAAAGAAAGAAAACAAACAAAAACAAAAAACAAACAAAAAAATTAAAAATACAAACAAACAAAAAAACCCGGACAGATGCACAAATTAAAGGATTAAACACCAAACAATGGTAGATTTGTTGGGCTCTGTACAGCATTATTATTGCAAGATGGCTGGTGTAGAATTGTATAAAACCACTATCATGCCTAGATGCTATTCTTGCCACCTATCTTGTGAAAAATGCTGGAAAAACACTTCAGCTACACGTTTTCATGCAACTTTTTCAAGCTGGGATCACTGTTGATTCTAACAACGTCAACTGTTTGTGTTTTGACAGTGCATATATATTGATTGTGTCAACATTATAAACAATGGAATACATGGCTGTCTTGTCTGAACTCAATAAACAGAAGCAACCTTACAGCCAAGAATATCCACAGGCCAACTTTGGGGGCATAGCTTTATCTGAGTATTGGCTGACATAGGCTGATAGGCACAGGTGCAATCACACACATTTTAGTGTTAAAAAAAACATGACTCACACCTGTATAAATTATATATATATATATATATATATATATATATATATATATATATATATATATATATATATATATATATATATATATATATATATATATATATATATATATATATATATATATATATATATATATATATATATATATATATATATATATATATATATATATATATATACGAAAGCATTCTGTAAGAACAGCAATTAAGAAAAAAAAAGAAAAAATCATTTTACAGTTTAACCCTTCCTCCCCCTTGACTTAAGACTGAGTTTATGGCCGACTCAACAGCTTTCCTTGGCATGGGTAGGGCTGTTGGCATCCAAGCTGTTGATGTGGATCACGTGATCTTGATAGCTCTCAATTCTCATTCATACTGTTTTTCATTACTGTTGAAATTAGCCACAAACATTGAAAATGATGGACATTTGACCAACATTCAGTTCCGTGAATTTTAATGGAGAAACAGTCAGCAACTTCAAGCATTTTGCTCTTAAGTGGACCTTCCAGCACTTTAATATAAAATTGCTATTTAAGCATTATCCACTGAACTTACCAAGAATTCTGGACATCTGAAATTTCATGTTTACTTCAGTTTCAGTTCTACATTATTTCAATAACAAAACTGCTCACAGGAGAGGAATTTCTGTCCGTCAGTGAACAGGTCACAGTAATGGCAAATAAGCCACAGTGACCTAGAAATTTAATCAGGTCATCTTGGCCTCATGGGGTATTCATATATCAAATTTGAGTGGTAGATTTTGACCTAAAAATGTATGACCTTGACCTTCTACATTTAAGGACAAAGGTACAAAATAAGTCCCTGTCCACATAAGAGTTCTATTTCATGAAAATCAGATGAAAACTTTTCAAGTTATCAAGGAAATGAGTTTTCAGATGAGCAGATCGGTGGCCTGAGAAAAAGTGGGAGACAGTAACTAATAAAATACCAGGTGCTGAGAGCTGTATGTTTTATTATATTGATGCACAGATACCTTTGAGGGCCATGCTGCCTGTGACTGATATCTCCTCAAAGTTTGAAGCAGGTTCATCACTAAATAGGTCACATTGACCCAAAAATCTCCTCACTTCATCTGAACCTTATGCGGCACAGTAGTCCCTGTTTTGAGAGACCACCCCTAGGGCAGGTCTTAAAGTGGTCACACAAAGCAGGTGGTCCTTCATTGAGAGTAGATTAACATGGAAAACAGATTTAGGAACCTGGTGTAACATGAAAAACAGATTTATGAACTTGGTGAATATGGTCTTAAAAAGCAGGTGGTCTCAAAAGAGGGACCACTGTACTTGTGTATCAAATTTGAGCAATATCTGTTCAGGTGTTATTAAGATAATGAGATAACAAACATTGATAAAATGGAAGGATAGAAGAATGGGAAAATCTTAGAACATAATGTCTCACTGTGACCCTCACCCTCGTCTTCACTTCTATCTTATCCTCAATGGAGGCCTGATGACTCATGACAGCATTGGTAAATGTATAATATCATGTTGAAGCCAGTGATATTTCACTAAAGTTATCTATGGAGAATGGCCATCTGCTGCAAATGGCTACTCGTGCTTCGCTGGCCCAGTCACCACATTACCTGCACCTGCTGCTGTGCATTGCTGTTGAGCTCAGAAGCAACGTCAATGTACCATGTATACCTTCTCCATCAAATACATTTTCTTATCTGCCAGTGCTAACTCATTCAAAGCCAACTTGGTAGAAGCCTTGGTCAGTGGTTTGTGCAGCATCTGCTAAGTGACATTGCAGAGGCCCCTGCAGCAGCATGACTTGTAAAGCGATGCAAGTACCATTGACTTGCAAGGCAATGCAAGTCCCACTGACTTATACAGCAATGCAATTACCAGTGACTTGCAAGGAAATGCAAGTACCACTGACTTGCAAGGCAATGCAAGTACCACTGACTTATAAGGCAATGTAAGTACCACTGGTTTAAAAGACAATGCAAGTACCACTGACTTATCAGGCAATGCAAGTACTACTGACATGTAAGACAGTGCAAGCACTACTAATGAGGTAGTGCAAGTATCAATGACTTGCAAGGCAATGTAAGTATAGCTGACTTGTAAGACAATGCAAGTACAACTGACGTTAAAGGCAATGCGAGTACAACTGACTTGCAAGGCAATGCAAGTACTATTGACATGTAACACAATGATAGTATTACTGACATGTAAGGCAATGCAAGTAACACTGACTTATAAGGCAATGCAAGTACCACTGACTTGCAAGGCAATGCAAGTACCACTAACGTAAAAGGCAATGCGAGTACAACTGACTTGCAAGACAATGCAAGTACAACTGACATAAAAGGCAATGCGAGTACAACTGACTTGCAAGGCAATGCAAGTACTACTGACATGTAAGACAATGCTAGCACTACTCATGTGAGGCAATGCAAGTACAACTGACTCATAAGGCAATGCAAGTACCATTGACTCGTAAGACAATGATAGTATTACTGATATGTAAGGCAATGCAAGTAACACTGACTTATAAGGCAATGCAAGTACCACTGACTTGCAAGGCAATGCAAGTACCACTGACTTGCAAGGCAATGCAAGTACCATTGACTTGCAAGGCAATGCAAGTACCACTGACCTATAAGGCAATGTATGTACAACTGACTTATAAGGCAATGCAAGTACCACTGACATGTAAGGCAATGTAAGTACCAGTGACTTGCAAGGCAATGCAATTACCAGTGACTTATAAGGCAATGTATGTACAACTGACTTATAAGGCAATGCAAGTACCACTGACATGTAAGGCAATGTAAGTACCAGTGACTTGCAAGGCAATGCAATTACCAGTGACTTATAAGGCAATGCACGTACCACTGACTTGCAAGGCAATGCAAGTACGATTGACTTGTAAAGCAAAGTAAGCACTACTGACTTGAGATGCAATTCAAGCACTGCTGATCTTTAAGACTATGGCAGTACCACTGACTTATCAGATAATGGAAGTATCACTGAGTAAATTTTCTTAAACCTAGATAGAATTAAATAACATACAAGTGGATAATCTTTGCAGCATCAGGACACTTGGGGCAGGCAGAGTTAAGTCTTTTTCTGCTGGATTGGCCCAAGCTCTCTGTAGCTTTGTTTTGTTTTGCTTTTGGTCAGCATCAGCACACATTGATATTTGACTGGCTTGGCGCTGAGGGAGCTTTACACTTAGTGTTTATTTCATAAATCGCCTGTCCTGACATGAAATTCTAGAGTTTTCTAATCCTCACAGATAATGATGGCAAGAGAAAACCTCAGAAAAATATTGGTTAACCCCTTGTCTAGTGGAAAAGTTTCATCAATTTTTTTTTTTTAAATCTTTTTATATGTTTAAGCCTCTTGTTATCTAAAAGGACCTCAATTATAAAGTTGCAGACCTATTCTCACGGAGCATAAAGGCTCTTGCCACAACTTTCACATCTGTAGGTAGTGACATCTTCTCACAGACTGCTGGAGGAAATGGAAAAACAGAAGTCTTAATAAATGAAATAATCCTAGCAAGAGGAGGGTTAACTCTAGATAAGGACATTTAGCCTTCCCGGCGGCACTGTTTTCTTGATACTTTATCCCCATCTTATTGAATAAAACATAATTGTTGAGCAATCAAATTGAATCTGTATTGATGAAATCTACAGATTACTGCATGCAATTCGACACTCAGCATAAGCAGATTTGTGTAGATATCCTCGGACATGACACCTATGAAGATATGGTAGTAAATGAATAATGCTTCCACAAAACTGCTTAGTGTACACATAGTAATGTATGTAACTGGCAAATGCTCTTCTCTTTATTGCGCGAGTATGCCTGTGTATGAGCTTACTTAATATGCCATATTCATAAAATTAATAAGGTTTCATATTCATCAGATCACCCACTAAATTTGATGTCTTCTCACGACAGAGATCATCGTGGATGTGACAATTTCCATCTGTAAATGCGTGAAGTGCCAATATATTCTTCCCATGAACACATCAAGCGCTCCAGTCTCCTCACGTTTTGTGCTGACATGCACTCAATATGCATGAGGCGACGATCAAATTACTCTTGGTATCATAATAAATTTCAAAGATCATTTGAAGTCTTATATCTGCCACCTTAGGAATTGTTCATGGATCTGCATACATTTTCACTTTTTATTAGAAATTGAAGAACTGTTTTCACAATTTCCAGTAAAAATTAAAGATCTATTCAAATAAATGGAAATGTCTTCCTCATAACCTCGTCATTAATTGAAGGGAAGAGTACCACAGCACAACTTGGAAATGAGACCCGTAACATTATATAAAGCCATAGATGTTTTTGAGGAATGGAGAACTTCGTGGCATGATGATTTCATATTGATGTAGGAATCATCCAAAATACTATCTAAATACTTATAAACATACCACTTGACTGGATCTTCACCTCGTCCTGGTTGGAACAAGACTGAGTTAAAGTCTGTCCTGGGCATGAGTTGGATGTAACATACTCAGCGTCCCTCACAGAAAGCTGTTGACCTGAGGCATGCTAACTGTTGACCTGAGGCATGCTAACTGTTGACCTGGGGCATGCTATCATATAAGATCTTATCTAGACATCTCAACAAAACATTTTTAATTGATGAGAGATTTGTTGAATAGCATTCAAGTAGACAACAATTTACACCCAGGCACTTTTGGACTATTTGAGCACAAGCAGAATAAGGTCCCTACTACAACATCAAGCAACAGCGAATGTATCTAGCAGACCATCATTCAATGTATCAAGCAGACCATCATTCAATGTATCAAGCAGATCATCATTCAATGTATCAAGCAGACCATCATTCAATGTATCAAGCATACCTTCATTCAATGTATCAAGCAGACCACCATTCACCACAAAAACATGTAGCAGGGGACTAAGTTTTCACTCTACAAAATAAGCTAATGAACAAGAGCATAAATATAATGGCCCTCATATCTAAAACTTGGTACTCGAGAAATGACATTTCAAGACCCCCAAACCCTTGATTTTTGGTGTCAATACATGATGGCAAGTTTAGAATGAGACCTAATGAAGACCACAGGTGCATAACGAATAATGCCAGAGGACAGCAAAGCAATACTTGACACAAATGTACCATACACTATTCCAGTTTAATCTCCTTATCAGCTCACTTCAGTTTTAGACAGTAATTTCCATCTCATCAGTAATTTGCAACTATGAAAGTTTGATGGTCTGTCCTTCTTTGAGCATGTTGTCTCCATCATGCAGATACAGTATAGTAGCTCATTTTGTCTATTCTCTGTACCCAAGTAGGCAAGTCCCTGGAACCTGCTAATTTCTGAGAATAAAGTAACACCTTTAGCACTTGCAGAACATTGCTCACTGAGGGCATGTGTCAGCTCAGAATTGTCACCATTGTCTCATGTTGAATTCTGCCAGCCTGTCAAAGACACTGGCAAGAAAAAATAACATGGAATTTTTGCATGTCACAAGATGGAAGAAGAAACCTCAGTACCAGGTCCTCATCCCTTTGAAGTCTAAGTCGACATTCTGTTACACATGCTGCTTCTGATGTGATATTGTTCTGCCATGTTGGACAGCTGTCAGAAAACAATGAATTAATTGCTGTTAACACCTTTGGAGGGACATACTTTGGCACCTTGTCTGTCCACTGTCATCAACACTTGTTTCGGCTTTCTATGGACATATTTTGGGAACACGATCATACACTCTGTTGAACATCACAATTTTTGTGATTTTTAAAAACAAGCTAACAGCTTTGGTGATTCTTTTTGTGATGATAGGAGTGAGAAATTTGTCAACCTTTGTGACCTGTGTTGTACTTGTATGAGTATAAGCGAGGTGTCCATGGACAGATGCAGGCTAGGACGACCACAGAGACAATAAGATAATGGGCACTTAGGTGGAGCTTTCACAGTGATCAGGCTGAGTATGTTTGAACAAAGTGCATTACAAAGATGAAATTGAAGACTGCATGCAAATACCAGCAAACCATTACAGGGATATTGGAATTAACCCTTTCTTGGTCTAACACCTTTCCTCCCTGGACTAAGACTTTAAACAGCTCTCCTTTGTACCCACGTGCCAGTGACAGTCAGTAATCTGAGGGGCCACGGCCTGGCTGACATCCTAGCTAGTGCCCATTCCAAATATTTCCAACAGCAAGGAAGTAAGACAAATGAAAGCACAGCATAGTCTACAATTGAGAAATTTGTCGTTGAGTTGAGGGGGGAAAGGGTTACCACACGTGGCCTTATTTTTCATCAATTTCTTTTCTTGCTCAGTAAGCCCAGGCAAGGTGGCCTACTCAAATCAAATGGACAACTTGACACTGCCTTTTAGCTGACATGCACTGAAGATGATACAGCAGCAGACTATTTTTTTGAACTCTTGCATATTGCTTTTCCTACACATTTACTGACAATAAATGAGGCATCCGCATTTACATCGGGCTTACATTCAAGAACCACCATGTTTGGTCTGAAAGTCCATGGTTTTCATATTCCCATCACAAATCATGCCTGCTGCCTTTGGCCACAATTAATCAAGGCCTTTATATAACAACAGCTTTCATTCCAATACCAACATGTCTGGTCAAAAAGTCAGCAGTGTTGTATTGCCTTACAAGTCATGTCTCCTGCCAGTCGCCACAATGCAACTTGTTGCTAAAGGGTGATACTGCAGGCAACATCTCCTTGGCATACACCTGTCACAGGTGGAGACACCTAGGGGACAATCAAAACTTGGTTCATTCAGTGGGCCAAAATGTCGTGTGACACAAGATGTAGGTGCTGCCACCATGCAGAATACTGGCTGAGGCCTTTACTATCCTTACATAAGATGAGTTAAGTCCCTATTCTATCAGAGTGGAAGGGAAAGAGCCAATAGGTTGACTAGAATAGCATCACATGAGCATGGAAGGTTTCACAACTCATGTACGGCTTAGCTCCAAACTTACCACCCCAAAGCCAAACTCTTCACGGAAGTAGGTGGGCACTACTTTATGTTGTTATCTGCTATGCAGGTAACATGGAGAAATTTGAGAAAAATGAGCTTGTTGTTTTCAAAGACCAGCTTGTAAATGTTATGTTGTGTAATGGGGCCCCTGTAGGATCAGACCAACATCATACAAAGATATTGAAGCATTAACCCTTTCCCCCTTGAATTAAGACTGAGTCAACAGCTTTCCTTGGCATGGGTTGGGCACTAAGTGCCTAACCCAAGCCAAGGAAAGCTGTTGACCTGGGGCATGTGATCTTGATAAGTCACATGTACATTTCTCAGTCAAATTGTTTTTCATAACTGTTGAAATTAGTTGAAAACACTGAAATCAGACGACATTTGACCACCAGCCGGTTTTAGCTGGTTTGAGGGGAAAAGGGTTAATACCAATTGGTTCTACATCCAGTTGTCAGTGTAGTAATTTCTTCTGCAGGTTCAAAGTCATATCACGCTTTTCACCTGAGAATGAAAGTTTACATTTCTTCCGAACTTTGCAATCTGTTTTTGACCTTTAAAAAGTAAAAAATATGTTGAAATATAGGATTTTATTGATAGAATGGGAATCCATCATGTTTGTAAGTTGAGAAGTTGCGAAACTCTGCACAGAAGGGCATCAGAGGCTGTAGTCCTGCCCAAACAAAGTGAGGGTGGGATGATGGCCTCCAATGCCTTTCCGTGCAGAGTTTCACAACTACTCACCTTCAAACATGATGGATTCCCTACTTTCACTCTGGTACAGAGCCTGGGTAGTGGCTTTTGCACTGCCTGGTATGCTATGCTCAAGCCTTTGCACTCATTGGAGAAGGGCTGCTGGTAGTTGTACCTTACATCAGAAACTCTTTTCATTAGGAGTTTGATTATATATGCGTACAATTCTGGCCACTGTTGTACCTGAACCTATGCAGGAACATGGTCACTTGTATGTGAAAGGAGTTAAAAGCCAGGACGGTATTCAGGCAATGGCTTTAGCCTTCAGCCTGAGAGGTCACTTATGTCTAGCACCCACAGTTGCACAAAGTATTATATTTACTGTCAATTTCACTATACAACAAAAATAATCCATGTGGGATATAAGAGAAACGGTTTAAAGCGATTATTTTTTTTCTCGTGTGGAGAAATTGTGTCCGGGAACACCTGTGGGTAAACGCAACTTGAGTTACGGTTGTCCATCAATCAACACGCTAGAGATTAAAAACAAATGGTCACCAACCATCCATCAATATTCAGATGATTAAACTCGGAAAGAATGTCTCCTTCACAATCAGTCAACAATGCAAGAATACTGCACCCTGGCCGCGCCTCCTTCACTCAGCTGAGAGTACAGATTGATGGGTGTGTGTTGATTTACCTGTACAGGCTGCCGGTGAGAAGTATATGTCCTCATGCTGTGTTCTCCTCTCTTTAATAGACTTCTTGAGAACACAGTCCATCAAACCCCAGTTGTTGTGCATCCCGCAAGAGCCTGGATTTAATTTTGCATTATTTGACTGTTATGACTAGTCATCATTCATATTCTCTTGAAGCTTTTTAACCCCTTACTTCTCAAAATTGGCCCAAACCTCCCAGATGTCAATCTTTCTCTGGTGTACTCTTTTCAATTCAATTAAATGTGAACAAAAAAAATTGCTGAGAACATAGATAAAACCTATCATGAATGCATGTGCATGATTAATAGCTTTCCTTAGCACAGGTTGGGCATATTGCGCCCAACCTGTGCTAAGGAAAGCTGTTAACTCAGCCTGATCCTGACCATTAAAGGGTTAAACTGCCATGTGTGTGAAGGCTAGCTTGCTCTTTCCTCCATATCCTAAAGGCTACCTTGCTTATCTTCCATATCCTGAAGGCTAGCTTGCTTTATCCTCCATATCCTGAAGGCTAGCTTGCTTTATCCTCCATATTCTGGAGCCTAGCTTGCTTTATCCTCCATATCCTGAAATCTACCTTGCTTTATCCTCCATATCCTGAAGGCTAGCTTGCTTTATCCTCCATATCCTGAAGGCTAGCTTGCTTTATCCTCCATATTCTGGAGCCTAGCTTGCTTTATCCTCCATATCCTGAAATCTACCTTGCTTTATCCTCCATATCCTGAAGGCTAGCTTGCTTTATCCTCCATATCCTGGAGGCTAGCTTGCTTTGTCCTCCATATCCTGGAGGCTAGCTTGCTTTATCCTCCATATCCTGAAGTCTACCTTGCTTTATCCTGCATATCCTCAAGGCTAGCTTGCTTTATCCTCCATATCCAGAAGGCTAGCTTGCTTTATCCTCCATATCCAGAAGCCTAGCTTGCTTTATCTTCCATATCCTGAAAGCTAGCTTGCTTTATCCTCAATATCCTGGAGGATAGGTTGCTTTATCCTCCATATCCTGTGTTTCATTTTGAGATTTTGAATGTGCATAAGAAATGTTTAAATTGTTTGAAAGGTCACTAATTGCATAGTTTAATTCGGTACCTATGCAGTTCTCAAAATTGACCATTTCTTGTTTAATGCCCCTGCCCAAAAGAAGTAGAATGTGAAATATCACATGGGCCAGCCCTGGCTGCCAATTTTCTAATAGGCAAAACATGCTGTGATTGAATACAGCACATTAGACCTGTTCGGCTTGGGAAAAAAAAAACAAAAAAACATTGGCTTGAGGTATTTCAGTTTCACTGCAGCAGCATGAGAACCATATTTTGCCTGTTTCACATCCCATTTGCCTGATAAACAGAACAATCCTCCACTTCAGCTGGAGTAAAGAAAACATGTAGCTTGATAGCACAGCAGGATATCACCTAATCTGCAAGACATGTTTTCTTCTAATTGATTTTTTTAATCACAGTTTTACCATATCATTCAATGGAGCTTGTGATAAGTATATTTCATTTTGTTGCAACACAAGCCCGCTATAACTTTAATTTACAATCGTGTAAATAAGCAATGTATAGTTTGTTGATGCAGCTGTGTTGTTAACTAAAATTCACAGGTTATTTTTTCTGTTTTAGAAAATAAAAATATAGAATTTAAAATTTAGTCCCTTCTGGATCTAGTACAAGACAAACTGCATCAGACTTTTCATAAAAGTACAGTGAAAACTCATTATAACGACACTCAGATATCTGACATATTCAATATAATGCCACAGATTTTCATGGGAAAGGTATGTTTTCTTTGTTATTTGACTCAGTTATACGACATATTCAGTTATCCGACACATTTCTTAGGGAACAGATGGTGTCATTATAACGAGTTTTCACTGTACTGTTAAATTGTAGGGGCTCTCTGACCTGCCTTCTTTGAAAAATTAACCTGGAGCCAACAAACATTAAAATATGTTTTTCCTTTGTTTTCGTGTTTGTTTGTTTTTTGTTTTTTTGTTTGTTTGTTTGTTTTTTTTGTTTTTGTTTTTGTTTTTTTGTTTGTTTGTTTTTTGCATGTTCACCTAATTTTGTCACTGGCCTAATGTCCTTGTATCACCGAAGCAGCACCAATGAAGCATTAAAAAAGGTGATCAGCGAACAGGGAGACTCTACATGAAAGTCCAGGAGTGTTCGAAGCCTGTGATTTAAACCCAGTGCCAGGCGATACAACAACAGGATAACATGCTCACACATTGAAAACAGCCATAGTTCTTCCTACAAAAGGGCACTAGAACCACCTGCTTTGCTCCAAAGAATTCAAGCACCATGGTGTTGTGTTTTACGCACAGAAATAGAACGGATTGACACAATTTGGCTGTGTGCAGAGGCTATTTCAATAATGACAACACTTTGACATTTTTCCGTTTTGTGTAAGAACATCCATATTCCATTTGGCAGTTGCAGAAATTGGTTTGCGCCACATACATTTGGCAACAAATGAAGGTTTTCTTTACAAATTATCCCACATGATAAATCATCCTGAAGATTAAATCAATGACCTTGTCAAAAAAACAATATAAAGATCATTACAATAAGGTATTTTGGTGTTTTTTCCTGCTAGCTGAGCAACCAATATCCTGGTGCTCAAAGATCCCAACCACAACAACACATTGCATGGAATGAGCTGATACCTACAGAGCTTTAACACAAGGCCTATTATGCCAGGTGCTTCAACTGCCAATTCAATGACTGAAAGGAAAACTGCTGTGTCCTGATGCAAATACAAAACAAAGAAAAACAAGAGGCCCATGGACCCACTGCTCTGGCGACCTGTTTGGGAGACAATGAGGCAAAAAGAATATCTTCTTTGCCAGTAATGTAAACAGGGACAAGAGTTCAAATGCCATCCATGGTTTCATTAAATTTCCATGTATAGGCAGGCCATGAGTAGTTTCCAATTACGTATGTTACATGAAGATATGTTGCACCATTTATTCTTTTTTAGATTTTGAAGGCATCCAGATTTGCTGTGCAGCAAATCTTATTTTCTAGTTCATATTTGTACTTCTTTAACAATCCCACCAAGCTTCATAAAAATCCACCGACAATTAAAGATGTTATACAGACTGTTCACACAATTTTTGCATTTCTCTCCACATATTACATAATAGTGTGCATGGCACCAGTAACATTGAACTTGACTTACATTTTCATACCCTTGGTTAAGTTCTGAAAGTTATATGGAGCTAACTTCAAAACTGTTGACATCATTGACAAATAACCTCTTGTAACTTACCAGTACCAGTGGCCCAAAATATCAAGGTCATCCATATTACATGATATATTGGTGCAGGCTATGATTAATATCGTGGTATAATTTTGGGCTATTTAGCTCAATCAATTTTTGAGATTCCAAATTTTATCTCTTTCAACACATTTTGTTTTGTATCATCTGTTAAAATATAGATGGCAGCACTAGTATCACTGTCAATCAAGATTTTGATCTCCTTTACAATACCATTAAATTTCATAGTGATTAGGTAAAAATTACAGATGGAAGAGCATGCACAAGATTTTTACATTTTTGGCCCTTATACTTCAACTGGCCATTTGACCTTGACCTTCAACTTTGATTTAATTTTTTTTCGGGTTCAAAATGTGCACCCTACATTCAACTTTCCATACATGGTCTGTTTATGTGAATCAGATTGTAACTTTTTGAGTTACTAAAGAAAAAAAAGGGATAAATTTGGCTTAGTGCCAAAATCCATAATAATTGGGTCATGGTGAACCAAGAGTAGGTCACCAAGTTGATTTTTGTACAATGTTCACAGATCACATTTTGATCCTTTCCATTACACCCTACCATTATCAATTACCATGCTACACCCCACCATTTTATCAATTACCATGCTACACCCTACATATACCATTGTCAATTACTACTTTCAACTTTACAGGCCTGAGGAGATAACCAAAAAGGTACCGTTCACTGACATAAAATAACGTATTAGAATTGGGTATGATCTATATATCATACAACTTTGGCATGTCTAACTCAATTATTTTTTGAAATATAGAATTTTACATCATTAAACACATTTTGCCTCATAATCTCTGTCAAAGTATAGGTGGCACCACTAATATCATATGCAAATGAGATTTTAACCTCGCACAATCCCACTAATTTCATGAAGATTTATTGAAAATTAAGAATGCTAAAATGATCAGAAAAATTTTCACACTTCCCCCGTATATTACATAATACTGTAGGTGGCACCACCAATGTCCATATGGATGCAGAATTCATACATCCTATTAGTCCTGAAAGTTGCATGGGGCTAACTGAAAACTATGATCAATACATCCTATAGATTTGACATGCCTAACTCAATTACTTTTGGAGATATTGAATTTTACATCTTTCAACACATTGTGCCTTATAATTTCCGCCAAAGTATAGGTAGCACCACTGGTATCATACGCAAATGAGATTATAATCTCTTCCACAATCCCACTAATTTGTGAAGATCCATCAAGAATTAAGTATGTTGGAATGGCCACAAGATTTTCACCTTTTCCCCTATATATCATATATAATACAGAGGATGGCACCAGCAATATCGACAGGGACCCAGATTTTCATACACCCTATAAACCCTCAAAGGTGCATGAGGCTATTATGAGAACTGTGGACTGTATTACATTCACAAGCAAAGTTAAAAGATGAATGGATGGATGGATGGATGGACAGACAGACAGACAGACAGACAGACAGATGGACAGATGTTACACATATGAGTGATTACATGAGCTCTGCGACCTTTGGTCACCAGAACTCTTTGAAACTGTTAATGTTCACCTTCGCTATATATCTTCCCACCCCCTGGTGTCACACCCCTCAGTCTGCTCACCTTATCTATAGGTAACTGTCTAAATTACTGACAGGCAAAATTTGAGTAAAAATGTCCAGGCATTTTGGAAATACTCTGAATTTGTGGAACAGATTTGGTGGCAAGGTAGGATGCCTGCTGTAGTAAGTAAATGGGTCAAAAATGAAATATATGTCACAGTGATACAAGAATCTTATTCAGTCAATCTTGGTCCAATGCAACGCCGAGGACCTCAATTTTATGAAAATCAGAACTAAACTATTTGAATTAATACAAAAACTTTTTCCCAGAGTAAAAAGAGGTTCATCCAAAAAACCAAGACCTGCTGCTTTCAAGGATGAAGTTTAAATTCACTCATTAACTTTTCTCTGTTATATTTCATAAACATCAATAAAAAATAAACTTCCCTGAAAGAAGAAAAATTGATACATACTGCAGAGAAAACAGATGTGATCTATTTGCAATACTAAGGAAGACATGGCTCATTTAATCAGAAACAAAATTCTCAAAAAGTTTTCATTGAAATTAGCTCCAACACATTTGATGATCAATCAATAATTCATCAGCTAATTGAAAACCTACAGTTGTTTGTAAGATTTGTGATAAAGGTGTTTCCAGGTAACGCTCATGAAGAATGAAAAATTAATATGATCTTGATTCTGCTAACCTACACCAGATTTCTGCCTGTAAGGATAATGCACAGATAAGGAAATGTTCCTATCCACATCCTGTCGGTGCCACTTAATTTGATCAAAATCACATGAAAACTTAAATACCAACTTATAAAAAGACAAGCATTGTCAGATATGTAGCTCACAATCCAAGAGATGCATGACCTTGACCTTCAATATGTGAGGATAAAGTGTGAATAAGCAAAAATGTTCCTATCTACAAACAATATCACAAAATAAAGTTCATTCAAATTAGACAGAAACTTTACTCTACAAGGAAAACAAATTTTAAGATATGTAGGTCATGACCCAAGAAAAGTAGGTCACAGACTCTTACAAAAAATCAGATGCTCAATTTAAATATGGATTTATCTTTATAATGCATGGACACTTTTCAAGGCCAAGCAGTCACAGTGATGGCTAAATGGGTCATAACAAGCTAGAAATCTAATCTAATTCTAGATATTTTATCCTCAAGAGGCACATGTACCAAATTTGAGCAAATTCTGTGAATGGATTTTTTGAGATACAGTGTAACAAGCATCAATAGATACTGTAAATTTCTTAATTTCTGCATGTCTAAATTTTCACTTTTTTTTGTATTTTTGACATTCATTGTAGCTTTTTAATTTCAGTACTTTGAACACGATTCCTACTAAAACAGACAGTTTTGTGCCATCAGCAAAATAAGAAAACAGTGATATTGAAGCAATTTACAATACCAGAATGGTTGGATAGTCACAACCAAAAACACAATGCCTGCCCATGGGGAGCACATAAAATATTTCCCCCTTCTGAAGTAAAAAAATTTTGTGGTACCTACACGACCTTATGAATCAATCACCTTCCAGATTAAACATCAATCAGATTTCGTCAGTCTTACAGTTCTAGGTGTGCCCGCCGTGGAAGATATTCAACAGCCAAGAAAAAAGTCTGAGAGAGCTGGGTATAGAGACCAAAGTTTATGACTTATGACTCAAGGAAGTGTACGAGGCACAAGTATTGTCCGGTGAGAGATACATGGGTGGAATCCTTCGTTTGTTGATCTTAGTATCTCACCTCTAGCACAAGTGCACCCACCGGAGATAAAGTATCTTTGTAAAACAACCATTATTTTCTCGGGGTATTTATTTTACTTCTTTATCAGAAGCCATAATTATTTCATGCATGACTACCTTATTAAGTTAGAATTAATAAATGATTTTAAAGTTATATTGAAGTGATCGGGAATAAATGATATATTAATTTAAATTGGTGTGCCATAGCTTTTAGCAAAGAATATAGCCAACAGAGTAAAGAAACCAGCACAATGGATTGGTTCTATCAATGTCGCCTATGGAGAGTTTTCATTCCGGAACAAATGTATCCAGGAAAATTTTATATCATCATTCATTTGCTGTGATGGGCAAAGTCATTTCGGTAACATTTTCAAAAAATGCAACTGGAAAAGTTATAGTTTTGCAACTGAGAATGAATCCAGAGTTATGATGTGACTCCTTTGGATAGAATATCCCAACAATCCTTGTCACATAAGAACTGATGCTGACACCATGATGTATATCCTTAGCATGCAAATATATTTCATAACATTGTTTCTTTGTGATGCCGCTGATCAAATTTTTGTCACAAATTTGATATCAACGGCTTGCTTGGCTGATAGCCCCACAGGCACGGTACACAGGTGTCATAACAATATCATTTCAATCAGCCAGACACATGTAAGTCCAGTCAGTTATTTCTTACGTACTTATGGTTGACCAACCACTACATCAAACAGTACAAAGTACCACACATAGGCAATGTTGAATGATAGTTTAATGTTCATTGAAGTGGATAAAGTAGACACTATCAAAATTGTTATTGATTATTACTTGCTGATTTTTACACTGTCATATCTGCTCCCTAGCAAATCATTTGTACTCCCAGTCTCCTGTGAACTACTTGAAAACCAAAAAAACTAACAAACAAACAGTCTATGTATCTATTCATGGGGTTCAATGTGTGTGAAAATGAAAGTGAATTTGTGAAATCAATATTTCTAAAAATTTTGAATTTTGTGATTCACTGGACAGGCCTAAAGTGAGGAATTTCTTGTGAACAACAAAGTATTGAGCACATGTTCTTCTAGTCTGAGTGGGGACCCTATGCAGCATATCTATTATCCCTGATCCTAACCATTGAAAACTGCCATGAGACTCTATCTTCCTTAGTGTTACTGGGCGTCCTGGACAGGAAGCAAGACATAGTTCAACAAATGCTGGTACAAAGTAAAGTCTGCAGGTATAAGATCATAGCTTTTTTACACTTCTTTATCTAGATCTGCCTTTCTCTTCCCCACTATCTGATCGCCTACCATTGATCATGAATCATGATGCATTTTACAAATCACTACATATGGAATGGCTGGAGACAAGCTCAGGTTTATATTTTTGTGACCTACATGTATTAAATTTATTTTTTGTTCATAGGATATGATTTTCTGAATGTCAATATCAAATAAACTGGATCATGTTGCATTTTTTGCTTTAGTTCCTTTCACTCCTTTTCTTCACCACCACTATCCTGTGCATGTAATTTCCGCTGTCTCATGCTGGAATTGTGTAAGGCTGAAAAAACTCCTGTTTGACCAACAGATATTGTTCTCTTTCAACATAATATTAAAAAATCAGACAATGTGACAGAGAGAACGAAAATGACAATGCCACTTAGATAAAATTTGTCATTACTTACATGAACTACATGTTTTGCACTTGTTATGTTCTGCAGTTGATAAACGGAAACAATCAACACTTGCAGACACACTTGTAAATGACTTTGAAACATAAGTAAGTTCTTAAATTTTACACACCAACTGAATCTTATATGTGCATAAACAAATGTGCAGGTAAATGGCATGCCACATATTGTTAGGCCAATATTGGACTAAGGTAGAGAGATAGCTGGTTTTTCTCTTTTTTAAGCAAGAAGTTTTTTGGTTGTGTTTGTCATTTGCACATTGTCATCTGTGTATGTACTGCTCACTACTCAAAAAAGCAGATCTGCCTGCATTATCTATTGATAGACTGAAATCCTTATCTGTTGAAGTCTACAAAGCCCTAGGTGGCCTTGGTCCACCATATGTGCAGGATATTTTTAAACTGTATTTATCTGCTAAGAACTCTCGCTCATCCAAATATTTAGACCTTCCAATTTTCAATGCAGCAATGGAAATAAATTATCTTCAGTATCTTGGCATCAAAATTTGGAATAAATTACGTGATAAAACCAAGCATGCAATTTCACTCCCTGAATTTAAAAGATTAATTTAGGTTTGGATTTTTGAAGAGTCTTGCAAAATTGCCATATTTGCCAGTAAGTTAACCAGTCATACATGCCTGGTTGGGCACAATCTTATGTAAGTGTGTCATGGATATGAATTTTTCAGTGAAACCCTTTGGGATACTGTAAATTTCATAAATTTCCATATGTCATATATCTCATGTTTTCATCAGTATTAGTATATTTTAGATTTTAGTTATTTTTTCATCTCTTATTTTTTTCTCTCTCGTTTTAGCTTTCACCATTTCATTTTCATTATCATTTTCTTGATGTACAGTGAAAACTCGTTATAATGACACCATCTCTTCCCCAAGAAATATGTCAGATCACTGAATATGTCAGATAATTGAGTCAAATAACAAAGAAAATAAACATTTTCCCATGAAAATTTGTGTCATTATATTGAATATGTCGGATATCTGACTGTCGTTATAATGAGGTTTCACCGCATGTTGTGCTTATTCCTACTCATGCCACTATGTCATTATTACTAAGTTATACATTCATACTTTTATTTATAAATTATGTTCTTACATATCTATTTTATTTAGCCTGGGCTGCTTATATTTTATTGTCAGTTGTAATAGCCCTCCACTAATGTTGTATGTTAACACGTGTTGACATGAAATAAAGCTTTGTATCTTCTGTCTTGTATCTTGTATCTAAAACCAAACTTCCACATCTGTGGGCAAAGAAGGTAGATCTTCAATGGTTTAACATTTAAAACCAAACTTCCACATCTGTGGGGGACAAAGAAGTTAGATCTTCTATGGTTTAACATCTAAAACCAAACTTTCACATCTGTGGGGGTTAAAGAAGGCAGGTCTTCAATGGTTTAACCCCGTCCTGCTCTAATCTCCAAGAAGAGGCCTAATGTAAAATACCATTCGCTTGATGTTTTTAGCTAAATCTACCATTTACAGAAAAGATTTAAGACTGAATGAAAAAAGGCAATAAGACTATCAGGGGACATGCCTCAGGTCATTGAAAATGAGGTCAAGGTCACCAACATGTGATCAAGTCAAGGTACAAATGAGATCAACATAATGGGCCACCCTTTGGGACAGATACAAAAAAGTGTCTAACATAAATTTTTCTCACAAACAAAAAGTCAATCTATAAAATTGACCCCCCCCCACACACACACACTCACACTTAAATCTGGTTCCTCAGGAATGTAAAAAGGAATCTGGGTCATGAACCTGGAATCCAGTTTATTGTATCAACTAAAACTAGGACTGCCAGTAAGGGTGGTTTTCCACTTTATCTGATCCAACCCGATCTGTTGCATCAGTGGTCGCGCTTGGCTGTCCATCTTGGTATGCAATTAGGAAAAAGGTAACACTCGCTGAATCCCTTTTTCAGTGTGTTTTAGTATTCATTTTTACTGCTCATTCAGGTTTATTTCTGTGAATATTAGACAATTTTAGTGGCCATACTCTTTCTCATGGCTCTTTATTTGTGAAAATAATAGAATATATGTAACATTCAATGGTTGTTATGATGGCTGATGCTAATTCGGATCTCAAGCTTTGAAAATCAAACAAACGGATTCCTTTGCATCCGATAGCGCAAGCAGAAATGGAGACCAAAAGGTGATGAGTTTTGGTGGTTGGATTTTTACTGTTTCATTATCAACGCAGACGCAACCATTGTTGCATCGGATCAGATCAGATCAGACGCAGTGGAAAACCACCCTCAGTACATCATCCTTTATGATGTGCTGACCTAGCGTTTGATCTGCTGTAAAGCTCTTCTGAACTGAAAATTACGTTTGAAATGTAAAACTATTGGATTGAGTAACTGTATCACAGTTTTGGACAGCTGATAATGTTTTTCTTGAGAAATTTCTCAGATTTGTGAAATGGCCAAATTGCTTTTTTAAGGTTTCTCTACAAAACAAAGACATAGCCTAGGTATACCTGATAATATAAAGTATGTATTTACAAAACAAAGACATAGCCTTGGTATACCTGATAATATGCAGTAGGTATTTACAAAAGAAGTCAACATGCATGCACAACACAAGTTCACAGTGCCATCTGCTTTCTTTAACTTGCCCAAATCAAGGGCAAAGGGTGGTCTTTCGAAGGTTCAAGGGCAAAGAATGGTCTTTCCAAGGTCCAAGGGTGGTCTCTTCAAGGTCCAAGGGCAAAGGGTGGTTATTCCAAGGTCCAAGGGCAAAGGGTGGTCATTCCAAGGCCCAAGAGCAAAGGGTGGTCATTCCAAGGTCCAAGGGTAATGGGTGGTCTTTCCAAGGTCCAAGGGCAAAGGGTAGTCTTTCCAAGGTCTTTCCAAGGTCCAAGGTCCAAGGGTGGTCTTTCCAAGGTCCAAGGGCAAAGGGTGGTCTTTCCAAGGTCCAAGGGCAAAGAATGATCTTTCCAAGGTCCAAGGGTGGTCTTTTCAAGGTCCAAGGGCAAAGGGTGGTCTTTCCAAGGTCCAAGAGTAATGGGTGTTCTTTCCAAGAAGCACTAAATGTTCTACACAAAAATGTAAGCTCCTCATATCACTGTTGTATTTGGTAGTTTAACTTCATTATGTGGTCCATGCATACATAGTCTTGCTTGTTTTTTTAAATGGTCCTCAATGTATCTTTGCTGAATTTCCATCCTTTTTTTCTTTTTTTTGAAATGCCAAAATGTGATGATACAAGCACACAAGTTGACCAGAAGCCCTAATCAGCCAGCCAACACATTGCAAGCTTGTTGCCATAGCCACAGTTGTTTCTGCTGGGCAGATGAAAGGTGCTATCTTTAATATCCCAAACAAAGAAGGCGTTGTGAACATAACACTGTTAAAACATCCTGGCAGGAAATGTGCTGTTTGTGACAGGGAATGAACATTTTGCATTTTCCTATTTAAATGTCGTGGTGTTGTGTGGCAAGCCCTGACAGTACACAGTTTCTACGGGACGCGGAACCACGCGGAGCCACAGGACGTTCTTCAAACAGTCAGCACAATGGGATAAAATAGCCAGAGTTATTCTGACTGCAGGTTGATTTCAATATCATTCATGTGTATACGGGGAGAATCATCATTGACGGGCGCTACAAGTTGACATTGAGAATTGCAGGAGGCCTGCGTGACAGACAAGCAAACTTCCCACCCCACATCAAACCTGAAGTCAGCGACAGCGGGCACTCCTCCGCATTCACCTCAAACAGGCTCTACACTAAAGAAGTTCAAATTGTGCTGACGATTAATTTTGTGAGGCTAAATAACAGGTACTCATTACCCACAGTGGGGCTGACAATCTACTTAGAGACTTGAACTTCAACCTTTATCCATGTCTGGAGAAACTGATTAAGACCTGATTCTAGACTTCAGCTGTTAATCAAGTCCTCCACGTTTGATATCTGAGTTTTCATGTGCCAGTATGAATCATGTGAGCTTGTGACAGTGTAAGTTTGTCAAATGTGTGATTTTTTTTCTAATCAACATTGAAGAAATGCATGGAAAATGATTTGTGTACATCTGTAAACTATTAGCAAGTATAACTTGCATATAAGTCTAAAACAAATATGTGCATTCTTGAACTTGTTGCAATTTTTAAATACATATGCTTGAATGATCTTAGTGTAAATCTTTAAAAAAGTGTGTATCCATGATCTTAGTGCAAGTCTAAAAAATAAAAAAAGTCTATATGTGCAATTGTGCATGCTTGATGTACCTGATCTTGGCAGAAATCTCCATCACATATAAAAGTGTCAGATTTGACTGGAAATGTGTGATCCCCATGCATGTTTAGTATTGGTGTAAATTTGCACATACATGTACATTATTTGCGTCGGCAAACATGTTATCCAAGAGTTTCTCACCTTTAAGCCTTGAAGTGCTGTGGACTAAGACTACTTTTTGCTTTAGACTAGGCTTGCTGGTACTTCAATGAAAGGTATCTTTATGAGGAATTTGAATCTTTAACCATCATATGTTTAATGGTAATGAAAAAGCAACTATAGCCGTAATTAACGTTTTAAGGGTTTATGCGTGTCTGATCCCAGTAAACCTTACTTTGAGAGCTGGTTGCTCACATAACACTAACATTTTATTCGGCTTTCACCATTTGGAATGTGATACATTGTGTTTGTTAACTAATGGGAAGTTGCATGATTAGTAATGATCAAAGTACCTAAAAGTCAAACTGTATGTCATTTTGGGGTGATTGTGTCCACTGAAGGAAGGGCCTAATGTCCCAGCTGCTGAGCATTTCTGACTGATGTAATGTTTGCTCTTAATCTAAACATGAAAGTGTTGGTATATTAGGGTCCACAGGGGTTAATGTCCATCAGCTAAAACAGGAACATAAATATATTACCCGCTACTTCTGTACAAGTACACTCCAAATGGTTGTACAGAGTGATCAATCTTATGATAAGATTAACCCTTTCCCCCTTAAATTAAGACTCAGTCAACATCTTTCCTTGGCATGTGGTATCAATAGGTCTCATCTTTAATTCTCATTGATATCGATAGGTCTCATCTATAATTCTCAGTGATATCGATAGGTCTCATATATAATTCTGTGATATCAATAGGTTTCATCTATAATTATCAGTGATATCAATAGGTCTCATCTACAATTCTCAGTGACATCAATAGGTCTCATCTATAATTCTCAGTGATATCAATAGGTCTCATCTATAATTCTCAGTGATGTCAATAGGTCTCATCTATAATTCTCAGCGATATCAATAGGTCTCATCTATAATTCTCAGTGATATCAATAGGTCTCATCTATAATTCTCATTGAAATCGATAGGTCTCATCTATAATTCTCAGTGATGTCAATAGGTCTCATCTATAATTCTCAGTAAAATCAATAGGTCTCATCTATAATTCTCAGTGATATCAATAGGTCTCATCTATAATTCTCAGTGATGTCAATAGGTCTCATCTATAATTCTCAGTGATATCAATATGTATCATCTGTAATTTGCAGTCAATTGTTTTTCATTACTGTTGAAATTAGTTGAAAACACTGAAGAAGAGGACATTGGACCACCAGCCGGTTTTGCATGGTTTCAGAGGGAAAGGGCTAAATGTGTACTACTATGAACCTAATGTTTAGGTAAAAGAAAAAAAATGAAGTCTTATGTGTTACAGCTAAGTCTGTGTCTGTTCATTACTAACCTGAGTGCTTTTGAAACTGTAGTAGTTGATTTTATGTTTGCAAGCATGATCTTTAAAAAGGAACAAAGGTTGTGCACTTGTGTGCATGAACACACACAGCTATAGGGTTCTAACCCCAAAATTCCTTAAGACCTTTTCATCATATTTGGAGAATCTCATATGGAGCTTTTCCGAGCATAATAAAGACATTAACCCATGTTATCAGTTACAAAAGGATGTATTTCAGGAAAATGTTTAATTTAAGTTCCAACAAAGCTCGAACAACACTGCCTGTGGCTGCGAAACTAACACCAAACTCCAATGCAACATCAGTCTTGGATCATAAAGGAGATTAGCTGAGAGCAGTTAGCAGAGCAAATGGCAATTCTTCATAAAAGGTTCCCAATATTGGGTCCAAATTGTCCACATTTCCTGCCCCAGAGTGATCTATTCCCCGGGAGATGTCCCTGCTTTGTGTCGGCCTGGCATGTGCCCTGTGTCCCTCCATGGAGGCTTGGTCCATCCTCAAGCTATCATTGAGCACAGACCGTGGTGGGCAGAGAAAGAGGAGCCCAGACAATGATCTGGGCACAGCACATAAACCATCCAAAATTATTTTAGGCAAAAGAGGAAGGAATCTTTTGAACTTCAATTTTACCTGCTGGCCATCAAATCATAAAAGGGATATGAGCTACAGAGCATGCACCAGGGAATTCACAAGCCAAGAGTCTGTCGGGCCAAAACAGCATTGAGATGTCTGTGGTCAGATGCCGGACTAGATTACTATAACCTTTACTGTGAGCTGAATGCTGTAAATTTTCATGAATATATCTATCAAACAATAATGAAATTATTATACAGTTATGATTTTATTTTGGCCACTGGTTTCAACAAATTGTAAGCAAATCACCCCTGTTTTAGTGAGAGGTTACTTGACCAATGGGTAGTGCTAACCTAGTGATATATGGACTTATTTGTTTACTATTCATTTATGCAATTAAAAACCTGTTTATCTTATGCTTCAATTGGTTACACTTCTTCAATATGTTAAAGCATCCTGGTCATCATCTCTTAATTCTTAACCCTTTCCCGCCAAAACCATCCAAAACTGGCTGGTGGTCAAATGTCGTCTGCTTCACTGTTTTTAACTAACTTCAACAGTTATGAAAAAAATAATTTGACTAAGAATTGTAGATGAGACCTATCAAGATTACATGCCAAGGAAAGCTGTTGACTCAGGGGCAAATGGTGAAGTAATTCCATCGTAATGACACTATTTTTCATGCACTTTTGCATGAGTGATCTTTCAACAGCATAACCTTTTAAATCTTGCAGAAATTTGGTGTTGCTTCATGAAGCCTCACTATAATTTTCAATACTAATTGCATGAAAAGAAGATTTCTTCTGAAAGTTTCTCAAGTCTACACTAAAAATGCATGTATTAGATGCACCTTATGTGCAAGATAGTGGCAAATATTTGAAAATAAAAACTACCAAAGGCAGGTTCAATATAATTTTTTAATTGAAAGCAGCATAGTAACCAGCCAGTGTGTTTTGCACAACCAATTTCTGAAAACACACACTCAACAAATTTACAATGGAGCACATAGGAGATGCACACCCATTTTGTGTAAAAATGGGAGTTTGCGCACCCAGATTCCCAGATCCTGTCTAATACTATGATTGAAAAAAAGTGTTGAGTCTCTTTCATCAGTGCTAATTGTGATGAACAACTTTTCAGTTTTGTCAAATACGAAACTGAAAATAACCCAATTTTTAAGACGAAACTCAATTTGAAAGTCCTTCTTTTTATGCTGGTCTTCCTTTCTGCCCCATTTAACTCTTTTAGTGCTAAATTTGGGACTAAGTCAACAGTTTTTTCGGCACGCATTGGATGTAATGTGCCCAATGCGTTCTGAGAAAAGCTGTTGACCTGGGATTTTCTCTCTGGAACTATAAGCATGCTGCTATATGAATGAAAGGTCTTTTTGCGAAGAATACGAATCTGGGATCCTTATGATAATTCAGACTAGTTTGACTTAACTAGATCGACTTTAGTTGACCTTGGCACAGAAAGAGTTAAGACTGACCCACATCACTCATTTCTTTCTGGAGTCATGACTTCTTTTCAGATGGACCCACCTTTTACAACTAGAATATAATAAATCAATGTCAATGTATACTGCACTGAAGCCACAGGAAATTACAAAATTTTCAATCAATATTTGCCTGATACCCTTTCTCCCACATTCAAATTATTTCAAATAAAAAAAATTAGAATCCTGCCAGTGGAGATGGAATTTTTCAAAGTTTTATTAGGCAGTGCCTACATTCAGGTCTTTTTATTTTTTCCTCCAACTATGTCAAATGATGTATATGCTTCATGTTCACCAAGATTATCTAATTGTCACAAACCCACCAACGCTCAAACACATCTTGTCCAGTATCTCAGGTTTACCACTCTGAATATCACGTTCAAGTTTTCCTTGGGTGTAACTGTACCTTCTGAAAGGACAAGTTGATTTTTTTTTCTTTAACTTATGTTTCCAGACATGAAGTTTTGGAATCTCTCATCCCCAATCCTCAAATATTTTAGAAATGGATGATCCCTCAAAAATGGTACAGTCTGCCATGTTTTTGAGCTAAATTTCACTGATATTTATTTGTTTTTGCAAGTGAATCCATACTCTCATATTATTAAGAGGATTTTTTTAAACCTTAAAGTGTGTTGACTTTCCTTTAGTAAGCTTTTCGCACACCCCTTGCACACTGGTACAATACAGCAACACTGTTCTGAGACCCTTCTGCTTTTATCTGCGCCAAGGAGAACAACCAGCCAGTTGTTCTTGACATATTTTC
Source organism: Hermodice carunculata (assembly GCA_964020975.1). Lineage (NCBI taxonomy): Eukaryota > Metazoa > Annelida > Polychaeta > Eunicida > Amphinomidae > Hermodice > Hermodice carunculata. The sequence goes on along the minus strand of OZ026614.1, from coordinate 30,135,124 downwards.
ACAAACTCTGTACACCAAGTCAGTCAGTATAAACAACCAGCCAGTTGTTCTTGACATATTTTCACAAACTCTCTACACCAAATCAGTCAGTATGAAGTTAACTCAGCTTCCTTAACTCATTCCATGCTAATGACGTTTTTTCACGCTAATATCTAAATGTCGTCTGCTACTTGTATTTTACTAATTTTCAAAATTTTGAATGAAACTTGCATGGAAGATCATTCCAAATTACATGCCCATGGTCAACAACTTTCCTTGGAGTGCTGTGGGCACATTAGGACCAAGGAAAGCTGTTGACTTGGTCTTCTATCAGGGTGGAATGAGTTAATAACACGGACGGTGCGGGACTCACAGCTTCCACTGAGAGCATCTTTTAGAGTAAAATTGCTTTTAAGTCATTCCATGGCATCTTTTCCAATGTATTCAGGAGGAATTACTGTATTCATTCTAATAGAAGCACACACCCCAACTTTTGGTGTGGCTGTTTTTTCTTGAAAATCCACATGCTTTTAGAAAATATTGAAAACTAATACAACCAAATGAACAAATACAAGTCATTTATACCAAACTTTACCATTTTTCACATCTACATGTATTATCAGACCTTGAATACTCTCAAATAATGAATTTGTCACTTTTATAATTCTGTGAAAACTCATCCTGTCTCAGAGAATCTTTGCATGAGCATGCTGGCTACTATTAGGATGAATAAGGTATTATTAGCCAATGGAACACAACCTCAAAAGAGATTATGTAATTTCTGTAATAAGTCAGAAATTGAAGATGCAATTCATTTATTGCTCCATTGCACAAAATGGGATGCCTACAGACATATACTGTTCAGCAAACTAGACACTCACAACTCCACAATTCTTACAGATGAGGACAAATTAAACTTTCTTGTGTCACAAGACCTGTTATTGCTTTTCATAATGCATGCTTTGAAGTCTAAATGTAATACACTGAAGTAAGGACCCCCATACTTTCTGAAGTCTTAAGTCTATTCTACATTCTAGCTATTGGACGTAAACCTTTGTCTTGTGTTTGTGCTATTTTCTTTTTTGACTTAATTGTCTTTGTCCCATACGGATGTAACCCAGTGTATGAACAAATTAAGATCTGTATTTGTACTTGTATTGGGTATTATGGAATTGCATATTCCAGGGAAGTGTTGTGAGCAGCAACATGTCTGGTCTCAAGCCTGTGTTTCTGGCACTGTCAGATGCATAGCATGCAGTATCTGCTATTGCACCTTGTTCCTGTGGCATGACTTGACAGGGATACAAAACCAACTGACCAAAGCCTTTACTACTGCAGTATGTACACTTGATAACTTAAAGGGATTTCTGTCACAAAGAAAGCTGCCCAAGCCAGATGATACACCCTCTAAACCCTTTCCTCCTTAAACCGGCCAAAACCGGCTGGTGTTCAAATGTCGTCTGCTTCAGTGTTTTCAACTAATTTCAACAGTTATGAAAAACAATTTGACTGAGAAATGTACATGAGACTTATCAAGATCATATACCTCAGGTCAACAGCTTTCCTTGGCATGGGTTGGGCACTTACCATGCCAAGGAAAGCTGTTGACTCAGTCTTAATTCAAGAGGGAAAGGGTTAAGAGAAGTTTTCTTGTAACAAGAGAAAGAGCGTTGTATAAGTGTGAATGAGTACAGTATGGGATAAGGAGACACCACGAGTGGGAGTGGGCATTGTATGGGATTAGGAGACACCACGAGTGGGAGTGGGCATTGTATGGGATTAGGAGACACCACGAGTGGGAGTGAGCTTTTGTGTCTGAGAGAATAAGAAACCACAACAAGCAAAGCACAGGGTGATTTCTGATTCACAGACACACAAGGACCCAAGACTGTGAGTGTTGTCTCCTTTCCTTTTGAAACCAGAACTGTACATGATTTTACAGAGTATCATTTGTTTGTAATTTGAACTTCATGTTGAACAATCCTACGAACCAAATTGAATTTTCATCTCTGATGCACTCCTTGCATAATAGCTTGCCTTTGCATGCACCAACAGTGTGGCCAACACAAAGAAAAGGGGTCATACAGTTCCAGCTGACCCAGTAGTGCAATGGTTAAGACAGAAAATTCAAATGACACCCTTGTCCAGAGCCATCCAGGTTTGAATCCTGCTGGATCACTTGATTCTAACTTTTGTAAAAAGTGAGGAAAACATCCTCAAATGTCTAATTCCAGCAACCACAAATAGTCTGAAAGACACCAGAAAGTGGTTTATGAAAGACACCACAAAGTAGTTTAACTGAAATCATTAAAGAACAAAGCACTGTGAAAACAATGCTGGCCTCCTTGCTGCTTCAAAAACAAAACTGCTGCAGGATGTGAAATGGAGAACACTTTGTGTACATAACGTAGTTGAACATGAAATGAAAACAATGTGCTCTTCCTTCTAACCACAGCTTTGTTATAAGCACCATGCTAAATGCAGAAAGTCCCATGGACAAACAAAATAATCTTGAGTGCTATGTAAACAATATCCTCAATAACCAAACAAAAATCTCAGCAATATAACAAGTTGGTAAAATTACAATTTTCATCCCGATATCCTACGGTTCATTAATAATCCACAATTTAAACATTACTGCAGACAAAAGAGGGGAGTTGGCACTGTTGAAATGAGCTATGCTTCCATTGAGTAATGTGTTATGATAAGAATAGATGAGATATGCAGGCTTGTTCTGATAATGGTATCAAGCCTTGAAAATCACTGTGGCATACAGGTGCTCTTTACTAAGCTGCCAGGCTCAACAGACACAATATAAGACTTGCATATTTTATCCAATACAATCTGATCTTGACATTTTTACACAAAAACAGATGGGACGTAAATCAATGATCTGTACTCCAAAAATACAACAGTGTGGAGGCTGAGGTGTATAAGACAGGAGAAATATCAATATCATGGGGTATTACATGGCAGACACACACAGCTTACCATAGGAACGCATATATAAAAAAAAGCAATTCTTTATCCCTGCAAATTAATGGGACACTCCAACAGCAAGCAAGATTATGTATTTATCTTGAAACACAATGGTCCTCCAATTCCAGGTTTGCAATTGCTTTTATAATTCTCGTCCAATCAGTCAGTTGTAATGTTAGAGAATATTGCAGTCTGGCACTAAAAGTCAGTCCAAGAAACATGTCTAGCCACACTGGGATGACACCTGAAAATGGTGAAAGTCCCTGACGATGAATGAAAAAACACAATTCCTTGCTATGCAACAATAAGAAAGGACACAAGAGACCAAGGAATATTAAACGATTTACCACATCACAGACAAGTTTGATATGAAACTAATAGATGGGAGTTTTTCTATTTGATTTTCTGTGGTCACTGTCCGCATAGAGCCCAGGTACAAGAGACCATCCTGAGAGACCAAATCGGAAAGCCCCAAGTCATCCTATGTTATTCAGCATATTTAACGCTTTCAGTGCCAGTCACTTCTAAAGTCAATCTACTAAAGTCAAACAAGTCTGAATTATCATTAGGATCTCAGATTCTTATTCCTCATAAAAAGACCTTGCATTCAAGTACCAGCATGCCTCTAGTTCCAGAGAAAATATCCCAGGTCAACAGCTTTTCTCGGCATGCATTGGGTACATTGCGCCCAATGCGTGCCAAGAAAACCTGTTGACTCAGACCAAAATTTGGCACTTAAAGAGTTAATGTAATAACATCTAGGCCTACCAGTTTTGTCAACAAGCCAAACTGCCAGCATCTCCACTGATGAGACCCGCTCAATAAGACATTGCTGGGAATTCTTGCCAATTTCACAAGGGACGCAAAATTGACAATGCAATAAACTTGCTTCTCCGTTCTCTCTTGCATGTATCATCAATGTTGTCCACATATTAACCCTTTTCTTGTCCCAATACAACCAAGTCAATAGATTTCCTTGGTGAGGGTTGGGCACATTGCAGCCAATCTGTGCCAAGGAAAGTTACTTACCTATGGCATGTCATCATGATACAAGTCTTGTATACTAATCATAGCAAAAATATTTTCTATTAACAAAAAAAGAAAAAAAGGAAATATTGCAGCAGACTATAATTTGTAGCTGGGTGTTTTGGGGCAATAGCACATAAAGGTCAAACACATGTCCAAGTATACCAAACAAATGCAAGCAAGCAGATGATCAAGGGATATATCATGGTCACATGATATCTTTTCTCACCTCTGATTGGCCGACTACTCTTACTTACATGTGTATTATTTCATACATGGTCACGTTATTTTTTTCTTACACCTGATTGGCCTAGTACCTTTACCTGTGTTATAATGAAAGCAAATGACAAATGATAATGATAAACATTTTTTGACTGTTGACAAAATCTTAGTGGACTTTCTTTTATCTGCATGACAACACAAATTGTATGGGAATTGGTCATCTTGGTCCAAGTTCTTTGAATAAACAAACAAACACACAAACAAACAAAAAACAGAATGTTAAACAACAGGCAGCACCAGTTCAGAAACTCCAACCTACAGAACCCAGCAAACAGGAGAAGAAAACAGCTGCCCTCAGCAAGATGCCTACATGTATTTACTTACATTGGGGCACACTGTCAATCAGGCAAGAGGTTGTAAAATTTGATTGATTTTCATGGTAAGAATGTTGGACATCTCCTGCCCAAGGTGGGAGGGTTGGAGTCTCTGCCAGTTGTAGGAGCTGTTACAGGTGGTATCCTCTGGAAACTTGCAAACTTTAGTTCCTCATTATAACTCATCAGTCAAAAAATTGTCAACAAGAATAGGAAATGAGGTTTAATGCCTCTATATTTCCATTTGGTGTAATTTTTACCAGTATGTTAGCCTCTATTTTAAGGGATGATCAAAAGACCACATGTATCACGTCATAAGTGCTATATTTTCCATGATGTTTGGCCTCCATAAGAAACCACATTGTTTATTTGACCACTTTGCACCTGCCCTGGGGGTGGGTCCTCATGGCAGGACAAATGTCCTAGCATAGGAATGAGAACAGTCTTTAGTCCTCAAAGACAGGACAACTGTCCCAGCATAGGAATGAGAACAGTCTTTAGTCCTCAAAGACAGGACAACTGTCCCAGCATAGGAATGAGAACAGTCTTTAGTCCTCAAAGACAGGACAACTGTCCTAGCACAGGAATGAGAACAGTCTTTAGTCCTCAAAGGCAAGAAAGCTGTCCTAGCAAAGGAATGAGAACAGTCTTTAGTCCTCAATGAAGTACCTCACAAAGGCATTGAAAACAAAGCCACATCACGTTGTGCATTAATCTGATATGTCTCCACAGCAACAAAATTATTTTACTATCCTAACCGTGATGGGAAGACAATGCAAAACAACATACATCACTGTTGTATATAATAATTTTCTCTCCTCTGCTTTTGGTTTAAAGTTGCAGGGAAGTGAATGAAATATATTGTGTCACAATGAGACCTATTTCTTGCATCAGTTTGCCATGCTTGTGAAGACTGGTAGCTGTTCTTTCTACCAAGTTTACTCCCACAATTAATTTTAACCTGCAAGTTTTGAAGCAGAAAGTTTAAACCCCAACTGCCATCAACCAGACATACCCAGGTTCACTGGGAGGAAAAATTTGTTTATCTTGCTGCTTCTTCAACAAGACAGACGGACAAATGGACAACTTTTGGAGACATTTTAAAATGCAAGAAAGAGACTGTGTACTTCCATATTACTCAGTGCCATGTCACAGTCATGGCCCAAACTAAATAAGTATCGTTTGGAATTCATACCAGAACTGTCTCCAAGCAGCAAACCTCACTGTTTACATCTCGACACCTGTCGTTATAAACCCTATCATGTACAAAGTCAAGTATTTTACAAACACAGAGGCTGTGCTTCACCTGGTCACTTTCCCAGAGTACCATCATGGCAAAACCATCTACTTAATGGCCTTCCAACTACGACCTCTGACCTTTACCCTTTTGATGATGCAGATTGTGGTCCACCTGCCCTGTGGCATTTGAACTGAAATGGCATTATCTATGCCTTTTATACTGCATTCACATCACTAAAAAATACTGAATATATTCTGAATTTTATCCACATGTGCCATTAACACCAAGTACCTTTGCCCACGCCCACCCCCACCCCCACCCCCACCCCCCTAAAAATCCTACTGTAGGTGGGATTTTTTTCTGGATTTCATTTCTTGGTGACTACATTTGAATCTATTTCATGATATCTGAAGGCCACATCTGAATATTTACCATATTGTGTGACTTGATGCATGCACAAACCCACTGACACTCACAAGTATTTTGTTTGTTATTGGATTAATGGCACATTCAGCTTCACTCAGGTGCAACCTTGCACGCTGAGCAGTCAATTGAAAACTTTTTTAATGGTATTTCCATTCAAATAGTGTCACTGAACAAATATAGATTGTTGTCCCAACATAGCTTATGTTCAATAAACATTGTTGACACAGACATATGGCTTCACCCAGGCACCACCGATGTCTATCTATCCATCCATCCATCTTTCTACCTACCTACACACCAACTTGTCTCTCTCTCCACACACGCACGCACACACACACACATATAGATATATATTAAAATTACTTATTGGAACACAATTGTCATTAAAATAACAACATGACAGACTGTCATATTCATAAAACAAAATCAATATATATATATATATATATATATATATATATATATATATATATATATATATATATATATATATATATATATATATATATATATATATATATATATATTAAAGATGTTTTAATATTCATGTGTTAGACTCTATGAGGACTCATTAAGTCCTCAAAGCAGCTCAGACCAGACAAGACATTGTCTCACCTTAGAGACCCATTTCTCTATCATCATCAACTAACTTTAACTGTAACAGGATAGCCCTAATGGTCCACTTCATACTCATTTATTACTTTAATCAAATACAAATGCCCTCTTACCCTGAGGGATCCACAGAAGTCTAACGTGTATGGGGGGGGGTTACTTCTTTCACTATACAGTATGTGTGCATTATAATTTTTTTAAAGTCTGTCACACTGTGGTTTATTTTTTAGACCATCTCCCTCAATTTGTACAGTAAAACCTTCCTTACTTGACACCTCCAACTGCTGAGCACCTCTCACTTCTGAAAACTATCTTTTGATCCCGAATGTTTTTTGTGTTATTTAATGGGAACAATACAATACAAATTTTATTTATGCTCAGTGTTAAAAACATACAACATTAGCTCAGTACTGCAGCTATTATTTACCGAGTTGTGATAAAAAATATTTAACAAATAAATAGAGTATGATGACACTGGACGATATAAAATACTAAAAACAATAAATGAGATGGGCATATGATAAAAAAAACAAGCAATATTACTTAACTGTTCTGCTTGCAAAAAGTACATTTACATTTAAAGCCATCCCAATTTTTTAACTGTCTCTTAAAAATCTTGAAGTCCGGTACAGTTCTCATGTCATTGGGTAGGCTGTTCCAAACTTTGGTCCCAATGTGACTAAAAGAATGTAAGCCTCCTTTGGTAGATCTTTTATGCGACTGAAATAGTTTGTTTTTCGCCCTTAATGAATAGCCATGTGAGTGTAGATTAAACATGTCACATATATATGCTGGGTTCAGTCTATGAAATGCTTTAAACACCTCTGTGGCAATATGTCTCAGTCTACCAAGTTCCAAGGTAGGTAAATTAGCTCTTTTCAGGAGTGAGTCATAGTCCGTATGATACTCGTTTTAAACAAATCTCAGGGCTCGCAGTTGTATTTTCTCGAGTTTCAGCGAGTTCGTAGCACCACAAAAATGCCAGACTGCTGGGCAATAATTAAAATTGGACAACACAAAGGACTTATATAGCAGAAGTCTTGTGTTTTGGTCTAGGAAATGCCCTAACCGTTTTAAACAGTTCAGTTGCCTTGTAGCGGTTTTTGTAATATTGGATATCTGTTCTGAAAAATTTAGCTTGTTGTCCAATTGAACCCCCAGCAGTCTGACACTTTGCTCACTTTGTACATTTGTTCCATCAAAAACTACTTGAGTGGAAGTCGTCTCATTTGAGATCATCACTTGAAATTTAGAGGCGTTTGCCTCCATCTGATTGTCTGTGCACCAAGTAATAAGATTATCTCCATTGAGAGATATCTTATTCATGAGTTCCTGTTTGGTGTCAGCTTTCACCAAGACAGTATTGTCATCTGCATAATTAAATAATATTCCATCTTTAATGCAACAGAAAATGTCATTCATGAATATGTTGAATATTATAGGTCCAAGAATAGACCCCTGGGGGACTCCCTTGAGAATCGAAACCCATGAGCTGGTAGCGTCTCCTACTTTAACTCTTTGTTTCCGGTTGGATAAGTAATCTGTTAGGAGATTTACTGCATCAGGTGTTGCCCCATAGGCATAAAGTTTAGCCGAGATCAGTGAGTGGGGTAAGCAGTCGAACGCTTTTGATAAATCAACTAGCAGGATACCAGCCATGGTTCGATTCTCAAGGGCCTCCCTCCAGGTGTCACATAGATGTAATAGCACATGCTGACAACTATAGCCTGTACGAAAGGCAGAAAGGCAGTCATTATATATTTGAGGGAGAAAGTCTGATGCTAACTGTGTCTCCATAAGTTTCTCCAAAACTTTTGATGTGCTAGTTAAGATGCTAACCGGACGATGGTTTTTTCTGTCCAGAGCATCTTTTTTTTTATAGATTGGCATTACTTCAGCAGCTTTAGCTCCCTCAGGAAAAATACTCGTTTCCACACATTTGTTGTAAAGCCTACAGAATTGAGGGGCTAGAAGGTCACTCGCCATCCTAAGAGCTTTGGCAGGTATATGATCAAAGCCAGTTGCTTTCTTTGGGTTTAAATCTTGAATCGTACGTTGAACAATTTCCTGGTTTACATGTTTGAAAGCAAAGTTCTGAGATTTTTTACAGTCACTTTGAATAGCAAGAATGCTCGGATGGGTCTGGTGATAAGTTTCAGCAGCAGCAGTAAAGTCGTAAGTCTGTGTGTATTGAGCTACTGTGGGTAGTTGCGAGTCAGTCCCAATTTGGTCTGCTATGCTTGAGTAGAAGGTGTTCATGGAGTCGGCAACCTCCTTCGGGTCTGTAAGAAGGCTGGGACCATCTTTTATCATCAGAGTAGTGGCTGTTTTATTTTTGGTAGAGAGAAATGGTTTGATAGTTTTATAAAAATCTTTATTTTTGGGTCCTCCAGCACATCTCTCTTGGAAGTATTTCTTTATGGATCGCCTTCTGATTGATGTGGTAAGGTTTCGTTGCACACGGTAGGCGTCCCAGTTCTTTCTTTTCTTCCGTGACAGTGTTGGGGGTGTATTTTTGAACCGTCGTTGTAGGCGTGTTTTGTTTAGGATTGCTTTCCTTAGAGTAATGTTCATGAACGGAGGTTCTCTTGCTCTCACCTTTTTTGTTTTAAGAGGGGCATGCTCATCCAAAACCTCTCTTAGAAGTTTTTCCTGAGCCCATAACATGTCACCTGGGTCATCAAAAATCTCGGTCACTGAGAATGGGATTTCTGATACTCCAGTCCTATAGTCAGTCAAATTGAAATTTTTGTAGGACCTGTATGTAATACTCCTTGGTGGTGGTCTTGGAAAATGTAATCGTGTGATTGCCACAATCATAGAGTGCCCGTCACTAGAGCCTATATCAATGACCGAGGCAGGATTGAACTTTGAGCGCACATTAGTCAAGGCCACGTCAATAAGTGAAGGTCCATATTGTGAATGATGAGTTGGTTCTCGGATCATGTTTTCAAAGCAGAACATGTCCAAATAATCTGTCAAAGGTTTTGATTTAGACTTTGAGAGTAGGTCATAATTCATATCTCCCATAATAAGTATGTTATCATAAAAAGACACTGCTTTTTCGCCAAGGAATTCCATGTCTTTAGTCAAGTTTTCATCATTTACCTTTCCTGGCGATTTGTAAACCTGGGAACCTGGGTGTTCATACCACCAACACTTTACTTGGATCCCAAAGACACAAATGAACCTCCCACCACTGAACATGTGCCTACTCCAAGAATTAGGGCTAAATGTGGGACTCTCAACCTCTTATTCTTTCATGGATTTCCTAGATTTGGGTGAACAATGAATAGATAATTTTGCTTACAACTATGTACATGTACAAAATACATGATTCTGATCACTCATGAACCCAAACACCCTCTGAGTGAACAGCTCTCATTGCCGGACACTTTGACTGGGTGGCCAGGGTGTTCAGTAGTGCCAGGTTTCACTGTAGGTTGTAGTACAGTGGTCCCTGTCGCCAGAGACCACCTCTAAAGCGACAAAAAAGTGGCCTTATGAGACAGGTGGTCTTTCATGACAGGCAAATTAACATGGGAAGTATAGGACTTGGGATTCTGAAAAGCGGTCTGTCAAGAGAGGGTGGTCTCTCACGACAGGGGTCTCTCGTGACAGGGACTACTGTACTGCCTGAAAGCTCCACAATGTGGACCCTGCATCTCGGCAAATCCATTAGAGCCTCTACATGTACCACTCAGTGGCCACAAACACTGTGTTGTATGACATCTTGCAACCACAGTGAAAACTCGTTATAATGGCACCATCTGTTAACTAAATAAGTGTCAGATAACTGAATATGTCAGATATATGAATCAAATAACATACAAAAAAAAGAGCTTTTTCCCATGAAAATTTGTGTCATTATATTGAATATATCGGATATCTAAGTGTCGTTATAATGAGGTTTCACTGTACATGTACTTTAATCCCCCACAATATTGTGAAGCTTAATATCTTTTTTTTTTTTTTTAAATTAAAAGGCTAATTCATAAAACCTGGCTTTATTCAGTTCACATAAATGTGGTCTCTATCCGTTTTGAATATGATGAACTGAGAACACAGTATTTTTTTCAGGAAGAGATTGGTGGTTCTGTGCATATTTGCTGACACTACTATCTGGTGTTATTGGCACATGGGGAGGGCTGCCAATCTCCTGATTGGCACTGTGTTCATTTGCAGGATGTACAGCACACTCTGTCTCTCTGGACCACTGTCATGAGAGACCACCGGTCTTGAAAGACCACCTTTTCAAAACACTTTGCTGAGAACTTTTCTTCTTATTTATACTTCCTATCGTCACCTGTCTTGAGAGACCACAATTTGGTCATCCCGGAGAGGTCCTTGAAGACAGGTTTCACTGTGGATGTAACACCCAATTTACCTTGTTTAATTCTCTTGTATGACATTGCTTAGAGATAAGTAGATAGTGCACACCAAGTACATGTCTAAAGCAGATCTCCACAGAGATATCCTGTACAACACACAAACTAAAGTCCGCAGGCACACAGAATTTGCGGAGCGATTGTGTGTAGTGGAGACAAGGAAACACATTAGGTCCCTGCAAACAGTAGTTAGTGTACCTCCCTCATTTGTCAATTAAAATAAAAAAATGTATACACACAATCCTGAACATTCCCTGAAATAATACATACAATGAGCTGGTTCATACTCGGTGCATACAAATACGCATACCTGGACATCTGTCTAAAACATGTGCACATGCATTATGATGCTTATCTCGGCCACTTCAATTTGCTTTTTTTTTGGGTAGATCCTTAATCCCAAGGACAAATCCATCACTGTAACCAGACCATTAAAAGGACCCTGCAAAAGTTGATGTTCTAGGAACCAAAAAAATTTCGTTGATTTTCAATCAACGGGAGCAGAGCTTCAGACAGGACCAGGATTTTGTGCGTCTAAAACACTAAACGAACATTGCATCCATAAGTTTCTCATTGGATTTGCATGATTCTTTCATATTCAAACACAAGAGCAAGATTTGTTTTGTCACATACCAAAAGCATTTTACCCATATGGTACCATTTCCAGTCTCACGATCCCTTGTCTTGTTGCACAGCCAATAAAACTGCTCCCTGCCCATATAAGGCAACTTTGAAAGGTGTGGCTTTTGTAATGGGAGTGGCCATGTTTGATAGAGACTACATTTTGAAGTTAAACAATTGTAGTCATGTGACTACCATGGCATGCCACTCATAAGAGCGCAGAGTAGGACGTTTGTGTGCTTTTTGGGCACATGAATAAAATTTCGTGTTTATGCAAGTCAAGTCTCCCAAAGTGGCATATTGAGAGAATCTTTTGTCACTTCAGAACATTTTTGGTGACTAAGCATACAAAAATAGGTACGTGAGAAATAAGAGAATCTTACATGGCTGAGAGTGAGTTACTATTTTCCTCTCATGAGGGATTGTTGTTGGCGGGGAAAATCCTGAGTGACCGCAAAGATTTAGTTTATTCTATGTTCGATTGGGAATCCATTGCAAAAAATTATGCCCCAGGCCTACTTTCAACATCAACCTGGTATGCCGTGTTTGTTTACGTTTGTTGCAGTTATTCTACACACGTGTGACGTATAATCAAATATCGCTCACAAACATTTGATTTTGTCAATGCATCACATCACTGATGCAGGCACATCACAATTAACTTGTAACAATGTTTACGTCATGTGATCTACAGTGATTTAGTTCTTTTGAATTTCACTCTAGAAAATGATAATTCACCCTGAAACATAGAAGAAAAAGAGATCATCTAGGACTTGCATATGGGACTGCATTGGGTCATGTTTCAGTTTCCACCTGGTCTTACCTCATAAAAACACCTGCAGCCCAACTAACCTCTTCATTTTCCACTGCAGCAGATCTTTTCTGTGGCCTAGAGGGCAGCACTTAAGCCATAATTTCACTTATTTCCATAACAATAAATTCCTTTGAAGCTTTTGTTTTTGTTTCTTTTTTTGCTTGTTTGTTTGTTTACTAATTTCAACAGTAATGAAAACAATTTAAATGGGAAATTGTAGACGAGATCAATTGGAGATTAGGCCATGAAAAGCTGTTGCTAAAAAACTTAAGGGGGAAAGAGTTACAATTGTTAAAATTTTCGTGACAGCTGAAATGAAAATACAGGTATTATAAACATTGATTAATTTATGGTAAATCAAAGTTGTAATTTTCTTAAAACATATTGCAGAGTTTAAATGCTGACAGGTTACTTGTCCTTTCTCACGCTAGAGGACCCAGAATGAAATCATTTTCATCAGTTATCATCGTCCACGGCCAGTACAAATGCCAACTACATGTACTTCATTCTTGTTCTAAGGACCTTTCTTACTGTCACAGTTTTTGTGGTCTTGATTTCAAGAACTTGATTGGGGACAATTTAATTTTCAGTTGGTAGTAAAATGTAAAGAAGATACTTTATGATCAAATAAATATTTATTTTTGATCAAGTTTTGGGTTTGCACAACTAGGTTCAGTTAGAGCCAAGAATACCATACATGTGTTTTCTGAAAGGTGATATTCGCTGGTTATGATGTATTATTTTATACATAATATATATTTTATACTTGTATCCTTCAGTATGCAGGTCAGCCCTGTTATATATCCCTCCTCCTCCCTGATGTACAGTCTGAGAACAACGTAACATGTACAACATACAAAGCTGCATGAACCAAACACAGTGGCACCATATAGACTCAATCGTAAAGCGAAAAAATGTTGAACTGTCAATTTTGTGGCCGGAGCTTAAACACAGATTGTTACTGATGTGACATCTTAAGTCACACAGGGATATAAAAGTAAGACTACTGCAAGAGACCATTATCACAGAGGACAGTGGTCAGACTGATGAAGCCACAGCAAGGAGAAAGGAAAGCCAAGATTTGATGATTGGATTAAATAAAATATATTTTAATACTTCTGCTATTGCATGAACTCAATATTATTAAAGAATAAAAGAAAATGGAACTCTTGAAGAATTGTAATACTCACTATATCTTTATTAAATAGCATTGTTTGCTTTTATACAGGCTAGGAAAGAAAGAAAGAAAGAAAGAAAGAAAGAAAGAACGAAAGAAAGAAAGAAAGAAAGAAAGAAAGAAAGAAAGAAAGAAAGAAAGAAAGAAAGAAAGAAAGAAAGAAAGAAAGAAAGAAAGAAAGAAAGAAAGAAAGAAAGAGAACAAAACTTTCTATATTTTCAATTATCTTATTGCCAAGCATAGAACTTCATTACATCTACTAACAGGATCTAGAAAAACCGTATCTTTTCACATTAACAAGCTTCTTATTGTAATATTGATTGACATATTCTTATTGTTGTTCTCCATAAGTGATAGAATGACGTAACCTCTGTGAGAACAAATGTCATATGACGTCAGGTTAGGATTACCCATAAATAGTGAAGATCAGATTAGCCTCATTTGTCTGCTTAAGGTCATAAGAAATAAATATGTTAAGCAGCCTCCTGCCCTCAGGAAGGACCCAGTCAGACCTGAAACATCAGGGAGGCTGCTTAACCTTATACATATAGGGTTAACTGATGTAGTTGTTTATTTATTTATGTATCAAGTAGATCTTGTTGTTGTCCCCTTACGTCTAATAGTTCTTTTAATTTAACCCTTTAAGTGCCAAGCGTGACTAAAGTCGATCTACTTCAGCCAAGCTAGTTTGAATTATAATATGGATCCCAGAGTTGTATTCCTCGTAAAAGGACATTTCATTCAAGTACCAGCATGCCTATAGTTCCAGACAGAATACCCCAGGTCAACAGCATGCCTATAGTTCCAGAGAGAACAGCTGTTGACTCACTTTAAAATTTGGCACTGAAAGAGTTAATATATACATGAAAATCTCAACTGTTGTCATTAACTTTTGGCTATGTAGCTGCTATTATATTCAAAACAAGATATGTTTGTAAAACATAGATCCCCCCCCCCGCCCTCATTACCCTTGCCCTCGCTACCCTATTGATAGTGGTAGATGGGGCACTCATGACCTTACAAAATTAGTGAAGGTTGATCATACATCAATGTCAGAAAACTGTATCAAGGTCACCCATCTTCATTCTCAACCTAGTCTTTATAGGGAACCATAAAGCTGTGCAATATAAAAGTCATAGCTCTAAAGTACAAGTTATCATGCAGAAATCATGAAACCATATTACGTAAGTGGCTCTGTGACATTTGGAATTTGGTCAAGGTCACCCATCTTGGATTAGCCCCAAATATGGACTATAATTTTGTACAATAGAAAAGTCCTAGCTTCAAAACCTTTTCAGTTATCATGCAGAAACCAAAGTTAAATCAGGTGAATATGTAACCTTGGAATTTAGATCAAGGTCACCAAACTTAACATTTCTTTTAGCCCTTAACAAAGACTATATAGCGGTGCAGTATCCAAGTCCTTGCTCAAAAACTTCTTCAGTTATTGTGCAAAAACCACAGGAAGTCTACTGTCTCTGTGTGACCCTCAAAACTGGGTCAAGGTCACCCACCTACAAACTCAAACTAGCCCTTATAGGCAACCATAAAGCTTTGCAATATATAAGTGCTACCTCTAAAATGCAAGTTATCATGCAGGAACAGTATTCAACCAAGTGGCTCTGTGACCTTTTAAATTAGGTCAAGGTCATTCATCTTCAAAGTTGACCTAGCCCCGAATACAGACAATTATCCAGTGCAATATAAAAGTCCTAGTTTAAAAACCTCTTCAGTTATCATGTGGAAACCAAAGTTAACTCAGGTACCACTGTGACCTTGGAAATTAAATCAAGGTCACTGAACTTTAAACGTCTTCTAGCCCTTAGCAAGAACTATAGACTTGTAACGTATCCCAGTCCTAACTTAAAAACTTCTTGAGTTACTGTGCAGAAACCACAGGAATTCTACAATCTCTCTGTGACCCTGAAAACTGGGTCAAGGTCACCCATCTTCAAACTCAACCCAGCCCTTACAGAGAACCAAAAAGCTGTGCGATATAAAAGTTCTAGCTCCAAGGTATAAGTTATGATGCAGAAAGCATGAAACCATATTCAGTAAAGTGGCTCTGTGACCTTTAAAATGAGGTCAAGGTTACCCATCTTCAAACTTCGCCTAGCTACAAATATGGAGTATAATCTTGTGCAATATAAAAGTCCTAGCTGAAAAACCTCTTCAGTTATTGTGCGGAAACCAAAGTTGACTCAGGTACCACTGTGACCTTGGAAATTAGGTCAAGGTTACCCATCTTCAAACTTTGCCTAGCTACAAATATGGAGTATAATCTTGTGCAATACAAAAGTCCTAGCTGAAAAACCTCTTCAGTTATTGTGCGGAAACCAAAGTTGACTCAGGTACCACTGTGACCTTGGAAATTAGGTCAAGGTTACCCATCTTCAAACTTTGCCTAGCTACAAATATGGAGTATAATCTTGTGCAATACAAAAGTCCTAGCTGAAAAACCTCTTCAGTTATTGTGCGGAAACCAAAGTTGACTCAGGTACCACTGTGACCTTGGAAATTAGGTCAAGGTCACCCATCTTCGAATTTTGCCTAGTTTTTGACTAGAATAACACACTTGTACAGTATCAAAGTCCTAGCTAAAAACCTTCTTGAGTTATTGTGCGGAAACCACAGTCTACCGACCGACCGACCGACATGTGCAATGCTATATGCCCCACCTTCTTCGGGGGGGGGGGGGGGGGGGGGGGGGGCATAATAATGAAGCATCATTTTTGTGAAATCTTAAAGTAGGCCTGCCAGACTACAGTTAAGGTAAAAATACAGTTCCAACAGTTAGCTTGTTGAAAAAAAAATCTGACTGGTTTGAAGTTTGTCTAAACACATACAAATATGTCTGACATCTTCACTCATTCCCTCAGAAGTCATTAATAATTCCTGACACCATTTTTACCTCTTGTCATTTATTTATGCTGAGCAACTTGTGTTTCTTACCTCCCTGCCACAGACAAAGTTCAGCACAGGTACAATAATACCTTGCGGTAATGATCACACCTTGCATAAATTATTTGAGGCTGAAACTTGAAACATCTCTGATTGTGATCTAATTGTGTATTAAAGTACATGGGGCTTAAGTGAAATATAGATGTCCACACCATACAAGAGTGAGGTACAGATGTCCACACCATACAAGAACATCTGTCACAAAATAAGACATTTTGACCTATCTCAGGGACTACTGGTGCCATCAGCCAAATCCTACTGTTGCATTCACTTGGCTGAAGAAATTTGAAAATGGCTAATTTATTTTAACATGAATTATGTAAGAGTTCAGTCAAATTCTGCAGTGATTACGGCTTTATTTCCCGGTTTGGCTACAAATTTTGAAGGCCTAGATGTGTCTCTGCTATCTGACACATTCAAAAGTATGATAATTCTCTCCAGGTGCTTCAAGTAGAATTCACATACCAGTGAGATCTGGAGACAACTATATGAAAAACTTGCAGCACCCCCATTGTGGAATTATTCATTGTTGACATTAGTATGATAGCCTCAAGGCCTTTATTTCTGTAATATAAAATTAGTATGATGTCCTCAAGGCTTTTTTTCTGTAGTATGACATCAGTATAATATCCTCAAGGCCTTCATTTCTGTATAGTATGAAAATAGCATGTATAGTATGAAAATAGCATGATGTCCTCAAGGCCTTTTTTCTGTAGTATGACATCAGTATAATATCCTCAAGGCCTTTATTTCTGTATAGTATGACAATAGCATGATGTTGTCGAGGCCTTTATTTCTGTGGTATGACATTAGTATGATGCCCTCAAGGCCTTTATTTTTTGTATAGTATGACAATAGCATGATGTCCTCAATGCCTTTTTCTCTGTAGTATGACATTAGTGTGATGTCCTCAAGGCCTTTATTTCTGTGGTATGACATTAGTATAATATCCTCAAGGCCTTTATTTCTGTGGTATGACATTAGTATAATATCCTCAAGGCCTTTATTTCTGTGGTATGACAATATGACATTAGTATGATGCCCTCAAGGCCTTTATTTTTTGTATAGTATGACAATAGCATGATGTCCTCAAGGCTTTTTTTCTGTAGTATGACATAAGTATAATATCCTCAAGGCCTTTATTTCTGTGGTATGACATTAGTATAATATCCTCAAGGCCTTTATTTCTGTGGTATGACATTAGTATAATATCCTCAAGGCCTTTATTTCTGTGGTATGACATTAGTATGATGTCCTCAAGGCTTTTTTTCTGTAGTATGACATTAGTATAATATCCTCAAGGCCTTTATTTCTGTGGTATGACATTAGTATGATGTCCTCAAGGCCTTTATTTCTGTAGTATGACATTAGTATAATGTCAATGTCAGGTCAGCAATGTTTCCCTGCTTTTTCTTTCTTTGACTTGTGAAGGCCAAATGAAGCCACACCGGAAGCCTACATTGGCAGATACAGGTGTAGCCATTTACATTACAGTTAAAAATTGTATGCACAAACAAATTGATTTGATAACTTTGAATAAAAAAGTCTTACATCCGTCTTTATTCAGAAGATTGACATTTCTTGTTATAGCCTGGACAGTTGTTCAGTATCCACATTTGCTGTGGTTTTAATGACTGTGAAGCAGAGACCGGCAAGCTCATACATATTGTATTCACTCGGTCACCTAAAGTCTAAGGGATAGATACTGGAAAGCTCATATCCACTTGGCCACCTAAGGTCTACGGGATAGATACTCGAAAGCTTATATCCACTTGGCCACCTAAGGTCTAAGGGATAGATACTGGAAAGCTTATATCCACTTGGCCACCTAAGGGATAAATACTGGAAAGCTTATATTCACTTGGCCACCTAAGGGATAGATACTGGAAAGCTTAAATCCACTTGGCCACCTAAGGTCTAAGGGATAGATTCTGGAAAGCTTATATCCACTTGGCCACATAATGCCTGAGGGACAGATACTGGAAAGCTTATCCACTTGGCCACCTAAGGTCTAAGGGATAGATACTGGAAAGCTTATATCCACTTGGCCACCTGATGGGTAGATACTGGAAAGCTTGTATCCACTTGGCCACCTAAGGTGTAAGGGATAGATGCTGCAAAGCTTGTATCCACTTGGCCACCTAAGGTGTAAGGGATAGATACTGGAAAGCTTATATCCACTTGGCCACCTAAGGAATAGATACTGGAAAGCTTATATCCACTTGGCCACATAAGGTCTATGGGATCCTGGTATACATGTAAATATCGCTTCATACATTAACCCATATTAATAGAGAAAACACTGGCTTTTTGAAATACGCAACAAGCCACACAGCAGCAAATATGTTGAACCTGCAGCACAGGAGGCAACCTTTGTTTGAGTGGGCACTGTCTTTATTAAGGCCACATTTGTTAAGTCCCCACAGTGAGCTCTACCATCTACCCAGCTTGTAGTACATCCACTTTGAGAGATGACTATTGGACCTCACTTTGAATTGGGCTGTAGCTCACATGGTACAACTGTATATGTGCACAGCAATGTTGCGATGATAACTAGCATGTTCCTGTTGTATTCAGTTTATCCTGGACATTGTCTGCTATACAAATATGATATTGACCCTCTAGAAAACACAAGCCAGCAGCTAGCTATGGGGCAATAAAAAACTTATCATCAATTATAGCGATACAATGTAACAGAAAGCATTCCTGTCTTTATCATCAAAATTTATATCAGCTCACTCCACGGGGACAGCGTTCAGTTATCATGGCCAAAGACACAGGGCAATCGAGGGCTGGCCACTCGGCGTGGCAGTAATACTGTCATATAAATCAGCTTTATCAATCATGCTGTATCATAAAGATATATTCTACTCAGGACCTGATCCTGTTGCCAGAAATTCTTAACCATACTACAGCAAGTCTATGATGCAACATGTGTATGTCCCATAGAGTGCTGCCTCACTATAAGACTGTATGACAGAGTCCATCACATAGACATGTTAGAGCAAAACCACCTTATAACTAAGTCATATTTAACCCATTCCTGGGCAGAGTATGACTGAGTCAATAGCTTTCTCTGGGACAAGTTGCCTGCAATACACCCAACCTGTGCGAAGAAAAGCTATTGACCAAGGGTGTGTCATCATGAATGGTCTTACATACAATTCTCCGCAAAAATATTTTCCATTGGTGACAAATTTAAGTAAAGACTTAAAATCAGATGAAAATTGACATATGGGCACTTTTGGTTGATTCCAGCAGGAATGGGTTAACATATAAGTACAATGTACAAGGAAATTGTGTTAGGAGGAGCCACAATGTTACATCCCAGTGAGTTTTCATATTAAGAGGGAGCATTGTACTTAAAAGGTATAATTTTATATGGTATTTAATTTGTAATTTAACATTAAATATATTTATGTATTTCCTTTTTTCTTTCTTTTTTTCTGAGTTTTACCATCACCTAAAAGTAACATTTAATCCAATAGTTTTCCATTTCATGTTTATAATTACAAATACATGAAGTCTGCAAAAGTTAAGTACCTTTACAGTACCACAATTATGTCTTTATGCAGTCATTCTGTTTTTTTTTCCTCTTTCTTTCTTTTGCAGATCTTTGAAGCACTTTGCCTTTCTGACCACAGAGATTTGTCATGAAGCAAATCTTCTTTTCTAGTAGTGAACTTGACCCCACATCAATCATGACTAGACCACAATCTGATTCTCAAGAACATCTCCACCAGAAACTAGTCTAGTGGACAGCTACGGAAGAAAGCTGATTAACTTTAACACAATGTAAATGATCTAGCATAAGTAAAAGCAGTACAAAGCTAAGGACTGAAATACAACATTCTGCGCCATCAAATATAAGAGCTTTAAAAGCTCCAGTTTAGATAAATGTTGCATCCAATTTTTTTAATTCTTTTTATTTTTCATTAATTTATTTTATTACTAGTTTATTTTGTGCAACTGTCTGCCTGTTGGCATGTAGTTGTAAAGGTTCCCCACAAGAGCACTTTGGATATGTCTGGTGCCTGCAAGGTTCTGGCAAGACTTGTGATTTTCAAGGTGTCTTCACGATTTTTACGCCTCATGTACGACAATGAGATATTCCCAGCAGAGCTTGCTGGCAGTGCTGCATCTGTCATAATTCCACATTGGATCTGTCTGTTCATACTTATGGACTTAGGCTGCACAAAGCAATAAGTCTAGAGGTGTAGATGATCTGTCAAGGTAAATCAATGGAGATTATGGCTCAGTATGACAGACATGACAGATGGCATGCCAGAAAGGTATGCATCACACTGTCTTCTTACACATTCATCCATCAACTGCTATGCCAACTGTCAAATCATCCCACTCCATCACCTCTGACCATGTTACCTGCCAAACGCAGAATTCTTAACAGCTAAGTAGGCCTAAACAGACACAGCATAAGAATTGCTTAGTAAACAAAGAGACACCCTATGAGAATTGCTAAATAAATAGATACGTGACACCTCTCAGTCAGAAAACAAGACATAACATCAGAACTACTAAGTAAATAGACACACCATGAGAACTGCTACGTAAATACAGACACACAGCATCAGAACTACTAAGTAAATAGACACAATATGAGAACTTTTCAGTTTCATAAAATATTTATAAATACAAAGTGGAAGCTGGCTCTGGATAGGAACCTGGTCCATCATAAGACACATCTCTTATAAAAATTTGGTAAAGCTGCAGCCAGTATTTTTTTAGATACCACAGTTATGTCGTCAGGGTTGATGCCACTGAGACAACTTTCAAATAAATACATTAAAATTTCATAAAAAGGGAAGAAATAATTAGAAAAAGCTGGTTTTGAATAGGAACCTGTTCCAGCATAAGATACATCTCTTACAAATATTTGGTAAAGCTGCTGTCAATATTTTTTGAGATATCATAGCAACGTTGTGTGGGTTGATGCCACTGATCAGACAGCCTTCAAATAAATACAGTAAAAGTTTCAAAACAAGTTATAAAATAACCAGAGGAAGCTGGTTTTCGATAGGAACATAATATAAGGTCCTTCTTTGACAAAACTTTGGACCCAATACAGTGAATATATTTTGAGATATTGTGGTAACATCGACAAGACGGTAGGACGGATGACGCAGGGGAAGACAATACCCTCCGGCACTTTATATATGGGTAAAAATCATGAAAGTCTTTCTTTACATAACCTTTAACATGAGGTCAAGGTTACCTGCATGCAAACCTTATCTAGATCATAATCTTAAACAAGTATTAAAGGCCACACAAACATAACACTTAGCTTTTGTGGCACTTTTACATAATTTTGATGATGGTCAGGGTTTCTTGTAATATTTCTCTGACATTTTTGCCCAAATTTACAGATCTTCCCACACATAATCAGCATTACCGTGGTCCCCCATGTACGGCCACTTCTCCATGCAATAAGTATGGTACATCGAGGTGTGTTTATAAGAAAAGTTACAACTGTAATAGCAAATTCAATACTGTTGGTAAGGAAACTGGACGGCAGCAAATGTCCACAAAATGTTATACAGGAGGGTAAATACAGAATGCAGAGGGGCATGAGAATGAAACTACATACTGTTGTAATGCTTAGCTGCTAGTTGTCTCAGGGTGGGTGCAATGACAGAGTAATAACTGCGTGTGCCAGGCAAGCATCTTTTGCCCCACAATTGCAACAAATTCACAAAATAATAATGAAAATAAAATGGTTTGAACCACTTTACAACCATCCTTGTGCAGTATCATATACCATTACTTACACAGTGAAAGGTAAGGGAAAATTCCTGCAAGACGTACAGATGTCCAGGCATATTACATGTAAAATAACCCGACTCCAGACCTTTGAAGTTTATCTCATGGGTGTGTCATGTTTTCCATTTCCATTTCCGTTTTTTTTTTTTTAAATTTGTTTTTTTGTTTTTGTTTTTTTTTCAGGTCAGATGTGCTTTTTTAATTTTTCAAAATTATATATATTCATATTTCATCTTTTTTCTTTCCCTGGAGGTAATAGCAGGAGCACTGCACATCAATTACAAATGAAAGGCTCATGGCGCATGTTGTTTTTTTTTTTTGTATATGTCTAACAACAGCCGCCCTACTTCATGTATCAGTTGTCCTCAGCTGGCAGAATTATATCAGTCATTGGTCATTTGATGGGAGGCATGCATTTATTGCGTGCATAAATGGCATATATAGAATCTCCACTATCTAAATGAGGCTGATGGATTGCGCTGTCCTTGAACCTGCCACCAACTTGCATACCATTTTTAGATGCGCTTAGTACTTGTCTGTCGATAGACTTTATGCCACCTGTTAATATGGGTCACTTTTTCTTCAGGCTTTTTGTCAAGGTTTACCTATTCTGGATCTGCATGGCATTCATGTTTTCATCTTTTTTTTTTTCTTTTTGAATTCTTCGTGAGAACCACATGGCCAATTTGTTCCTAATATTTTGCTCTCAAGGAGCCATATTTTTTGTTTGTAATTCAGACTACTTCTATGACTTGTAGCTATGAGAAAGAGTAAACTGCAATCTTAGCCTTTTCCCCCCTTAAACCAGCCCAAACCGGTTGGCTGGTGGTTCAATGTCTTCTGCTTCAAGGTTTTCATTTGAATTTCAACAGATTGAATTAGACTTAAAGTAAGAGACCTATCAAGAGCCCCATGTCAACAGCTTTCCTTGGCATGGGTTGTGTAATTATCACCTAACCCATACCAAGGAAAGCTGTTGATTCAGTTTTAATTCAAAGGGGAAAGGCTTAAAGCCAAAGTAAACCTTGAAAAAAAAAACTATTTGTCATGAAGCCCACTGAAAATAAGAATATAATGACGTGAACATAGTACAAATCAGAGCAGCAGAACATAAGTTATGAATAAATGTAATATGTTCTTATATTTTTGCTTTAACACTACATGCAGTCAAGTCAGCCATCTTGGCCAAATATCATGTGATGTGAGTAGTTAAAAACAGGAACAAAATACAAGATGCTCCTTTTAACTGTGGGTCATCGATGTTAAATGACTTAATTTGGAAAAAACAAACAAAAAAACAAACAACACACTGAAAGCTATCCACCATAATTTACTGATTAAATTTTGAGGATGATGAATCTACGCAGTAGTGAACCCCCACAAATTCATGGAGCGGGTGCCACTGATAGATAGATAGATAGATGGATGGGTGGACAGACGGATAGATAGACAGATTATATTTTATCGAGGATACAATCCTCGTAAGCTGATGCCCACGTACCCAAGGGCCCTCTTATATGTGCCACACAATCAACCATTCACACACATGTGTGCAGTGGCCTCTCCTGAGTGCATTTCTTATGGTGGCTACTACTGAATCAAGAGACTTTGCAGCCCCCCCCCCCCCCCCCCAATCACCGCTTAAATAATCAGGCCCTGGGAATGAGGCACAGGTAACCCAAACATGTCCCACAAAGCCTATAAACAGCTCTGCAGTCACTGCATGTGAAGTGCCATCAACCAGGATTTGAACCTGGTACCCTCTGCACAGAAAGTGAGGACTGTAGCCATAAGGCCACATTGGCTCTTGCTGATCTCCATGACACTGACATCAGTGGAGCACGGGATGCAGTATTCTTTCATTTTTGGAACTTCATGCAGAACGTACAGTTCAGTTAATAATTTAGTGAAATCTGTAAAAACACACCTCTTTCAACTCTGTAAAATAAGCAGCAGTTTTTACTCTGCATGTCAAAAACAAGAGGCCCATGATCCTGGCACTCTGCTGGCATAAATCTGCCATAACAAAATCACCCCTTTCAACTTTACAGGTACGGTGACCTCACAAAAATAGGTCAAGATCACTGTTCAATATTACATAACATTCTAGCACTGGGCATGGTCTATACATCCTATAAATTTGGCAAGTCTAATCTTATCACTTTTTCAGATATGGAATTTAATACATTAAAAAGCATTTTGGCTCATAATTTCCGTTAAATTATAGGTGGCACCACTAGTATCATTGGCAACTTGGACTTTGACCTCCCCCACAATCACACCACATACCCCGACGATCTGCCAAAAATTAAAGATGTTAGGGTATTCACAAGATTTTCACCTTTTGACTCCTATATTGCATAATATTGTAGATAGCGCCTCCATAATCGAAACAGACCTAGATTTTCATACACTTATTGTGGGGGAGGCATAAAAAAGGAAAAAAAAGAAGTCATGTAAAATATCAAAATTGCTGGAATGTGACCATTTGAACAACCTTGGTAGAGACCCACTCAAGGTAAATCCCCACCAAGTTATAAGTGAATCTGGCAAGTTGTTTCGGAGAAGGCGAAAATGTTAATAGTGGAATTTAGGACCCCAGGTGGCAACACTTGACTGGTGTTCATTTGCATAAATTTGGCTATTTGCTGAACAAAAGCTCGAAAGGAACTTATTATGCAAATAAGTAAAACTATGCATAAAATCACTATTAAGTGCTGCCCGCTGGGCTCCTAAAAGGTCTATTGTGGATGATGGATGGATGGATGGATGGACAGATGATGGATGCCCATAACCATCACAGAAAATTAAGCTCTGCTGATTGATAAGTCAGCTGAGCTAAGAAAGTATCAAAAGGATTTATTTTGGTGTTGACTAATCTACCTAAGTGTGACTAGAACATTTGAGTCATTTTAATCTACCTGCTTACTTACAAAGCAGACCAAGTTCCATGTTACTATACTTGCGGAGCAGACTAAATACGCAGCTTTGGTCTGCTTTGGAGGCAATCCACCTGCCTACAAGTGTATAATTCCCAGCACAAGACCAGGACCTGTGTCTTTGGGATCTCACAAACTTCAAGGACCCAAGGGTTAAATGAAGTAAATTGACCTACATGCTATCAACCCTTTGCTGTAATTGGTCACCCTCACAGCTTATTTTAGTATCAAATTGTTCAGTGCCTTTGGCTCTTACTATGGATAACACAGCAAAAACAGTTTGGTAGCTGACATGGATGCACAAACAACACGATGGAAGTTTTCTTACCAGGGATCTGTTTCCTTACTATTCTGGCATGCATTATGCTTCAAGCAAAGTTTTTGCTGAAAAAAAAAATGACCTTTTTGATTGTACAAAATGTGCGCAAGACATGCCCCTCTTTTGGAACACTACACTCAGCAAGCATAGTGCTGGAGCTGTTCCCAAAGGCTGGCCAACCTTAAACTACAGTGTATAATACCCTCAACACATAGGTACAGCGGTACCTGATCCAAAGACCACCTCTACTGGGAGACAGCCTCTCTTTTTAAGACCACACCTTGAAGACCCTTGCCTCTGTGTCTTTGTAACATTGGCCTGGCACGAAGGATCACCTGCTATATGGTATCAGGTATTGTATTTGATGTCTGTGTTGCCCAGGTATGCATACAACACAGACACAAGACTCATGAAGCACAAGTGCAGTGCTGGCTCTTTTATAAGGGTCCCTGATGAGAGGCCACCCCCTCTATGGAGGCCACTTCTCCTTGCATCAAGTGCAGTATTTTCATTTTATTTTGCCCCTCGAGAGAAGCATTCCTTTTACAAGACCACTTGTGCACTTGAGGTGGCTTCAGGGACTCATGTATATGCCTGCTGATATATATCCCAACCTGAAAACATCAAGAGAGAAACTGAGAACATGTTTTTTAACTTTCAATTAACTGAGGCACCGTTTGATACATTTGAGTCCTATTGCCTCCAAGGCCTATGCTCCAATCTGTGGCAATCTATTTCCAGAGGCTTCACATTCCAGCCATCAAATACACACACTGGCTCCTCAGTCGGCTTTGCTTTTGTATTGCTACCTGAATGTCCTATCTTGGCCCCTGGTTCTGGTATTAAAAACTAATGATGGAAAAGTGAAACCTGCCTATAAAGAGAGTTAAAAGTGATGATGACTGGCAGTTATCACTTTTAACTCTCTGTAAACCAAACATGAACTTAAAGCCTATAGCATTGTCAAATAAAGGCACCTGCTGGTACAAGGACCCGTCTCTATCTGCTCCAAATCTCACAAGATTTGACTCTTTTCCTGCAGAAAATCCAAACCATTGTGGAGCTGTAGAGTTAATCTGTTAACAGGAGACGGCATCATTCCACAGGAGCATCAGTCAGCAAATATTTTGGCTCCAGATGGCTACATGGTCAAGAAATTTATTTCCAAATGCCTGCCAGAAATAGCACTGCAAAGTTGTTAAAAGTTGATTTTTTTAAAATTTGTGCTTGGCAAAATAAAAATAATCTAAACAACTCATACTACATTTGTCTGCAACTGCAATTAATGCTAAATTCTCTGTCTTGATCATTTAAACTTTAGTTTGAAACTGAAAATTGTCTTTGTGCCGGCTGCTAAATAGAAATAAAATGGTACGAAGAAGCAATACTTGCTAAACCTCTCTTTCTGGCAACTAATTTTCCAAACCTTTTTTTCAAGATTAAGTTGGACCTCAGATCCCTGAACAGCAATTTAGACAATTTTCTCCTCCTCTTATATGTGGGTCAAGGTCTTATGATGGCAATTTATTAACAAACAAACAAACAAACAAACAAACAAAAAACAAACAAACAAACAAACCAAAAAAAAATCCAATGTTCACTAGCTATACTGCCCTAATCTGTGTTTTCCCAGGCCTTGTTTGGAGGTGATAACGTGCTCCATTCAAATGCAAATGATTTTCTTATCATCAGAAATCCAAAAGTACTCAACCTGTTGCTGCAATTTATATTCTAAATCACATTTTCCCCCAAAAAAATGAAGAAGAAAAAAAAAAAAAAAGGCCTTGCTCCCTTGCTCTTTGAAAAAGTTTTGCTGTCATAATATCACCGATCTTACCCTATCATATCTCACTCTATTTTTGCACTCCACTTAACCTTATTATTGTTTGCTGTACTCTCTATATATGTTAGAATACACCATTATAAAGTCAATGAGGTGCTGGTTACCAAAGCCTGTAGTTCTTCATTTCTAAGTGTCTATAGCTTTGACGGGATTTTCCTTGTATCCACTGTATGGTTTGAGTCAGCACATTAGCTGAACTTACAAGTCTATTAGTGTAATTTCATTCATAAGCATGTGATCCGTGAAGAAATTGCAGAGCTGAGCAAACATCACATATCTGTGTGCCCTGACATCACACAGATAGATACAGGTTGACACAAACATTAGTATAACTTTCTTATTCAGCATTCCTTTCCACTTTCCCTTTATGTTTTGAAGAAAGATGACCCTCTACCATGGTAACCAGATTAAAAAAATTATAATAATTTTGAAAAACATGTCTTTATGCTCATAGTGAACCTGGCCTGCAAGGCAAGAAACTACTATAACGTGTCGATGAATACAAATTTGTTCTCTGAAACATTCCCACCATTCAGATCTTTAACGATCCTTTGAGCTTGAGCCAAAAAGATGGGGACAAGGCCAAAGATGGCTATTGATTTCTCCAAAAGTGTCTGACCTTTTTCAACACTGAATAAGCATCCACATCCCCTGTGATTAAAAAAAAACTTTGAGTTTGCCAAATTCAATTTCAAGTGCGGTTGGGGATGACCCTGGCAGCTCAGACTTCTTTGCCCTCTGCAAAAATTTTGCAAATCTCACTGGACATGAATAAAATATCCTTTAAAAAGATATATATATTATGACAAAGTTACATAACCTCGATCAGTTACATGTACATTTACTTTTTAATCCTGAGAATATTTCACTCAATTCACAGCTACAGATTCTTATGTTCACCTTACAGCCAGTGGACACCATGAAAAACATCTTGCCTGATTGAGTTCATGCCAGTTGTCAGACCTAGCCAATTTGAGTTGGTGCACAGCCGCATGCATCAAAACGTTTGCTTCATGTTGGGTCACGTACAGACATGCTATACATTGATATTGATTTCTAATTTTTAAAAGATACAGATAAAACATGATTGAAAAACAAAGACAGGGCAGGAGTTTCACAGTCTGGTCCAGCATTCTCAAGCAGGATTGGTAGCAGCAAGTGAAACCTCATTATAATGACACCATCTGTTCCCTAAAAAATGTGTCAGATATCTGAGTGTGTCCGATAAATGAGTCAACCCCAAAGGAATTTAACCATAAGTACCAAAAACTTGTGTTGTTATTATATAGACCCATATCTTTTACATGGATTGTGAAGCAGGCCAAGCCTATATTAATCACTCTCCATGGCCCAGATCGTGGCGTATACTTCCTACCCACATGTTTGGTGGAGGAAACCGAAGGACTCGGAGAAAACCACCGTGCACAGTCAGAGTGGTAGGAACTCTTTCCACATGCTTCCCCGGCCGTGAATCGAACCCGGGCCACAGAGGTGAAAGGCGAGCGTGTTGCAGCTCGGCCAACCGTGCACCCACAACTTGTGTTGTTCAAGGAATATGTCAAATATCTCAGTCCCACGCTGCCAAACAGCACAAAGTTCCCAAGTATTATTCGGGGCCTTTGCTGAAGTATGTTATGGTTTTATGTGTAATTGCTTGGCTGTACTTACTTTGAAGACTGGCCTGTTACATGTTATGAAAATATACAGCAAATGTAATAGTGGTTTCATTGCTGTAGGGATGAAACCACCATTACATTTACTGTATGATATTTTCGTTTTAGCATAAAGGCATATAACCTTTGTTGCCTCACTTTTTAAAATATAAAGTATGTGATTGATGTTGTGTAGACACCTCTCACTGAAAACATGCAAGATAAAAAAACAGAGAGTCTGTAGATAGAATAAAAAGTTATGCTTGTGTTTACCTATCATAGTCAGGAAATGTGTTCTGAGCATGGCTTGCAAGCATTACATCACTGTGTATGAATATGTGGTTTGACCTCTGTTTAGAAAATTCATCATGGAAAAAAAATTGTCAAACCAAACAACACAAACAGGCTGATAACTTCATGTAATAGTACAGCTAGCTGATACAGTGGGCTAATTACAGGTAATTAGTTCTCAAAGGTGTGGGCCCAATAAAACAAGAACTATTATTTAATTTGGTAACCTGCACCTGATTGGCCACAATGGTACCTGCAGGTATTGTCCCTCAACATATTACCCTATTATGGCTCATTGCATATTACCCTATAATTGCTCATTACATATTACCCTATTATCACTCACCACGCTACACTATAATCCTGGTGTTATCACTCATTAAAAAGCTTACACCGTGCACTTGTAATGGGATGGGAGTGCATGCATATGGGAGGCTTTCCATCAGTGATTGCTTGCTATCAGAGACATCTAGTTATTGTGCTGTTTTGTCAAAGAACGACCGCCTGTCACCTGGGATAAGCATGTTTCCTCTTGCCATAGAAATGTTCTCAAGATAACAGTCTTACTGTATTGTCCAGACATGCAAGAGCAGATCACTTGACAGGAACTGAAGACAAACAAGTTGCCAGCAGCCAGTTGTAATGACTTATTCAGTACAGGGAGGCAATCAGTCCATCTTGTTTGCCATGTTGACCTAAACGTCCATATGACACATGGGCCAGGGGCTAGGAGGGTCTACCTTGTGATGTGTTTTCCCTGCAATACTAATCCATATTAAAGTTTCTAGATCACTGTATACTGCTTTAGGCCATTAGAATGTTCTATTACATGTAAAGATGTACGACAAGAAAATTTATTGCTCTTGTGGTGGCCAAGCCAAGGTCACATCATCCTCTAAACACTTACCACGACTACCAGATACCAGTCCTGCATGGCCTTATCAATGAAGTTTATATGTATGTATACTGTCTTATCATGTCTTAGGCTACTCAAATTCCATGTTCAGTTTGGTTTAAAATTCTGATGCAGAAGAACTCTTTAAAAAATCATCTTACTTCCACATAGGTGTCAAAGACGGGTGACCAGGAGGCTCTTGTAAAAAGTGCATGAAATCAAGGAAAAAAGTAGATTTTGCCTCAAAATCCCTGTCATTTTAAGAACTCTTTTAGTCTCCAAAATGGGAGGCTCCCAGTGAAAACAGGAGAGTTGATACATGTAAGTATGCTGCCAATTTCTCAGTATTGACTTTTTCCTCCTATACACAGTATGGGTTGGTACCTGCTCTTTGTGGTCACAGTCATGAGGACACAAAAGTCAATTTGTTTATTAATTTACCTGTAGTGAAATATTACCTGCTGCCAGATCAGAAAAAAAGTGCCCAAAGCAGTCTTTGAGGCGGAAATGTGAGAGGAAAATGGGCCTGACAGAGGAACAAAAAGTGGTCTTTATCATCAATTTTACAGTTTGTACAGCTTTTAACATTACAATACACTGCCCAGGTATTCTAAGTTTCAATAGGATGAACCTGGAAAGTGTGAAACACTTGAGGGCATCATGGTCAAAAAGAGTCACATGACACCTTTGACCCCTCACAAAAAGTCAAGTGATTCATCTTGACCAGTGGTATCATATGGGGACACAAGGGTTCTGCGCTATATGCAATAAAGACATCACAAGAAAATGCTCTAAAACAGCAGCACAAAATAATACTGGATACAATGGAACAATACGATAAATTCATATCAACAATACACAACATTCATATCAGGGGTGGTGCTCCTTTTGGCCTGTATCCTTCAACAGGGAAGTACTCATGCATACAGCAGATCCCTGTATCATTCAACAGGGAAGTACTCATGCATACAGCCAATCCCTGTATCATTCAATAGGGAAGTACAATGTACTCATGCATATAGCAGACCCCTGTATCATTCAACAGGGAAGTACTCATGCATACAGCAGATTCCTGTATCATTCAACAGGGAAGTACTCATGCATACATCAGATCCCTGTGTCATTCAACAGGGAAGTACTCATGCATACAGCAGATCCCTGTGTCATTCAACAGGGAAGTACTCATGCATACAGCAGATCCCTGTATCATTCAACAGGGAAGTACTCATGCATACATCAGATCCCTGTGTCATTCAACAGGGAAGTACTCATGCATACAGCAGATCCCTGTGTCATTCAACAGGGAAGTACTCATGCATACAGCAGATCCCTGTATCATTCAACAGGGAAGTACTCATGCATACATCAGATCCCTGTGTCATTCAACAGGGAAGTACTCATGCATACATCAGATCCCTGTGTCATTCAACAGGGAAGTACTCATGCATACATCAGATCCCTGTGTCATTCAACAGGGAAGTACTTATGCATACATCAGATCCCTGTGTCATTCAACAGGGAAGTACTCATGCATATAGCACATGGCTGTATCAAAAATGGCAAGATATGTTGCTCTTGCCAAACTAGCAACTTAGATGAAATTACCTCTTCATAAAATCCTCGCCAGGTTCTACAAACACATGTTGAGTTTGATATGAGGACTTATTATATGTCTATGTTTGCATCGTTATTCCGCAAATGTCAGTAACAGGCTTGGCTTGTCATCAGTACACTCACGTCTTGCTGACTGCTGGTCATCATTGCCCGGCAGCGGGGACAGAGAGTTTGACAGGAAATTAATATGCGTGTCATGCATTAGGCTTATTCTTTTAACCCAACATACTCGTTAGACTCTCATGACAATATGTATTTTGTCACACAACAAATAGTACACTCTAGATAGACTGAGTTCCCCTTACCACTGAAAATGTAATACTCATTTAATGTGGGCACCTAATTTCATGCCTCTGTCAATTTGCCCTTTTGTGTGTGTTCAATTTCTCATATTTACTATCGTAAATACAGCATATTTAATACTTCCTAATTTCACGAGATAGCTGGCATTTAAAACCTTCATTACACACTCACAAAAATACAAAACCTAAGTACCTTTATTGGATTAGCTGTGAAATTGGCTTCTCTAACAATTCTGTTTCCATTATATTTCTACTCTTCTGTCCCTCCCTCCTCCCACTGGTAATATCATACAACTGGAAACATTTTTATACCAACCATTTTCAGAGGAAGTGGATGAAAGGATCTAATTGTGCCTGCTGCAAGAAGGGACTTGTATGCAAGTGGCACATACTTTAGCCACATTCAGGTGGTGCAAATAGGAGAAAGGTTATAGGTAGCAGTACTTGGGACTGCACATATCAATCACTTTGATGGAGTGCACACAACAGAAACAATTGCCTTTTGCCGTTTCCTGCCTCACTGAACCTATTTATGTAGGAGTACAGTAAAGGATTGTGTTTCGTCTATCTTATCGTGCTGTCAAACAAACTCTTATCCTGAAAGCAGCCTCCCAATTCTCCATAAAAACAGACTATTTCGAAGGCAAGATTAAAAATGTCTGAATTTTTTATTGACATTGTGCCCATAAAATGTGATTCTGTAGCTATTATGTGCCCGTTGTGAAAAAGAAATTTTCAGCAGGTGTGTATAAATTTGAGATGCCTGTGTACTGGTTACAGACCCCCTTTATGTGCATGGTGCTTGTGATGTGGGCTCCTGTCACAGGTGCACATCCAGTGTGTATAACTGCCCTGTACTAAGGCATCCTGTAGTGTACTAAGGCTTTCTCAGGTGTATGACTGCCCTGTATTAAGGCGTCCTGCACTAAAGCTTTCTCAGGTGTACATCCAGTGTGTAGGAATGTCCTGTACTAAGGCTTTCTCAGGTGTGCATCCAGTGTGTACGACTGATCTGTACTCAGGCTGTCACAGGTGTACATCCAGTGTGTATGACTGCCCTGTGCTAAGGCTGTCACAGGTGTACATCCAGTGTGTATGACTGTCCTGTGCTAAGGCTGTCACAGGTGTACATCCAGTGTGTATGACTGCCTTGTACTAACGCTGTCACAGGTGTACATCCAGTATGTATGACTGCCCTGTACCAAGGCTGTCCCCTGCGTACATTTAGTGTGTATGACTGCCCTGTACTAAGGCTGTCACAGGTGTACATCCAGTGTGTAGTAATGTCCTGTACTAAGGCTATCTCAGGTGTACATCCAGTGTGTAGGAATGGCGTGTATCAAGGCTGTCACAGGTGTACATTTAGTGTGTATGACTGCCCTGTATTAAGGCCGTCTCAGGTGTACATTCAGTGTATGACTGCCCTGTACTAAGGCTGTCACAGGTGTATATCCAGTGTGTATGACTGTTCTGTGCTAAGGCTATCGCAGGTGTACATCCAGTGTGTATGGCTGTTTTGTACTAAGGCTGTCTGTGTCATGTAAGACTAGTTGTTGTCAACACCGGTACATGGGACTAGGAGGATCAACCAAGAGCTGTCTGCCATCTTGTAAAAAGACCTTTCATTCAAGAACTGGCTTACATAAAGTTCCACAGGAAAAAAATTAAAATAATGGTGCAGGCAGATAGCATTCTCCTGCATGTTTGGGGTGTATTGTACCCAGAGCATGCATACAGGCTGTTAACCCAATCTCTAATCTAACTTTAGCTGTGACTAGCTCTGAAAGAGTTAATTAACCCTTTCCCCCTTGAATTAAGACTGAGTCAACAACTTTCCTGGGCATGGGTTGGGCACTAAGTACCCAACCCATGCTGAGGAAAGCTGTTAACCTGGGTCATGTTGTCTTGACAGGTCTCATCTTCAATTCTCAGTCAAATTGTTTTTCATTGCTGTTAAAATCAGTTGAAAATGCTAATGCAGATGACATTTGACCACCAGCCGGTTTTGGACGGTTTAAGGGGGAAAGGGTTAACTAGCATGACAGTATACAGTGCCTGCAGACTTCTGCCGGGACTGCTCTGATTTTTGGCCAGTTAGCCAAATGCTTATTTTTCTTGAATTTGGTTAAACAAATGAGCTAATGGAAAATCTGTGTTGTTTCCAATGTTCATTTTCATGTTAATCAATTGGGTGCCCAGCAGGCAATCTTGTGAGGTAAGCTGTGTGACCCTGAGCAGGTAGCATACTCACAGCCTACTTATACTGCTGGATGTACAAAACAGTCATCTCTAACAAATTCTATTGTAGTTATTGCCTACTTGGATGGCAGGA
Organism: Hermodice carunculata; assembly: GCA_964020975.1. NCBI lineage: Eukaryota > Metazoa > Annelida > Polychaeta > Eunicida > Amphinomidae > Hermodice > Hermodice carunculata. The sequence goes on along the minus strand of OZ026614.1, from coordinate 30,100,340 downwards.
TGTACACAACAATTATCTCGAACAGGTTCTACAGTAGTTATTGCCTACTTATACTGCTGGATGTACACAACAGTCATCTCTAACAGGTTCTATTGTAGTTTTTGCCTATTTATATTGCTGGATGTACACAAGTCATTTCAAACAGGTTCTACAGTAGTTATTGCCTACTTACACTGCTGGATGTACACAACAGTCATCTCAAACAGGTTCTATTGTAGTTTTTGCCTATTTATATTGCTGGATGTACACAAGTCATTTCAAACAGGTTCTACAGTAGTTATTGCCTACTTATATAGCTGGATGTACACAACAGTCATTTCAAACAGGTTCTACTGTAGTTTTTTGCCTACCTACACTGCTGGATGTACACAACAGCCATCTCAAACAGGTTCTACTGCAGACATTGCCTACTCATACCGCTGGATGTACACAAAAGTCATTTCAAACAGGTTCTACTGTAGTTATTGCCTACTTATATAGCTGGATGTACACAACAGTCATTTCAAATAGGTTCTACTATAGTTATTGCCTACTTACACTGCTGGATGTGCACAACGGTCATCTCTAACAGATTCTAATGTAGTTATTGCCTACTTATACTGCTGGATGTACAGTTATCTCAAACAGGTTCTACTTTGGTTGTTGCCAACTTACACTGCTGGATGTACACAACAGTCATCTCTAACAGATTCTATTGTAGTTATTACCTACTTATATAGCTGGATGTACACTACAGTCATGTCAAACAGGTTCTACTGTAGTTCTTGCCTACTTATACTGCTAGATGTACACTAGTCATCTCAAACAGGTTCTACTGTAGTTTTTGCCTGCTTATACTGCTGGATGTACACAACAGTTATATCTCAAACAGGTTCTACTGTAGTTATTGCATACTGAACCATAAACAGTGACCAGATGGTTAAATCAAGTCTTCATGGTAGAGGTAGCACAATGTGATACATGTATCATCACCACCACAAAACACTGAGTGACCATTTGAAGCACTTTTGAGATCACAATTAACTTGTTCAAATAAAATCCTCCAAATCTAATGAAATATTTATCATTTTATGAATTTGTTCAGTATCAGTTGAACTGAATCTTTCTCAATGTAGCCTGTCTCTCCTTACTCTGATTCAATACAGAGAACAACTTCATTTAGTTGAGGATTAAAGTTACACCATAGGCATATTTAATTGGAAAATATTCTGATTACCCTCCTATAGTAGTGTCTCTGTCTCTGATAACTTCCTCCTTTGATCCTTAATTAGATTGTCTCTTGCATGTCGTTAGTGTATTTTAACCTTTGTCATCCTGAAATAAGGCTACGTCAAAGTGTTCTGCACATGGAAGAAAAAAATAAATATACAGAATGCCAACATTCGAGAACACAAGGGACCAGATTTCCATGTTTTTTGCTTTCAGTTGTTGTGTTCAGACTGTGTCCCAGTAACAGATAAATGGTTAATAAAGTGAAACATTTTTTCTCTTGTTTTCTTTTGGATGAAGTTTTTGTAGGATGCCTGTGCACTTATTTAGCCATTTGGAGCCAGAAAGGGTCACACACAGCTGCAAGACTCTCACAAATTGAAACAACGTACCAAGCTAATGACACAGTGATTGGACACCACTATACTAGGACTACATGCAGCTTTAACCCCTTTCAGCCCTGGCTTAAGATGAAAGAGTCCTGAAAAAAAAAAAACAGTTAAATGTCATAGATCTTCCCCTTGATGTTTGTAATCATGACTTACTCTGGTAATGTATGGAAGAGCAAAACTCAGGGAAACCCTGGGGTCATTTTTCTAAAATTACAAGTTGATATTGACTGACTTGTGTTGGAAACTGTAATGTTGTACATAGTACTTCCATCAAGTGACAAGGTCTGTGTCTCTTCATGAACATGTATTGACTGATTTGGGTTGGAAACTATACAGTTCTACTTCCATCAACTAACTAGGTCTGTGTAGCTTCGTTCACATGTTTTAACTGATTCGTGTTGGAATCTGTATAAAAAGTTCTAGTCCCATCAGCTGACCACGTCTGTGTAGCTTCAAGAACATGTTCTCCATGCAGATGGTGTCTGAAGATGCAAGCAAATATTGATCAGCCAGTGTTTCATATTCTCCAGTATGCTTTTCATTTTCAAGAGTTAGAACTCATAATTCAACATTTCTACATTTAGATTATCTGGCTAACTGACAATTCAACATCTCTATCTTTAGACTATCTGGCTACGATAAATTATCATTCAAAAGAGATTTTCTCCATTTATTTGTTTGTTTATTTATCTTTGTTAACGAACTTAAAGAAAAGCAAACAATCTTCACCTAGCTATTCAAGGTAACTGTTTCATAAAGTGGTAACAGGCTATTACCTAGCACTCTTAATTACAGGTAACCACCGATCATCCAGGTGCAAAACAAAAACTCCCACACTCATGACAGTACTCACACCTGATCAGATGGACATTGCCATAAATAGGGTCATTGTTATGTTATGGCAAATTCAACTATTGTCTTATAGTGTGTGGTGTATCACACAGTGTATCAACATGCACACCATAACTGTTGTTAGTCACATGTGTAACACCTTGGTACAAATTAACATGACCGGTCTGTGATAAAGAGCATACATAGTGATGTATGGCAAGCCGTTTTGACATTTAATCCTATTTATCAATATCACTAAATCATTAAGCAATATCGCTACATGATTTGGCAATTAATCTCTAAATCATTTAGCGATATCAGTAAATTATTTAGAGTAATCGCCAAATCATTTAGTGACATCCCTGAATGTGTATGATTTAGCGATATCTCTAAATGATTTAGGGATATTGCTGAATGATTAAGTGATATCACTGAATCATTTGGTGATATCGCCATTTAAATGTATTTCAGCATCTTGTCCTATTTTTGTCTAATATGGCAGCTAATTTGAAGGGAAGTGTGATGGCTTCATCCACCTAAAATGTTTTGTTGAGAATTGATCATTTTCTCCAGCATTGTCAATGGGTTTATTATCATGCTGCAAAGACAGCTAGAGTATGCTGCCTGTTAATTTGTCGTCATACTTAACAGTCAGGTATTCAGGTCCAAATGCTCACTCCTTCAAGCCATGCACTACACTGGCACAGTACAATTACCCAGCATGCACTGATCCACTTACTTAGCGATATCACTAAATCATTTGGTGATATCACTATATCATTTGGTGTTATCACTATATCATTAGGGATATCACTAAACAATTTAGGGAATTCAGTAAGTGAGACCATTTAGCAACATCACTAAATGATCCCATTTAGCGATATCGCCAAATGATTTAACAATATTACCAAAAGTTTTGGTGATATTGCTAAATGTACCAAATAGGATTAAATGTCAAAATGGCTTGCCATAGTGATGCAAGTCAGACTTAAAGCAAGAGAGCAAAACACCAAAGGCCTTTTCTTTCTTTGCCTTTCTTGAAAAGAAGTGCACAAATAAGTGCTTAGTATTCAGTCTCAGTCATAGCTACCCAGCTATCTGATGTAGAAAACAGGAACCTATTAATATACACATAATTGGCATCAACATACCAAGTATGATGAACATCTATTCATGGCAGTCAAAGATACAGGTAATGTGTACTTATGCATCAAAATGAATGATTAAAAATCAATAATATTGTACAGTGTTGGTATTACAATAAAAAGCAATACCTCCATGCGACTCAACTTAAGTATAACTTTTGAAAGCCTGTACCAAACCTTTAATCACACAGTGAAACCTCACTATAGACACACTCAGATATGATATATTCACCCAACAGCACAAGGTTTTGATGGATTTTAAGTCAAATCCCTGTGCTATCTGACTCATTTATCTGACAAACTCAGATAAATGACTCGTTTATCTGACATATACTCAGATATCCGACACGTTTTGCATGGGGCAGATGGTGCCATTACAACGAGATTTCACTGCATTCAACAAACCTTTCATCAGATCGGTCACCGCGTGGGACGTACACAGAGTGATACAGTACTTTGGCGAAACAAATTTTGCTGTCTACAGGAAACATTTTAAGTTTCAGAAAGCTGTCTTGGATGGTCTCCAAGTCCCAAAGCTTTAACATTTTCATTGCTGCAGCCACGGATGCATAATGTTGATAACAACACAAGTCCTCTCCCTTTTTTTTCTTGAAAATGATGAAACAAAGCTCAAAGAGCAATGCTAGCAAACTTATCTCCAGGCCACCTGAAATAAGTGTTGCTTGCGGTAATGTCACAATTTATAATTTGGGGGCAGGCAGGTGGGGCCAAAGCTGTTTCATCAAAAATCCTCCAAATTAAAAAGAGAAAAAAACAAGTAATATGGAATCATGACGAATTGATTTAAAAAGACAAAATGTAATGGGCATTGATTTTGTTGTGTTGGCGAGTACCGCTGCAGACAAACAATTATTTAAAGGAGGCCTTGGGGCTCAAGCTGTTGGCAATCCTGCAAAAAGATCATTTGTGACTGCATGAGCACGTGCCCATTCAATTTAACCTTAGCCAGACCAAGAAGCCGACATTCTTGTTGGTCCCTTGATGAGTCAGAGGCTTCTTGATGAGAAAGTGAAAAGCATGACTCGATGCATCTCCGACAGATTTGTACAAAAACAGGAGTTCCACAGAATGTGGTGTATCACCTTTTTGCATGAACAGTTAGTCAATGAACCTCCATACTCAGACAATCAAATGTACATGATAGCTTGGACCAACTACACAAGCTCCATTGAGTCGATAATTTTTTTTTTTTTCAACTGCCTGGGTGTATCTGCACCACCAGTTTCCCTTGCCACACTGAGCAGCCTACAGCCGAGTAGACTCACTGAGTGGCCTGACAAGTCAAAATACAGTTTGATGCATTTTCCACATGCTAAACCCCAAATCTATTTATTCATGTTAATAAAGTACATACAAAGCAAAATCTATTCCTGTATTCCTAGGGCTCCAAATAGATATTTTAAAAACTGCTGTTGCCTTAAAAAGTGTTTCAAGGGGTTATAAGTGTCAACCCATTCTTGTTTCAAATAATGTTAGGCACTCAAATGGACTGTTCTTGTTTACTTGCACACGCATGTATAATAAACAACAAGAACAACAAAAAAAACCTTGCTGAAGAAAGTGTCACTGAATGAAATAAGAACAAAAAAAAAAAAACCCTACCAGCCAACAATATAACTACAGCACTACGTTTTAGGTAAAACATTGGCTAATGAGATTGATCAGCTTGTTTTGGGTATAAAAAATCTTGAATTAATTTTACTTTACTTCAGAAAGTCCATTCCTATTTTGACCCTCTCATCTACTTGTCTTCATAAACCATTACTGCTCAATTTGTCCAACATGAAGTTTGTAAGTGTGTGATTACGACAGCATTGAGAACCATAAGTGTATAATAGCCTTGATCTGAAGCTCTCCTTGGCTTGAGTCAGGACAAAAAATGCCACACAAAGTGACTGACCACAACTGTATCATAGGAGCAGAGTTAAGTAAGGAGAGAGCTTACAAATATCTCTAAAATAGGATGGAACACTACTTCAAACTCAAATGACAAACTACCGGTAAGCAGGACAGGACTTTTTGGGGGTTAATGGTAAATCTTTAAGTTTGTGTTGCAGTTTTCTTCACATAGCAGCAATGTATCAAAAATAGTGCATGTGCTGCCACCTGTGCACAATCACATACACTTTCTTATTTGGCTGTCATCATGTTCATGAGAAACAAATTAAGGTATCATGGTATGCATCTGGCAAAAATAAGTCTGGACACATCAGTGCATAACATCATGACAATGTAGCCTTTCATTTTGAGAATACATGTATAGTTCGAATTTCTTACATACTTCCAGGTATACAGATTTCCATCTGAAATTTCTTTGAAATGTCCACTCCTTTATCATTTAAAAACAAAGAAATGTTAGTGAAGCAAACCTACATCCTTGACATAACTTCTGCAGGAATTCAGTGCAAATATAACCATGTCATTTGATCATTAAAGTACTGTAAAATCAATAAATAGAAAACTCTACAATTTACAATACAATGTTTCACTTTAACCTTTTCCCCCCTTAAACTGGCCAAAACTGGCTGGTGGTCAAGTGTGGTCGACTTCAGTGTTTTCAACTAATTTCAACAGGAATGAAACGTAATTCTGACTGAGAGTTGTAGATGAGCCCTATCAAGATCACATGCCCCCAGTCAACAACTTTCCTTGGCATGAGTTGGGCACTAAGTGCCCAATTCATGCCAAGGAAAGTTGTTGACTCAAGTGTCAATTCAAGTAGGAAGGGGTTAAATTTTCTGTTCTTCAAATTAATTTTGAATGAAAATCATAGTGAGTTTCATCATGATAACATGTCCCAGATCAACACTTTGCCAGTGTGGGGTGGGCACAATGCACGAAACACACACCATGGAAAGTTATTGACTCCATACGGTTATGACCAGGAAAGGGCAAACTATTGGATGTCAAAATTTTGAAGTTCTAATACCATAAGAAATTAAAATATTTATAAATAATACAAATGTTCTAACTTTAATATAATGGTCCATGAACTATATTGACCTATGATTCTTGGTAGCTGATGAAGGAGAGCTAGAAATACCAGGCTCTTTAGGCTAAAAATATATTCGTGATTTTTTATTTACATGTGGATTTGTACAGCATACAGCACATGAAGGGGCACAAAAATTGATAAATTGTATTTTCTGGAACAAAACAAATGAAGGATTGTATTTTCTGGAACAAATTAAGACATAGAACAATGAGTAACTTTGCTCCTCTGTGGCAGGAAAAACACAAAAATGAAAATTAATCTGTAAGACTTTTTTTAAGAATCATTTGAAGAGATCAGAATAAAAAAAAGTGTGATTATCAAAATACTTTTTGAAATATATGATAAATTATTTAAATAAATTAATATAAATTATTATATGACCACTTTTCCACTTTGAGTAAAGTTTATACAACAATTTGATATAAAATCACCTTTGGGATTAGATTCTCAGTAACAATAATAATATCACAGTGGGCCCCACATTTGTTTGCAACAGTCCTGTATCATACAATAAAGATACAGGTATCCCATAAAAAAAAAGGGGGGGGGGGAGATAATGAGGGTGGGAAACCCATAGAAGATTTTGTCAGCTCCCACTTTCTGCCATATTTGCAGGGGCCAGAGCCGAGGTGTAAAGTCCACAACATGCAGTGGTGGGCCCTGCGTCCCAGTTATATCCTAAACACTGATTCCCTGTACTTTCACTTTTTTATAACACAGTCCCTCTGAACTTTTCCCCACCTCTAAGGCTCAGGCCTTTATGGTGTCTGTATTCTTCTAGTGATGGGAAAGTGTTGATTTCCTATGTATATAAAGGATATTGCAGCCACAGGAAGGATACTGCAGCTACAGGAAGGATACTGCAGCTACAGGAAGGATACTGCAGCTACAGGAAGGATACTGCAGCTGTAAATAATTTGACTTTGAATTGAAGTCATTTTCATGCCATTTACATGGTCTTCAGCTCAAGTTTTATTGTCCATGAATAAGAAATAAATGCCTGACAACAGTAATTGGCCACCAAACACATACAATTCCATATATGCTCCTGTCCACAAAACACACAAAGATCTGTCTGTGCAGGCAGTCAAAGCAGTAACTACATGTCCTGCTTTCTCAAATCAGTAAACAATGTGCGTGGGGAGCCCTAACAGAAAGTGATGACACAATACACAGTACCCATTACCTACCTAACACGCTGCCACTACACAGGCACTCTGCTTGCCATTCAAACATTGTAGTTATGCCGTTGTCATGGTAACACCTCAGCACAGACTCTGGTAGACCCCAAGATGAAAGTGAAAGTCTCTCTTGAGGTAGCCCTTGTGGTGACACACTCGATTGGACTGGTAATGAGGCCACTTCAAATCCTGTAAAAAAAAGTACCCACTTTATTCTAGATTCAATTTGATATTTGTGTTCAGATCCATGTGGTCGGGCTCCAAACTTCTGTGGGTTGTAATCAATGGTCAAGATGAAAAAAAAAAAAAGATCAAAAGAAAATTTAGTTTGACTATAGTATTATTTAGCTCTGATGGTAGGTCATATTTAGATGAAGTCCAATATTTACTTTCATGAGAAAATTGTTAAAAAGGCAGGATTGTCAGTTCTAATAGATTGTCATGACTGAACTTTTCTTTAACCTTTTTCTCTTCAAATTGTCCCAAGTGCCCAGATCTTTATTGTTCTCTGTTAAATACTTTCACCGAGCCATACACAATACCTTATGAGGTCAAAGCTGTATTTTTTGTGATGTTTGTGCATGATATGCTACAAACATTAAACTTTCATATGCAGTGTTTATATTTTCTGCAGTGTCAATACAAGTACAATATAGTGAATAACAGGAACAGATTAGACTCTGTCTATTGTTGTGTCATTTCTTGCCTGCAATACTTAGGGATGGTTTAACATTATCATCATTTTTTAATTAGTACTTAGGGTACTAAATTTCATGACCCCCCTCCCTCCCCCCAAATTAGTACTTTAAAAATGATGATTTTCCCCCCCAAATCATAGCAAAATTGCACAAAAACAGGCCAAAAATTGACCATCATTTTCCATATCCTGTGAAAGTGTACAGACCCATTTAACCCCCTCCCCCCTTGCGTACTGTAAGTACTAATTCAAAAATGATGAAAATGTTGAACCATCCCTTAATCCTCTAAGCTCCACGCATGAAGTTTTCAGTAAGTGGGCTATATGATAGGCAGTCTCTGTTTGTGTCTCCTATTTGGCCCAATTCATTGATCAACTGCCAATCAACATTCCTTACAATCAATCAGAGCATACATGGGAAGCCATATCCAAACACATGTATGACAAGCAGCAAGGAAAGGGTCAAAGTACATAATTTTTCCGGGAAAAAAAAAAAACAAAACAAAACACAAATGCACACACAAAAACCTTTGAAGTTTGAAGTGAAAACTGGACAGAATACTCAACTGGTGAGGAATGCTCTTGATTAGAAAGGTGTCACATGAAACAAAGGCCATACCAGCTGTACAATTCCCAGTGAGCAGCATTTCCATTGGTGGCTCTTTTAGAAACATCAAAACAGGGAGCACCCACAAACTTAAGGTCACAGCTGCTTTCTCAGTTTTGCCCATGAAGACTTGAATTTAAATTTGTTGGAATCTTATTGTCATAATATCAACTAAAAAAATGGTCTCTATAAGTGATTTTGATTTCATTCGAGTACAGTAGCTATATCGGGAGAGTCATCAAAATGTCAGGGCCTTTGATGTTTGAATGGGAGGTCATCTTCTTAGTTTCAAAGGTTTGAAATTAAGAATGATTCAATTATAAAAAAAAAAAGAAAAGAAACAAGAGAATCATGGTGATCCTGTGCTCTGCTGACTGGAATGTGTGCTTTTACAGTATTGCAACACATGCACTGTGGTCTGTATAGCTATATACATGTACAGTGATAGCAAAGTTTCATATATAATTCATAAAAAAAAAAAACTTACAGAAAATGTAAAAAGTTTAACAATGGACGGACGGACAAAGGGATGATGGACGCAAACAGATTCCAATTGCTATACTGACTGACAGTTGAGACCCTATTTTAGATATTTACTCAACGCTTCCAAAGCAATTGTTCAAATTGAGTCATGCATAAAAAGTAGATGTGACATTGAGGGTGCTTGACTTGCACAAACACAAAAACCTTGCACATCATTGACAGTACAAAGTATAGGTTCCAAAGCTTGTTAGCTTAAATAGAAAATGCATACTTTGTGGCCCTTAAATGAAGATCTTTTGATTTGTTGGGTGATTTGGTTGTGAACCTCTGTCATCACATATCATATATCCTTAAATTTTACATAAACAGAAATATACTGAAAGAGAAATGTAAGCTAGAAAAGAAGGTTTACTTCAAAGCAAATCTGTGTGCCTTCAAAAGTTGTAAATATTGAATGCTACAACTTTTATCCTTTGGTTCTTCACATGACATTAAGCTTATGGCTGGATGAAAATTTCAAAGTCCAAATGACATTGACCTTTGACCTTTACAGGTCACATGCAAATTGCACAGTGTTACAATATCCACAGTTTAAGCCCAACATGAATCAAATCAGATGAAAATTGAGCAAGTTATGGCAAGATGAAACTTTCAAAAGGCCAAATGACCTTGACGTTTGCCCTTTTGAGGTTACATCTTCTTATCAAAATGTGCAGTGTTGCAATACCTTCAACTTGAGTCCAACATAATTAGAATTGTATGGAAATTGGCCAATTTATGGATGGACGAAACTTTCAAAGGTGCAAATGACCATCACTTTTGAACTTTAGAGGTCACATGTAAATGACAAAAATGTGTAGTGTTACCATAGCTACAATTTGAGCCCAACATGATCAAAATTGGATAAAAATTGACCAAGTTATGGCTAGAAGAAAGTCACCATCGAAAGTGGCCTTTGACCTTGAGATGACCTCTATCTGAAGTGAACCTTGACATGACCTTTGACCTTGACATGATCTTGACATTTGAGATGACCTTTACCTTGCTATGATCAAATTCCTATACACTCAGAACCACATCTACTATAGTACATAAGATATTAAAGATTTACAACTTTAATTAGTCCTCATTTGCATAATTTAAATCATAACCTCTCATTATAAAAAGGCGAGACTTCATCTATAGAAGCATAATTGTGCCAAGTTTGGAGTTTCTACGTGTAATACTTTTCAAATGAAATGTTGGACAAATTTGCCTGTAAAGAAAGAAAGAAAGAAAGAAAGAAAGAAAGAAAGAAAGAAAGAAAGAAAGAAAGAAAGAAAGAAAGAAAGAAAGAAAGAAAGAACTAGAAAGGAAGTTTTTCTTTAAAGCAAATCTGTCTGTGGGCCTTCAAAAGCTGTAAATATTAAATGGTACAACTTTTGTGCTTAGGTACTTCACATTCCATTAAGCTTATGGCTGGATGATATTTCCAAGTACAAATAACCTTGACCTTTGACCTTTAACCTTTACAGGTCACATGTAAATTGCAAAAATGTACAGTGTTACAATACCCACAATTTAAGTCCAACATGATTAGAATTGGATGGAAATTGGCTAAGTTATGGCTGGGTGAAACTTTCAAAGGTCCAGATGAAATTAACCTTTGACCTTTGGGGGTCACATGTAACTTTCAAAATGTGCAGTGTTGCAATAGCTACAATTTGAGCCAAACATGATCAAAATTGGATAAAAACTAGAACAGACTGATTTTCCAACAGAAAATCAAATGTCTCCCGGTGGAACACTTACATCTCTGAATAAGCTACAGGTGATAACAAATTACAAATGACCAAGTTTGCTTGATAATTACAATCCTATTTTAGCTCTCACCTAGATACATTACTCTAGCAATTTTCATCAAGTTCTTCAAGACTTATTGCAGAGAAACCAATTTCACATAAATGACCCTGTGACCTTGAAAAGTAGGTCAAGGTCACCCAAATACAATCTGAACCTAGGTCTTGCCTAGATACATAAGCCTACCAAGTTTCATCAAATTCCATCAAGTTCTTCAAGACTTATCGCACAGAAACCAATTTCACATAATTGACCCTGTGACCTTGAGAATTTGCTCAAGGTCATCCGAATACAATCCCAAGCTAGGTCTTTCCAAGATATATAATCCTCCCAAGTTTCATCATATTCCATCAAGTTCTTTATGACTTATCGAATGGAAACCAATTTCACATAAGTGACCCTGTGACCTTGAGAATTTGCTCAAGGTCATCCAAATACAATCCCAAGCTAGGTCTTGCCTAGATACATAATCCTGCCAAGTTTCATCAAATTCCATCAAGTTCTTCAAGACTAATCGCACGGAAACCAATTTCACATAAGTGACCCTGTGACCTTGAGAATTCGCTCAAGGTCATCCAAATACAATCCCAAGCTAGGTCTTGCCTAGATACATAATCCTGCCATGTTTCATCACATTCTGTCAAGTTCTTCATGACTTATTCCATGGAAACCAATTTCACGTAAGTGGCCCTGTGAACTTGAGAATTCGCTCAAGGTCATCCAAATACAATCCCAACCTAGGTCTTGCCTAGATACATAAGCCTACCAAGTTTCATCAAATTCCATCAAGTTCTTCGTGAGTTATCGAAGGGAAATCAATTTCACATAAGTGACCCTGTGACCTTGAAAATTAGGTCCAGTTTACCCAAATACAATCCCAACCTAGGTCTTGCCTAGATACATAAGCCAACCAATTTTCATCAAATACCATCAAGTTCTTCATGACTTATCGCACGGCAACCAATTTCCAATAGGTGACCATGTGACCTTGAAAATTAGGGTCAAGGTCACCCAAGTACAATCCCAAGCTAGGTCTTGCCTAGATACATAATCCTACCAAGTTTCATCAAATTCCATCAAGTTCTTCAAGACTTATCGCATGGAAACCAATTTCACATAAGTGACCCTGTGACCTTGAGAATTTGCTCAAGGTCATCCAAATACAATCCCAACCTAGGTCTTTCCTAGATACATAATCCTGCCAAGTTTCATCAAATTCCATCAAGTTCTTCAAGACTAATCGCACGGAAACCAATTTCACATAAGTGACCCTGTGACCTTGAGAATTCGCTCAAGGTCATCCAAATACAATCCCAAGCTAGGTCTTGCCTAGATACATAAGCCTACCAAGTTTCATTCAATTCCATTAAGTTCTTCATGACTTTTTGCATGGAAACCAATTTCACGTAAGTGACCCTGTGACCTTGAGAATTCGCTCAAGGTCATTCAAATACAATCCCAACCTAGGTCTTGCCTAGATACATAATCTTACCAAGTTTCAGCAAATTCCATCAAGTTCTTCAAGACTTATCGAACGGAAACCAATTTCACATAAAAGACCCTGTGACCTTGAAAATTAGGTCAAGTTTACCCAAATACAATCCCAACCTAGGTCTTGCCTAGATACATAAGCCAACCAAGTTTCATCAAATTCCATCAAGTTCTTCAAGACTTATCGCACGGAAACCAATTTCCCATAAGTGACCCTGTGACCTTGAAAATTAGGGTCAAGGTCACCCAAGTACAATCCCAACCTAGGTCTTGCCTAGATACATAATCCTGCCAAGTTTCATCAAATTCCATCAAGTTCTTCAAGACTTATCGCACGGAAACCAATATCACATAAGTGACCCTGTGACCTTGAGAATTTGCTCAAGGTCATCCAAATACAATCCCAACCTAGGTCTTGCCTAGATACATAATCCTACCAAGTTTCATCAAATTCCATCAAGTTGTTCATGACTTATCGAACGGAAACCAATTTCACATAAGTGACCCTGTGACCTTGAAAATTAGGTCAAGGTCACCCAAATACAATCCCAACCTAGGTCTTGCCTAGATACATAATCCTACCAAGTTTCATCAAATTCTGTCAAGTCCTTCAAGACTTATTGCACGGAAACCAAGTGTTGAAGAACCTGAACAACAAGAAGAAGAAGCGGAACAAACGGGCACTAAACCAATATGTCCCCCGGCTTCCACCGGGAGACATAATTGACCAAGTTATGGCTAGAAGAAAGCCACCATCGAAAGTGGCCTATGACCTTTGACCTTGAGATGACCTCTACCTGAAGTGAACCGTAACCTCAAAAATGACATCTTGGCCTTAATTACCTGTACCTATAATATTTTTGTAAATATTCAAGATTTAAATTTTCAAATGGCCCTAATTTGCATAATTTTCAAAAGTGTTGAACCTCTTTACAAAAAGTCCAGGCTTCATGTATGAAAGTATAATCATGCGAAGTTTGGAGTTTCTATGTATAATACTTTTCAAATGAAATGTCGGACAAATTTGGCTGTAAAGAAGAAGAAAGAAAGAAAGAAAGAAAGAAAGAAAGAAAGAAAGAAAGAAAGAAAGAAAGAAAGAAAGAAAGAAAGAAAGAAAGAAAGAAAGAAAGAAAGAAAGAAAGGAAGAAAGAAAGAATTCTTGAAAAAACAGTATGTCTGTGTGCCAACACAGACATTAAGAAAGAAAGAAAGAAAGAAAGAAAGAAAGAAAGAAAGAAAAAGAATTCTTGAAGAAACAAAATGTGTGGGTTGGCACCCGGACATAAAAAATATCTGAATATCACATGGAATGAGCAATGAAAATCAGTTACTACACTTTACAACAGAGGGCACTGTTGGCCTGTTTGTTCTGAAACATGTTACCATGCTGTGCTTTCTTTGCATACAAGCCTTGCAGAGTAGTTTGATAGGATACAGAGGCTCTTTTTGCTCATACTGCAGCACAGTGGTACCATATCAATTACAGTACATGTATATGTCTGCATATTCTTGTGGCCACACATTGAACTCCCACAAGTTAATTTTATAATTTTACCTGGGATGTATCACATCTTGTGTTTGTTTTTCTTCATTGAAAGATGGAGGCAATTAAGGTGCCATCCATTTTTGTCATCATTTTGCCTATGAACAAAACATTCATAACTTTTTGACACCCCCCTCCCCCAATTTATGACCCAAATCATCATTTTATGAATGCCAAGCCCATCATACCCTGGTTTTAAATGATTAATACTCTATATAGAATGCTGTCTATGAATATAAAATGATAAAAACATGAAAACACATACAGGAATTATTATAAAACAAGATTTTATTTTATATAAGATAAAATTATGTCTTTAATCAAATTTCTCTTTGGTGCGAGTATGTACTATTAGTACTGATTACTTAATTGGTCAATTCTGATTTTGCTTCGAGATTTTGAGCAACATTTGGCCAATAGTCTTTTGATTCTTTGATTTCTTCAACTTGTCCAGGGCATTGGTTATTGTATCTCTCACAAACATGTCCAGCATCTTTTGACCAGCTTGTTTGTATTTCTTCCATTCCTTCTGGAAGCTTCGTTGAATTTCTTGATTTGACAAATTTGACTGATGATAACAAAAGCTGTTAGACACATGGTCATATATTGATTGTGGATTTTTGATGAAACATTTTGGCTCTTTTGCCAGAAGTGCTAGCTGTCGCTTCTCATTCTCAATGAGCTCCATGATGAAGTGACTGTTAAAAACGGTATACCACAAGGTGAAGTTTATGACACCTTTTACATTAAGCCTAGCAGACCTGTTAACACCTCTATGCTGACCATTTGGGAGCCTGGACTGCAGCCTACAGGGTAACATGCGTGGGCATTTTGACACCTAAAGGGGGCCTGTAAATAATGATTACTTTGTCTTATTAAAGTTTTTTTGACATTGACAAGTTAATAAATTTGATTTTTAATTGATTTTTAAAAAAATTATGACCAAAAATCATCATTTTTATTCTGACCCCCCCCCCTCCCCCTGTGAATGTTTTGTTCATAGGCAAAAATGATGAAAAAAATGGACAGCCCTAAGAAAACAAAAGTAAAAGTCATGTCCAAACCTCACAGACATCAAATTCCAATTTGAAGATATAACAATTTCAAAGCACTTGCTGCAGGGGCTACCAAAATGTGTTTTGACAAACAGGATCTCAATGGATAGACTGGTGAGTTATGTCAGGGGAAAGAAAAACTTAAAGGACTTACCCTGGCCCCTGAGGGTAAGAGTGTGAAAAAAAAAAGACTTGATATGCTGGAGGATGGTGGAAAATGTTAAAAGGCAGGATTACAATGTAGGGATAATACAGTACATCATTTATAATACAGTACATCATGTATAATACAGTACATCATGCATTTGTGTTCTGATCAATATAAAGTTTAATGAGTTAGCTAAAAGGTGAGGTCTGTCCTGTGAATCCCTGTTAACATTACTGTATTTCTGTTGTACATGTAGTTAATAGTAAACATAAAGCATAAGCACCTATATGCACATACCTTGTGAATCATCATCTGGCTCTTGAACCTTGTGAGGGCTGCTCTGCCGTTTCCCACCCTCATTTGTCTCAGTGCTGACGGTGGTCAAGGCCACTCCATCCCCTCTTTGATTATCAGAACTATCACATTTTGCTTTATTTTGTTGCTTGTAGGTGGGTTCAGTTCCTTGCTTCGGAGCTGATTTTGGTATTTGTGGCAATGATGTAGGACAGCTTCCAATTTGTAAGTTAAGTTTTGAATGATCTTCATCAATACTCTGGGAGTCCACGCATAAAACTTTGTTGTGGTGAGCAGAGGTGCCATCACCTGGGGATTCAAATAAATCTTTTACTTTTGCCCCTGGGGCTGTGTCTAGTTTTTCCCCAATACTTCTCAACTGATTGTGCCCTAAACTAGCAGAAAACTTTGTGATTGGGTCTCTCTTTGCTGTTACCTTGTGTTCTATTGGCGTGGACATGTGCATAGGACTGTGTAAACTAAAGGATACATCCATACTTTCTTCCAATGTAAAACTTGGTACTCCCTTTTCAGGCTCTTGCTCTTTGTTTTTTTCACCTTTTTCATTGTTATTTCTAGCATTTGTGCCAGATGGTTTTTCATTTTGATCGAGTTCATGGAGACAGGAAGCGACCTGAGATGACTTTCTATTTAGAATTTCATTTTCAGTCACAATTCCATTTGCTTGATTGTGTTTATGCAAAGATACTCCAGTTGATTTCCTCTCATCAATGAAATCTTGTTCAATTTTGTCCACTGCTGAGAAGAACTCAGCATCAAAGTCAGCTCCAAAAGTTGAATTAAAGGATGCATCATTTGATGCCTGCCCTGTCCTAGGAGTTGAGTTGGCATCAGGCTACAAACACATATTAAATTTATAAACATGTTAATGTGCACAAGCATGAAACTGACTGGTTCCACGATAAAAATAAATATATACTCATGCTAAAAACACATAATAAATACACAAACATGTTTATGTGCAAACATGAAACTGACTGGTTCCATGATAAACATAAATGTATATTCATGCTACAAACACAGATTAAAGTCATAAACATGATCAATTTATGTACCTGTATACAGTGGTCTCGGTCTTGAGAGACCATTCCAATGAGAGACCACCTAACTTGAAAGACCACTTTTGGCAGGTCCCTACTCCTATCTTTTCCAAGTTTATGTACCGCAAATGAGAGCTTACTTTTGGGCCTGCCCTTGGCGTGGTTTCTGAAGACAGGGACTACTGTACTCATGAGCACACAAGTTGCACAAATTAAATTCATATAAATGTTTAAGTACAAAATAACATGAAAGAAACTACATGTATGTTCCATTATAAATACATGTACAGTGGTACCTCTTTTGAGAGACCGCCCCTACGGCGGGTCAAAATGTGGTCTTTCAAAACAGGTGGTCTTTCATTAGAGGCACAACAACATTGAAAAGATAGCGTAGTGTTCTCAGAGAGCGGTCTTAAAAAGATATGTGGTCTCTCATTAGAGGGGTCTCTCAAGAGAGGTACTACTGTATACTTTTACCCCTATTTTTTCAAATGGGTTCAGCATCCACTGCCATTATTATTTATGCATAAGAGGGCTTGGATAAACATGGGAAATTTTATGATTAAAGGAAAACAATCATTTTACTGGCAGGGCATATAATTAAATAATGTACCATATCCTACTGAGGGAAGCCCTTGCCAGAGCTCCCCCCCCCATACAAAAACAAAACAAAAACAAAAAACAAAAACACACACACACAAAAACAACAACTATTTGCACGAACTTTAGAATGACTTTGTCACCGCAGTATGTCCCTCAAAAGAAATCAATTTTGTCATGTGCTTGTCTATCCTTCTTTCATATTACAAAATAATCCAAAACATACATCATTCATTTTATATACATTTTTTCTTTGTTTTTGTTTTTTGTTCTTTTTTTGGTTTGTTTGTTTGTTTGTTTGTTTGTTTTTTTTTTGGGGGGGGGGCCCTCTTGAACCACATCCTTATGCAATGTCATTTGTGGGAGTTGTAGACGTACATCAGATGTACAAACAGTGTCAGGTGACCAGTCTTGCAGGATACAGTCCCTGCCTCATTTGCACAAACTTTAGAATGACCGTGTCACCACAGTATGTCCTTCTCAAAAGAAATCAATTTTGTCATGTGCTTGTCTATCCTCCTTTCATATTATAAACGAATCCAAAACATAAAACATTCATATAATATACTTTTTTTTGTTTGTTTTTTGTTTGTTTGTTTGTTTCTTTTTTTTGGGGGGGTGAGTGCACTTGAACCACATTCTTATGCAATATAATATGTGGGAGTTGCAGATGCACAACAATTAGATGTACAAACAATGTCAGGTGACCAGCCTTGCAGTCTCTGCCCCATTTTCATGTATACTGAACATGTGATGAGTGCAAACAGGCTAATGTTTTCATGATTAGGCCTAACCTGGTTGCATGGCAATCTTGCATGGGGAATTTGAATAGTCAACATTTGGAGACACTTTTTGAGGTTTAAGGTGACATTATCAGATGAAAGCAATATCATAAATGTATTAAAACATAACAGAACTTGATTGAAGATTGCAGCCACAGACGCAACACCTCGGGCCCATATAGGGTTTTGGTCATCTATCCGCTGATACAATCCTTTCTGCTGAGCTTCATCTTGTTTTAATTCTATCATATCTCAATGCTTTTGAATACAACCAAGAATTACATGTAGAATTACATAAAATGAACTATACAAAGAAGAAAAAAGCTACAGCAAAGGTAAAAAAAGTTTCAGCATACTTCATGTACTTTCTTCTTGTTTTCCTTGCCCAAACTTCTCAAATGGGATGATCTGGAAAAAGTATAAGATTTTCAGTCAAGAAAAATACAAGTATATACAATCACATGTCTTAATTGAAATTTAAGAAGTACATTTTATACTTTAACATGAAGTTAATTTGCAAAACAACACATTCTCTATCATGGTTAACCATTTTGTCAGAAGCAATCCAAAGTGATGTATGTGTCCTGACCTATAATAATCAAACTTGTGAAGTGTTTAATCCCAATTAATTTTGCAATGAAAAGTTGACTTTTTTTTTTTTGCGGGGGGCGGGGGGAAGTTTTCGAAGAATTTTTAAAATAAATTTTAATTCAGCACTGAGATGAAAACAGTCGTATTAGCAGGGCAACACATTATATCACAATAAATATGTATCCAGATCTTTAACAAGTAACCACCTAAAATGTAGGTCTGGCCCACTGCTTCCAAGATCAGTCTCCTTGTCATTTTGCTTTGTCACTTCTGAAGTTGATGCTAAATGGCCAACTGGTATTCGTCCTAAGAATCTTCTCCTGCTTGCCATAAATCTATCTCTTTGTTGAATTTTAGTTCCAGGATTTCTTGCAACTAAGCAGTTTGTATGATCAACCGCTGTTTTAGTTCCTGAATGAACATCAGTGTTTCCATGTTTTCCTCCAACGCAGCCAGGCTTTTGTTGCTTCCAACTCTGTGATAATTTCTTCATCTTTTGCACTAAACAAACCTGGTCTTATGCAAACAAATGAAGGTGGCTAACTGGCACTTCTACATTTTGGCTCTGAAACAAAGCAAAGAAACACATACACTAACATCAAATCACCAAGCACATAATAAATTCATTTAAACCCATCTTGACATTCATTCAGTCCACTCAAAATGCTCTTTCACAGTTAAATCAAATCTTCATATAGGCCACCCCTGACGGATGTTCACTGATACTTGAACTTGCAGCATAAGTTGAACCATGTATACCTGTCTGGTATAAATTTAGTTAGTTCTCTAGTTGTGCAAGTGGCTGAGCAGTTCTGGTTATTTTATCCATTCAGCTTCTGCTTCATTTTGGTCAACTGGACAATGTCAATACAATCTGATCAAATTTTGGCAAAATATTATCTCCTCAAAATTTGTTGTTTTTTCAGCAACATGCACAATTATGCAAAGACATCCATCAAGCCATTCGATAAACTTTTGATCAGCAGGTTAGAGATTTTTTTTCCAGTGTGAATCCAGTGTGACAGCATCCCATGGTTTCCTGGCATTTCAATCAAAATGCTGTTATCGAGCTTAAGTGTCAGACTGACAAAAGGAATTTATTCCCCAATGTTTCAGCAAATGAGAACACTTACCAGGTAACTGAGTTCCCTTCCGATGGACAAAACTTAAGGGTCTGGCAACAAAGTAAAGTAAGGACTAAGGTAACTACCAGCTGTCTGCTAGCTATTTGGGCGATAATTTAAGGAATAAGCAATGAGTGCCACGCAAATCGATCACAAAGCTTATAACTGATCATTGAATACATCAAAATCGATTTTACCTTGTTCTTGAAGTAGGTTTATTGATTCTTCCAGTTAGTTAATACAAACTAAATGAGCACAACATCGCAAAGTCCACCACAAAATTACATTTCGGGCCAGCAACCCATTCAAAATTTCCGCTATTTCTGACTATTTCCGGTCCCACTTCGAGGCTCAATGTAGAGGGCACTGTGATCAGCTGGCGCCAATTTTACAATTTACCGGGAACAAGAACATCAACACAAGTCCAGAAATTTATAACAAACTCAGATTTTAGGTAAGTAGCAAATTCGTAATAAGATGGAATCGATGGAATAGAGATGATACATGATTTATATGCCTGTATTTCGTGAAAGAGAAACTGGAATTCAGTCACCTAGCGCTACGCACGACAGCATTTTCACAGTGACATTTCGCCATTTACAATAACATGGCTGCCAGAATGTTTATTGCTATGTCAACGTGGCCAGCATGATGTCCTGAACGCTTCTTCTCATCAGTTACCAAAGATGATGCAACTTTATAGTTTAAACATACTTTTAGAGCACTTATATCTGATTTACAGTAGTATGCACCCAAGCAAGAGTACGCTGGTTTGCCGATTACATGTCAAAGATACAGAATTTTGATGAACAGACAGCACACAGCAAATTCTGCGGAAAGTGAGCCACTCTGAGGACAACACACAATGGTGTCTCATTCTATCTGTATGGCTCGTTCTCCCACGTTCCCCCAAAGTCTGTAGATTTATTTTGGGAGTGCAAATGAAATCATCCACAGCAGCACTAAAAGGTGATGTGGGTAGTTATCCACCCCTAATGTATGTACTTGTCAATGCAATACTGCAATAGTGTTGAAAGGTGGCACAAAGTAAGCCGTGTGCCCCAAGCCAAGCAGTATCATTTTCAGCGCTGTTATAATGTCAGTGTCTCATACTATTGTTGAGGGCATTGACTGATCTCCATCAACAGATAATGTTATGCCAACAATGGATGTTGATAGCAGGACTATTCTTTAGAATAAGTCCCCGGGTCAGCCGTTCTTCAGAATCCACCACCCCTATACTATAGTTCACTTGTGACACTTCAGGTTCAGCGATTTTCCGTATTAGGGCCTTATTCCTTCAGAAAATCAGTGGTGGGATTCTAAAGAAGCTGAGATAGCACACCAATCAATGGCTTATGCACTTAATACAGCAGATAGTTGTACACATGATCTTTTAAACTCTCAAGCAAACTGTCATCTTGAACTTGGCACATCTCTTAACGGACCAGTGCCAAAAACATTCACCAAGTGTCAAAGGTCTTTTTACAAAGAATACAAATCTGGGATCCTAATATTAATTTAGACTTAAGTAGATCGAATTAAGATGTGATTGGCACTGAAAGAGTTAAGCCATAGCTCATGCTGGACTGGGCTGCGCACATGACGCACTGGTTTGTTCAGACATAGACCTCAGTGAGGTACTTGGTCCTAAGTGAACTCTGAACTATCAAGCACAAGTAGAATCCTAAGTTCACAGTCCATGTGCAGTGTATGTACATCATACTGCAAATGGCCGGCAAATCAGCAACTGTTATTTGACATCTGAAACTTTGAGACAAAGCAACTTGGGTAAAATCTTGCAGTTAACTACTCTGATGAATCTGTGGCTTTAACTTGATATTAATCGATGAAGATTGCTGTGAACTACTTTTTCATGGTCCAAGAGGACTTGTATTTCCGTAAATGAATTTTTTGTTGTGATCTTCTGATTACATATTAGCAAAGCATGAGGAGACCTCGTCAGACTTGTGTTAGGCATGTAACGGGAAACTTTTTCTTGGGGGGGGGGGGGGTTATCTTAAGAGAAACCCATCTTAAAAGACCACTCCTAGGGTTGATCAAATTCTAGCCTGTTGAGACAGGTGGTCTAAAAATTGTTTACATGAAAAGAACTTGTGCAAGTTATCCTGAAGCGATCATCTTTCAAGACAAGTCTCTGGTTTGAATGGTCTCTTTAGGGACAGGGACCACTGTATGTTAATGGGAATAGAACCTGCTAGCCTATGTGCACATTTAGTAATACAACACCCAAGGAAGTTCCCAGTGTTGGTGCTCTCTACAATTTTGTTTGTGTTTACCTATTAATGATAAAATGGGTTTCTGAGTAGTGGCAGGAGCCTTCATTCAATATGTTACCAGGCTAATCTACCCACCAGTGTCAGTGTTTTCTGCAGCAGAAACTAGAGGGGACATTTACCCTGTCTGTTTTGCTCCCTTTCATTTGATTTTGCTCCTGGTCTTTTTCTGTCCCACACAACTACAATACAGTAAAGCCTCCCAATACCAAACTCCCTTGGGACCGGAAAAAAGTGTTCGGTATGGGGAGGTGTTCAGTATAGGGAGGCAAGGCTTGAAAATTCCTATGATCCGACGTTCCGGGACAAGCTAACGCTCTTATCGGACAAGTGACTTTCAAATTCAACTTGTCCTGCGGACAAGCTATTTTTTTATATGGACAGAAATTACGTCTCTTTGCATGCACTGCAACATTGATAATGAGCAGTCAGAGCCTTGGCGACTCTCCATATGCTGGTGATTACTGCGGTCCGTGTGAACAGAACATACACACCAATGCAGGCATGTGCGTGGGGACGCCAATACGCAATAGGTGATGATAATCCTCTGGACAAAAGTAAACAATCCAGGTTTAAACAATTACATGGTCAGCAGTTGTATTCAACAGGACTTGACTACCTACTTGATTTCTGTCAAAACAAGCGGGTATTTTGACCGTTGCGTACATACGACTACGAGATCAAAGGCACCAGCAGTAATGCATTGGGGCGTATTGGCTTTCACCTGTTTTCGGAGCAAGGTCCCAGTACCTCACTGTCAGTCTAATCTGGCCGAACAATGACAAAGTAACGTAAAAAAAAAATTAAAACTTGCATGGCGTATTCTTGAACAAATTAGCATCAAAGGACATTTATCAGTAGGTTCTAAAAGTGTTGGAAAGATCATGTAAAGGTGCCCCGAGTTGACTTCGCGGTCAAACAAAACACATCTGCCAGTCACTTGCAAGTGACCACGTGGAATGATCTACGGTGAACTGAGCATCATGCTGATTGATCTGTCACACATTCAGCATTTTTTTTCTATCCCCCTACCTTCGCGTATTTGCCTGTGACTCCAAATAATTGTTGTTGTAAACACTGGAATCTTTATTTTCACATGCTGTAATACAAAAAAAGCTGCCCGTTGGTGTGTTCCCTCCGTAAATTTCGGAAGGTTCACACACGTTCACAGGGTGGAAGCCATGATGAACACACTGTAATATGAGCCGTGATTGGCTCATTTTTGCATGTGACTCGATTGACCAATCAAGTGATGTGTTGTCAGTCAGACCACATGGCCAATGCAGCTGTTTGTATACAGTGGTAGGAAAGATGGTGACCGCACACACGGTGTGCATTACAAGGAGACAGATTTTTTTTTTTTATTTGAAATTCTTCATTTGTATTTAGAACACCATTTATTGCTAGGAACATGCCGATACTGTATACACAAATTGACAACGATGTACGGATAGCATTCATGGTAGTACACAAACCATGGCGTCTATGTGCAAACCAATAAAACTATTAATCTGTATTAAATTTACCTGGAACAATGACTTCCAGATATTACACAGTATTTTTCATCGTGAGTCACCCTATGCAAATATCTTACTTTTCAATTTGTGTTATAAATATTTTGCCAGTTTTACTGTTTACAGTCATAGCTAGAATCGTGGTAAAAATTGACAGATTTTTGCCGATTTGCAAGCGACAATTATTGCCAAATTAGTCTAAATGTTTTGTCCAGGCCTTTATGTATGGATTGACGCAAAAGAATATTACTATGTTTGTTGCACCAGGTTTTATTCGGACAAGTAGATTTTAAAATTCACTTGTCCTGCCTACAAGTGCTTTTTAAAAAAAATTTCGTACCCTGGGAGGTTTGCTAACATTAGAAGTATATATTCATGACCGAGAAATGGTGTTCAGTGTAGAGAGGTGTTCGGTTAGAGAGGTTTTACTGTATATATTTCATCCTACAAAAGCAGATAAACTTTAATTTGGCAAACCTTTTTCACTTCCATTTTGATGTTGAAATGCTAGTTTTAGACTTCCACTCTCCATGAGCCTTTTTTTTTTTTTTTTGTCTGTAGTGCATCCAGTATTGAAGTGTCCTTTTTAGCTCTGCTGACCACAGGTGGCAGAGCTTATGCAATAATGTTTTTCCCTCCATAAACTTTTTATTTGTAAGTGTGATACAGTGCACAGTTTTCAAGATAGCCCCATATAACTTTAAGGACTTCTCAAGTGTACAGAAATCTAGGTCAGGTTCGATTTTGGTGGTGCCACCTGGGATAGTATGTTATATATGGATCAAAATGTGAAAATCTTGCAACTGCTCCAGCATCCTTAATGTTTGATAGATCTTGATGAAATTTAGTGGAATTGTAGAAGAGGTCAAAATCTGGTTTACTTATGATACTGGTGGTACTACCTATTAATTGACAAAAAATTATGAGTTGAAAATGTCTTGAAAGATTTCAGATTCCATATCTGGAAAAATAATTGAATTTGACATAAATTAATAGGACATATAGATCATGTCTAATGCTAGGGTCACCTTGACCCAATGGCTGTGTTACTTGACCTATTTTTCAAGTGCTAAAGTAAAGGACATATACTCCAATATCTTGATGAATAATAAGGCAATAATAACAAATGTACAACAAATGTCTTTCATGTGGAGTTTTAATATTGCATAAAATGGATGACTTTCATTCATTTTTCAAGGTCTTGGAGGGAAGACATTTCAGGAAATCATTTTTTGGTGATAATGGTCAGCAGAGCATCAGGCCCATGGGCCTCTTGTTTAATAAACTTACCCTGCTCTCTTTAAAAAAAAAACTGCAGAGTGTTCAATTCTCATGTTTTTCTGTCCACAGGAAACTATGAAATTAATCTTACCAGAGATATCCTGGCATGGACGAGATCCGGTTTACAGTGTGGATTTCCAGTTCTTAAAAGGGAGCATACAAAGACTTGCCAGCTGTGGAACTGACAAAAACGTCAGGGTAAGCACTGGGTTAATCACAGGAGAAATTCACTCAGTCAGCCACATAATGAATAAACTATGTAAATTGTGAGAAAAAGAAAAAAGATACATTGCTTGAATATATCAACCATGTGCTTCACTATACATGCTACATGTATTGTATTTGTGTCTTTTTGTCCAAAACCACTTCCTTGTAGTCATTTCCCTATTCCATAGTCCGAACTCTTTAATTTCCATAAGCTAACCTGTCCCTGTCTAACTTATATACATAGAAGTACTATTGCCCATATTGCACACGTTCCTCTGTAAAATTTTGACATAGGCTGTATTAGCCCAATTAAATTAAAGGGTCTTCAGCTGGTAACTACTGAACATGTTTCGGAGCCTTTTACCCGTACATGTCTCTCTGAGTAGCGGCTCCTTGTCTAAGCTAAACATTCAGCAAAGACAACCCACATAATAATGATTAAATATGAACATGGCAATTGATGAATTAGCTAAATACTTGAAGTTTTGCTTATAAATGCAGAGCTTCGTATCAAAGAAGAATACCTGTCAAACAAACCATAATTACCAAATTTACATAGTACAGGTTCAGATAAGAACAATTTGACTTACTCCTGAACCAATATGTACCCTTTCTAGCTGGACAGCTTATCCTAGTTAAACCATCCGCCAATGTTTATCTGAAGTGGAAACAAGCTGGGGCATTATATTCAGTCCCAGTGATTGTAAAATAAACAGTTGCAGCCAGACCACCTGTATAAACCAAGGGAAATCCTAACAAGAACTGCAACAATGTACATCCTGCACCAGAGATGTAAAACAAACTCCATGATGACACCTACTCCTCAAACAATTAAGCTCTATTCAACTGCCAACCCTGAGTCAATGTGTCAGGTTTGTGACATTTGAGAAAATACTGTCAATTTTGAGTAATTTTTTAATATTGAGTAAATGTGCATTTAGGCATATCAGAAAAGAATGAAAGTCATTAGCATTTTTGCCAAAAACATGCTATCAAAACAATTTTTCTTAACATGATTGTAAGTACAATTAGGCAAACATGTAACTGTCGTAGGCCACTTCTTGCTACCTGTAGCCCCTGGGGGTTTACCTAACAGAAAACATGTAAGCCTAAAATGTCTGATAGTGAATATTAGAACAGAAAGATACCAAAAGATAAAGTCAAGTAGCAAAACAGACCAGTCTAAAAACTGTAAATTATTGTGGCCAAACTTTCTAATAATCCAAAAACAGTAGAATTATAGGGCAAGTCAGAAAAGAATGAAAGTCTTTCGTATTTATGTCAAGAGAATGCAATGAAAATATTAACCAGATATCAAAATGTGTAAAATTAAAGATGTTTAGTTCAGTGACAATATTCAAAATGAACTGGTTTCACATATAAGTTATCTGTGATCTTAGTTCTCACTGATACTTGTCAATACTGAGTAGACAACAATATCATTTTCCAGAATATTGAAAATGTCATCCTTTTTTTGTGAGTAAGATGAGCCTTGTGGACTCACATAAACATAGGATAAATATATGTCATTAGGTATATTAAAGAAGACTACTCAGTTGTAACCACATAATTTGTGTAGTCATAGTTGGTGGTACCGTAACCCCCGCTTTAATTTCGTTTTTCATGCGTATGGCTCGACCATCATAGAATTTATTAGCATTCTCAGTTTTATTTCTGGTGTTGCTTTTCATGACATAGACATCTAGTAAAAGTGGGCCACAGTGTGTCTCTTGGATACCAATTATATCAAACTTACCGATTTCTGTTTTTATGTGTTCATCATCCAATTTACAATGCCTTTGGTCCCCGATTCTTTGAATTAAGCCATCAATATTCCAGTTAGCAAAGTGAGTATTCACCTTAGTCAAAATTTCTTAGACTTACAACAAAAAGATAAGCATACATGTGATCACCAATAAACCAGCAAGAAGCGCGACATAAACAGTAATGAGTTCACTCGTGAAAGATATGCATCATTAGACAGTAGTCATTTTAGATTAATAAGGAAAAACATAATCTATAAAGCCACCTATAGGTTAGATAGAAATAGCAGGAACATGATTATTCATATGGTAGTTGCAGAGTTGTAAGTTTAAAGTCATACAATACTCGACCAGAAACACCACTGGAGCAAAGACTGTGTTCCATGTGTGACATTGATATTATTGAAAATGAAAAGCATGTGATATTACATCATAACTTGTACCTACATCAGGGAAGATTTATTTGTAAATTTAAACAACTAATACAGTGGGTTTCATTTGCTAACTGAGATGGGCAAATTTGAAACAGTAATGCAATCTGGATATAGCCAAGAGGTACTCTCTTATGTAAATAAAATCTTTGAAATTCCACAGCAATGACTGGGCTATTAAAATCTTGGTAGCTAACTGGTCATGTATATTTAAGTGTTTGACTGGGTGCACCTGTAGTTAGTTTTGTTGTATTTTGTATTCCATGTATATTTCTATTGTCATGCTGACCATATCTTGTTATCCAGATGAATGTCAACAAAACTATCATGTTCTTGTCCGAATTTTTTACTAAATACACTGAAAAATTGCAATACAACATTTTAGGACAGCATACAAACTAGATTTATACTATGTTGCGGTGGGAACATTTCTTGGAAACAATTTTTTCACAGCAATTACGAATAATGTTAAAAAAAAAATGATGGCCATTCTTTGATGTAAAATTTTGATTCAGCTTTATTTTTCACATTTTGGCATCAAATATGTATAACACACCTTAAATAAATAAAGAAAATTCTCAAATAGTAAATATTTGTTGTTTCTGCATCACACATGTTTGAAGTTTGAACTATGACACATCAATTGAAAGTTACTTGTTAACTGGTGCTTGTTGTATAAACAAAATTTTTCATGTTTGCTAGCTCTTAGGAAATGCATACTTACCACATTTCAAGGCTGAATGAAAGCTATATACATTAACAATGTGTGAAAATGGCTGCTAACCTACCACACATTCTTAACATGATATTTCATCTTTGTTTTTCACTCCAAATGTTGATCATTTGTATTTGTTACTTATAGTTGTGGAGTGTCAGCATTGGACCTGATGGCAAGGCTGTTGTAGATTTCCTGTCCAATCTGACCCGCCACACAAAGACTGTCAATGTGGTCAGATGGTCCCCTGATGGTAAGTAGCTTACTTAATTCTGGACTTGTGTATGACATGGTGGACGATTGTGGTATCTCAATTCATCATGTGTGAAGCCGTACCAAATAGCAGCCAATGTTATCAAGAGTATATAGTGGTACCTGCTATTTAAGACCACCCTTTCTGCCACCCAACAGTGGTTACATATAACAGGTGGTCTTAAATTTGAGCTAAATAACATAGTCTACTCTGCTGCCCCATTAAAAACATAAAAAAAGCCAGGTGGTCTCTCATAGCAGTGGTCTTAAATTGCAGGTTCCACCATACACCTAAGAGTACATGTACAAGGATGCACTTTGTTTTTTGTTTGTTTTCTTTTTAAGCTCCTTTGACCAAAGGTTACAGGGCTTATGCCACCGCTCATATCTGTCCTTCCGTAAACTTGCTCATTAGCCGATACCGTCCATAGCTTTCAAGTTAGCCCAATAAACTTTCAGGACTAATAGGGAGTATAAAAATCTAGGCCCCTTTATATATTGGTGGCGCCACCTACATTATTGTGTAATATAGGGGTCAAAATGTGATCTTCTGAACACTGTAGCATCTTTAATTTTCACAGATCTTCACCAAATTGGATGAGATTATGTGGAAGGTCAGAAGTTGTTAATGATACTAGTGGCACCACCTATATTTGACAGAAATTATGAGCCAAAATGTTTGAAAAAAATGTGAAATTCCATATAAGGAAAAACAATTGGATTAGACTTGCCAAATTTATAGGATATACAGACTATGTCCAATGCAAGAATGTTCTTTGGCAAGTCTGGAATCTCTTTGCTGTCATTGTCGGGTTTGGAATTAATGAATGTGGATCATGTTTTTCTGTACTATCTGTAATACATGTATCAGTGACCTTGACCAATATTTGTGAGGTTACCATGCCTGTAAAGTTGGAAGAGGTGATTTTGTAATGGCAGGGTGTAGCTTAGAAATCAATGTCAAAGAGACTTGAACCTCCACATCAAAACTGCACTTGATTATATAATACCTTAAACTGTATTTGGTGACCTACTTTTTGTGTCACTGGGACCCAGTAATTAGAGTTTTTACATTTGTCCAAGTTCATGATTTTTCGTCAATAACTTTATAAGTTATAACCCAGTTTGAACAAATAGACTATATATAGAAAGCTGGAAGTGGGGTGCATATTTTGAGCAGAACAAATTTTTAATCCGAGCTGAAGGTCAAGGTCAAATGGCCAGTTTGACTATAGGGGTCATCTTGTGAATGCTCTGCATCCCACAATTTTTGAGATAGGCCCATATAAAGTAAGGAGTTGTATAGTGTATAAAAATCTTTGTTGACATCAATGTTGGTGGCGCCACCTTTAGTAATATGTAAATTACAGGTCAAAATGTGAAAATCTTGTAATCGCGATGCCGTCCACAGTTTTGTAAGTTAGCCCAATGTAACTTTCAGGACTTATATGGTGTTTAAAAATCTGGGTCAGTTTCTATTATTGGTGGCGCCATCTACAATATTATGGATTACAACTATATAGGGGTCAAAATATGAAAAAATGCACTCTAGCATCTTTAATTTTTGGCAGATCCTCACCAAATTGGTGGGATTGTCAGGGAAGGTCAAAGTTTAAGTTGCTATTGATGCTAGTGGCGCCACCTATAGTTTGATGGAAATTAGGAGCCGAAATATGTTTTAGGATATAGAATTCCATATTTTGAATAGTGATTGGATTAGAGTTGCCAAATTTATAAAATATATGGACAATGTCCAAAGCTGGAATTTGATAAAATATCAGTCACCTTGACCTACTTCTGCATGTGAAGTTGAAAAAGGTGATTTTGTAATGGCAGGGTGTACATGTAGCTTGAACATCTATGGCCATGTCAGCACAGCAGCAGGCCTATGGGCTTCTTGTATTACGTAATCTGGGTGAACTTGATCTGTCCAAAGGTCACTGAGGACAAAAAGTTAAGGACTCGCTCTTTGTTGTCTTGGCACATGCAACAGTACCCATTACAGGAACTGAACAAATAAGGTATGATTACATGTGGAGTGAAGCACCATCTGGTGGACATTTTATACACTAAATGTACATAACCTTTATATGTTTAGAAGCCACTTGGGGACTCGCAACTTTGAAATAAACAGGTGCAATATAGCCAAGGTGCCAACAGAGCATTCTCAGGCCCATGGGCCTCTTGTTTTTTTTTTTTGTTTTTGTTTTTTTTTTTTTTTTTCATTTAATGTAACAGGTACATAAAAGTCTACAATGATTGTCTGTTTAAAAAAAAAAAACTCGTTCCCCTTTGGATCAGTTTCACCCGTACAATGGACCATGTGTCTTATAAGGCTACCCCAAGTAAACCAGTAATGTAGCCGTCTGAGAGGGGTGACCTTTCTTAAGGGGGAAATAAAATGAAAATACCACACATGCTGTATGGAAAAATGGAATGTCTGCAGAGGGGGTGGCCTCTTGTCATAAAAAGCCTTTTGAGAGGGGAATCGCTGTAATAAAAAACAATCTGAATGAGAAGTAGATGCCCAAGTCAACAGATTTCCTTCACATGGGTTGGTTGCTTAGCACAACTGGTGTCAAGAAAAGCTGTTGATTCAGTCGTAATTCAAGAGGAAAGGGTTAGGGTCTGAAGTTTAATTCATTATCTGGTGACAGATTTGTCAAGCGGTGTTTTATGAAGTTGCAAGTTGAAAGCGTTTGAGTTGGCAACAATCAGTTTCAGTGATAACTACAAATATGTGTATACACTGTATATTTGAGGTGTGAAATGATTTGGTTATTGTACTTTGCAGGGAAACTCTTGGCATCAGGAGGGGATGGTAAGTTTAACGTGTTGCACAGGAATTTCATTTCATTGAATTAGCAGTTTAGCAGTTTGTTTTAAAAATAGTGTCTGCATGTACCATCCTGGTCATATATTTCAGATTATAAATTTTAATTTGAAATGTGAAAGAAAGAAAAAACAAAGTTTAAATTCTAATAAATGTACACTTGTGAGCAACATTGCTCTTAGCTAGTGGTTGCATATTTCATGTGCAGGGTGGTATTTTTTGTTTTTGTTTTTTTTCTTGCAGCATATTTTGTGAAACATTCAAATATTTTAATATTTCTTGACCCAATGTCATGAGATAGGCCATATTCTTTTTATATGCTGTGCTGAAATGCAGGGATATAAAATGCAATTAAAGTGACCAAATGCTGGAAATTTGTTATTTGAAATTGTGTGTTGTGTTAGACCACCATTTTGCTTTTTCCCATATTGAAGATCACAAAGTCAGGATTTTTAAGGACATTTGATGTTGTGACCACATAAGATAAGAAACTGAAAAGGGTTCAAACTTGTTGGCAGATAGATCTATGCATCCATTATACACTGTACATGTAGTAATAAAGGTTGAGTTAACAGGTTAGGTTTAAACAGAATCATTTCCAGTTGATTATTATTATATATAAAGATCAGATGCGGCTTGTGGCACTTCTTCATTTTCAATGTTTATAGTTTGTATGCGGTAATTCTTGAAGAATATGACCGAATTTAATGAAACTTGGTAAGATCATATAGATGTATAACGGTAAAACATAGAATGGGATTGAGTTTGGTTGACCTTGAAAATTGATGAAGGTCACCGGGGAGTAAATAGGGATTTTGTTTCCTGTCATAGCAACAGAAGTTTTAAACTTCATGAAAATTAGTAGGATTATGTATCTGCATGCAAGCTAGGCTGGGGTTGTTTTTTGGGTAAGCTTGACCTAGTTCTCATGGTCACAAGTGTAGTTTTGGTTATTTTGTTGTTTTTATCAAATGTGATAATTCTTGAAAGAGCGTGACAAAACTTTGTGAAACCTGGTAGGATAATATATCTAGTTAAGACCGATCGGGGTGTGCATTTGGGTGATCTTAACCAAATTCTAAACATCACAAGATATTAATTCAATATGATAACTCTTGAACTATTTTGCAAAGCGTAGTGAAACTTGTAGGGTTATATGTCTTGGTAAGACCTTTATTCGGTATATCCTTGTACCACACTCCCACCTTGCATGTGCTTCAGAGATAAAACTGTTCTGTGGAGAGATATTTTATTTCATATGCAAATCAGCAGATTCTTGTATTTAACTTGAACAAGATTTTATGAGACAACTTTGTATTTGTAGATTCAATTATAATTTTGTGGCGTCAGAATGACACACCCACCCCAGCAAACAACATCTTCCAGGAGGAGGAGGAAGACAACAAAGAACAGTGGGGTACATTCAAAGTACTGCGGTAAATGTCTACTATATTTTTGAAATCTACAGTTACTGATATAATTTCGTATTGAGCATTGAAAAGAATGAGAAACATGGATAACTTGCGCGTAAAATTTATGTAGAATTATGAATTTGAAGATGCGTAATGCTGGTGCTTGCACTTATGGTATTTAGTAGAGAACTTTAAATGTAACTTAGAAATATGCAGTGTAAAGTGTGTATAGTTCTTTTTTTTTTTTTTTTTTTTTTTCTTATAAGTGGGCCACATGGCAGTTAGTCTCCAGTCCCCGATGAGATCCACCTTGATCGAAACCGGTGGACTATATAGCTCTGTGTACCTCGAGTCACCGAGGCCCTTGCCCCATCTCATTTGCTAGTTCTACAGTTCTGTTAATGTACATCTGCATTCACAGTGTATGTTGCTTGATTTTTTAGTCAAATTTGTTGAATCAGATTATTACAATTTTTTTCCTCTTTTGTTCAGTTGTAACATATATTTTGTACATTTCCTTGTTTGATGGTCAAAACCTGGTATCTGTGTATGATCAGGATGTAAGGTGTATCTTGATGGAATGGTTTTGATTTCTGCTGCAGGAGCCACCTGGAGGACGTTTATGACATTAGCTGGTCCTCCGATAGCAGGCATCTAATCTCAGGGTCAGTAGACAACAGTGCCATCTTGTGGGATGCTAAGAAAGGTTAGTCTCTGAAATGACATGCCTCACTGTTGTATATGTTCTGTAGTCTGACATTTTAATTGCCCTTCATCTCTTACTGATCATTCAAGACGAAATACATTATTGGTGAAGCTTGGTGTTCCATGTACAGTCAAATTTATATCGAATGCAGAAATACCAAATACATGTACATACCTTAACACTGTGTGGTGCAAGGAATAACTAACAAATGATCAGTTTTGTCACAGCCAGGGTTTTTTTTTTTTTTTTTTTTAAATTTGTTGACAGAAAATTGTGGTATATACAGCTTTATGATGTTCTGTTTTGCAGAATCCTGTCATCTGTTAAGGTTCTAACATTGACTTGCGCTGTTCAGTAGCTGCTTATAATAAAATTATGTGAAAAGAAAAGTTCAGTAAACATGGAAAAAGTTGTTTTCAGGAATGACCCACCTGTAATGATTTTGTGTTTTTTCCACAGCTACAAGGCTTGGCATCTTTCCAGAACACAAAAGTTTTGTGCAAGGTGTAGCCTTTGATCCCCTGGGCCAGTATCTAGCCACATTGAGCAGCGACAGGTAAAGTATTTATGTATTGAATGGTTGTCTAGGAGAAATCAGACATGCTATTTATCTTCCATTTTAAGAATATGTCACAGGAGAAAGGAAAAAATCTAGTACCATGATGGTGAAGATACTCAACCTCAATAGATTGTGATTTTTCTGATTTTAACAATTCATATTTTATGCACAGCAGCTGTCATGTTATTTTGTTAGCAGGCCTTTCGCTGTCTGTTGAATACAGACACTGGAACACTGCATCATAGGTTCTGACATAGTATGATTTTGTGTTAGAAATAGAGCTTGTCTATATTGAAGACTAACTGTGAGCGACAAGTGTATCAGGAATGTGCATCATCCCTGATATCATTATGACACTAAAAAATTAGAAGTGGAGCCTGAGATGCCCTCCTATAGCAGCAAATACAACCTGCATTTAAAAAATGGTGTGATTTCCAGGCTCCAGACCCCTCCTTTGTGTAGCTTTATATGTCTTGTTTGACAAGACTGTGGACAAGTTGAGCAAACTGCAGAAATGTTGTTTCTTAAAATAAGAATTTGTCTGGAATAAGTCGGCCAGGTTTTTATTTCTGACGTAGAGTATCTTAATATATTTTGGAGGCAGAGAAGACCACAAAGGAAGTTATTGAAAGTTTTTATGGGAGTTGAGAAACATGAACCTTGTAAATGATGCAACTTTTTTTTTTTTTTTTCTTAGATATTAAACCCCAAAAATTGGGACATCATGAACTTTTTAAAACAAATTTATGGATCCTGCTTCAAACTGTAAACTGTCTTTTCAGTTAAATGAAACTTTAATCATGGATATATTTTGTCTGTTTCACAGATCTTGCAGGATTTACAGTATAGCTAGCAAGAATTGCATCCACAACATCAGCAAACTAACACTGCCAGGTAAAAATGGAGAGGACAAACCTAAGTGTTTTAGAATGTTCCACGATGACACAATGAAGTCATTTTTCCGACGTTTGACCTTCACACCAGATGGACAGATGTTGATTGTACCTGCAGGTTGTGTGGAGCAGGGGGAAAAAGTGACAAGCACATCATATATTTTTACTAGATCATCATTGTCAAAGTAAGTATCAGTCATGGCTGTTAAACTTTCATTAAGTGTAAAGAACATTCAGACTGTTTGATGGAGAGACTTTGCCCTATGTTAACCCTTTTGTTTTATATTGCCTGAAAAACTAACCCTATAGAGATCTGTCAGTAGACTGTGACATCAGTGGATGTCAATGTAATGGTCAGTATGCTCTTGATTGAATGGGGTGTGTATTTTAACATGGAATTTGCCCTTGAGTTACAGGATACCATAACTAACTGAAGAACGTTTAGCCAAAAATTGCTCAGACACGTAACCCTGTTCCATGAAAATTACTGTGAATTCTTTAAATGACAGTGACTTTATTTTTGTTTATTTTGCTGGTGCTTCAACGCCGTTAAAATAAGTGCCCAGTGAAAAAGATTTTTAACATGATATGGATAGGAGTTAGTACAAACATAGTAAATTTAATGTTTCAGTGAAAAGTCCAAAATTCGAAAACCATCAAAATTGGAACCTGTGAGAATAAAATTATTCACCGTACATTAGTTACACTGTTGGTCAGTTTAAGATTTCTTATTTGAAGGCTAAGCTATCAATAGAGAAGCAAAAACACAATGTAATTAAATGTTAAGTCAAGTTACATTTTCATCATAATCAAAGTGGGTAGAACAATATACTGTGGTGCTATGTTCACCAGTAATTTTAATGTGGTAGTTGAACACCAGAGTTTCATGGGAAAGTACCTTGCACAGTGTCATTTGTCTGAGGAAGTACTTTGGTGTTTCTGGTCATGCATATATGATGTATACCTTATGGCCAGCTGGTGGGGGCTATCCTTTGATACATGTAATTGCTGCTTTGATGTAATATTACCATCAGGATTTTTTTTTTTGGGGGGGGGGGGGTAGATTGGGCTTAAATTGGTCACAATGTTTAATATTATTGATATAATAATTATGAATATTTTTCTTGGAAAAAAAAATATAAGGATGTGAATTTATATTCTGAAGATTTACTGTTAGCAAACAAAGCAAGATATTTAATATGTACATGTCCAGAGGATTGTCATCAAGCTGATGAGATTTCATGTTTGAAATATTGCAGGCCTGTTTTACATCTGCCAAGCCCTTCCAAAGCAACCATCGCTGTACGCTGCTGCCCTGTCGTATTCGAACTTAATAAAGAACCTAGGAAAAAAGAACCAGGTACACACATGTAGCTAAATTTGTATTTCTGATACATGTGCAATTTATGAAAAATATCTTGATTCATATCCATTATTCAATGCAACTTAATTTTAAGACAATATCTGAGTGATATAACTGTGTGTGTGTGTGTGTGTGTGTGTATATATATGTACAAAGAGCATGTATCCAATTTATAGATTGTGTGTCTCAAATAAGGTGATAATATTTGATAGATATATAAAAGATTATGCTTAAAATGTATACCACTTGTATGATGATAAGGGATTATGTATGTGTGTGTGTGTGTGTGTGTGTGTGTGTGTGTGTATATATATATATATATATATATATATATATATATATATATATATATATATATCTGCTGACAAGATATCAAATTAATATTGATTTTATGTTCCAGGTACAGATAATGAAGAAAACAATAATGGAAATTTGAAAGAAGGGGAAAAATATGAAACACTTTTTCAGTAAGTGTATTGCAAGAAAAAAAACAAACCCTGCCACTTGACATCAGTGTTGCTAACTCTCCACGATTACCAAGGAGACTCTGGAAAGTTTTAGCCACTGCCCTGAATTTCATCAATATTTTCCTTCTACATTTAGACCCTGAGTTTTACTATCCATCTACTGGATTTTAAATTTGGCAGGTTGGCAACCCTGTGGAATAAATACAGTGATGAGTGGTAAATGTCTGACCAACTTTAGCACAAAATGGCTTATCAGTGACTGACTGTGGCTGCGGCAATAAATGTGTGTATGGTATGTGCACACGCACACGCACACACATATTTATATATATATATATCAAGGTGTAAACAATTTAGGCCCATGGCAGATGCAGGGCGCCTTGTGTACTTAAAAATGTGCAAATTTCAAAACTGAGTTTGGAGGATCAAAAGATAAATGAGAATATTACGTAAAATGAAAAATGAAAAGTTACTAATGACTGTTGAGAAGTATAAAAACAGTTTGTGTACACGTGGTGATAGAACCCTGTGTGCTTTTGTATTAGTTCACAGTTGTGATACCCTTATGAAAGGGATTCCTTGGCTCATACTTGGAAACCAGCAGTAAATGAGAACTCCATCGTTTTCAACAATAAATGAGAAATTTTACGGATGAATGATGGAAAAATGACACCCTTATTATTTATCTTATATTGGAAAGCCGCATACAGAAAGAGTGGTCAAAGGTGTTTGATAAATCATAGGGATCAATTTTATTGATCTTTCAGAGTTTCACAGCCTTGGTTTGACAGAAATCTTGCATTTGATAGTGTACTTTCTTTGTAGCAGACTATCCAGATTGAAGACTTTCTTTGCAACTGACTGTACGGCCAGTTGAGTCCCAGCTGTCATGGTCTTTTGTTTTATACATGTTAAACAAAAAACAATAGCACCGACGTGAGTTACTAGCACAGCATTCACCACCAGGTGGCACTTGTAGCATTAATTAGTGCAAGCACACAGCTCCAGCAGGGAACTACTATACTGAACCCCAATGAAAAGTATCCACATGCCAATTTTGAAGTATTTTATTGTTTATACTTGAAACATTTCATACCTAGACGTGCTTAGAACTTAACAAAGCATTCACTTTTCTGGCGTAAAAATAATGTCACGCTCTACCGACATTAACGTCACTTACAGGCAAAAAATGTCATTAACTGCCCTAATTGAAAGTCACACAAATTTTTCTGTTCAATATGGCATGTGGCCACCTCGAGCATCAACACATGCTATACATCTGCGGCGCATACTGCTGACCAGGGTTTGAATTCTGTGTTGGCGAACATTATTCCATTCTTCCTGCAGAGCTTGGATCAGCTGGTTTCGGGTAGTAGGCCTAGGTGTCCTCCGTTGAATACCTTGGCCTAACTGATCCCACAAATGTTCAATAGGGCTCAGATCGGGTGAGAACGCTGGCCATTCCATGACATTGATGTTGTTCTCATTGAGAAAGTTCATTGTTAATCTTGCAGAGTGTGCACGTGCATTGTCCTGCTGAAAGATCGCCAGATCTTGATGCTGCTCCATAAATGGGACCATGTGCGGCTCCAGCACCTCATCAATGTACCGCCTAGCATTGAGGATCCCTTGAATGACCACTAGGGGTGTCCGGTAGCGGTTGCTGATGCCTGCCCACACCATGACAGAGGGTCCACCCCATCGATCTGCCTGACGGACACAGGCATCTGCATATCTCTCCCCAGTCCGGCGCCACACACGTTCTCTGCCATCTGCTCTGCTGACACAAAAACGGGACTCGTCAGTAAAAAGGACGGTATTCCACTGCTGGCGAGTCCACCTGGAGTGTGCTCTACACCACTGCAGTCGTCTTTCTCTTCTGGGTTGGGTCAGCAGGTTACCCCTGTAAGGTCTTCTGGCTGTTAGGCCACTGCTCCTCAGTCGCCTCTCCACAGTACAACTACTGACAGGACGGTGATTCACCCCTTGAGTCTCACGGGCTGTTTGGGCTGCTGTACGGAAACGGTCTCGCAGGTGCATCAGCCGAATGTGACGGTCTTGGCCAGGTGTTGTCACTCTTTCTCGGCCAGGCCTAGGCCGATCATCTACGGATCCAGTTTCTTGTTGCCGTTCAATTAGTCGTTGGATGGTGCGCCGAGTACACCCCATTCTTTGTGCGATTTGAGTGATTGGGACTCCACCCTCTGCAAGCCCCAAAGCATGGTGTCTTTGACCTTGGCTCAGACGCGGCATGATCGCCTCAACACACCTGAGACCACTGGCTTTTTTCTTGGCTGAACATCCCTTTTTAAAGCCACTGAAAACATCAGGTCATTTTAGCCATCCAATAGGAGTGGTGGTCAGAAGCCATATTCGGTGCACAAAAGTCACATGCATTATGTAACAACCCAGCAAAAGTTAAAAAGTTGTCCTGAATGACCCTGATGTAGGCTCCAAACCATGCATATATGCACACACAGTACTTAGTAACTTACAAAATTAATGTGTTAATTTTTTTATGTGGATACTTTTCATTGGGGTTCAGTATATTAGCCAGCCATCTTCTGCTATTGTGAGTGAATGGTATCTATAGGGTCAGTCAATGCATGTTATGAGCTTAAAATAATATACACACTCAAAATCCTGGTTTACATGTATAAAGATAAAATAATATAAATAGAAAATATTTCTGATATGATTGGTTAAGCTAGAGAATTACCAATATACAGCGAAACCTGCTTTGAGAGACATCCCTAGGCCAGGCTAAAAAGTGGTCACATAAGGCAGGTGGTCTTTCAATGGAGGTGCAATAACATCGGAAAGATAGCAATAGGGACTTTGAAAATATGGTTTAAAAAGGACACGTGGTCTTTCATTACAGTGGTCTCTTAATACCATAAGACACTTTGTGTGTTTTTGTGTCCTGTATGCAGTGCCCTATTCCAGCTGATTAATCTGTCTTGGGGTCCTGCTTCAAGGACACCTTTTTGACGGCGCTGCATTAACGAGCCAGAGACACACTCCTTGAGATCAGGCATGATCTGTATTTGTGCTGAAGTAATTTGTAACAAAAAAGGTAATAATAGGTCTCAAGCACCCCAGGAACCTGCATGACATAATGATTCACTCAAGAATCAATCACCAGAAGACTGAAGCAGCCCACCCTGCCATCTGGTGCAGGAAACACAGCAGTCACAAAGTTAAGAATATTGTACCCATCAGAATACATCAGTTTGAGTAACAGAAACAAAATGGATGTTTATTGTCCTCAAAGGAGGTTGTTGCAAAAGTTCCAACCTAATTTACCTGCTTACTTGCAAAGTTTGTCTAAGAGATATGTTGGACAAACACAAGATCCATTGAAAGATAGGCTGAGAGACCACTATCATTACATAGGTTAAAAAGTGGCCACTCAATCATTGGGTAGAGACTTTGCCCAGGAGGGACATAATGGACTTGATATTGAAGTCCGTATGCTAGAATACATCCCAACTTCATTGAGATTACCACGCACTAGAGTTGGGATAACATGGAAGAAGCATGAGATGTACCAGGTAACCTGTGATGGAGCTTTCCAGCCTCAATATGATGGGGGGGGGGGGGGAGCTTTCTTGCTGAGTCGAAGTGAAAATTTTTATGGTCTTGGCTCACCTAACCATGGTATTTCCACTCCGTTTAATCCAATTTAATTGATCTTTCATTTTCTATGTAAACACTTTGCATATTCATATACATGGGTCAACCGACATGTACAAACATGTTGATATTGATGTACATTGTATTATTATTTTACGCAGGTTGCCATACCGCATGGTGTTTGCAGTGGTCACAGAAGACAGCATACTCTTTTATGACACACAACAAACCTTCCCCTTTGCATACATCACCAACATACATTACCATCAACTCAGCGATTTGACGTGGTGAGTCGACAAACATTTCCATGTGCCTCAGCAAGCCTAGATGCATAACGTCTTTAACATTTAAGGCCTGCTAAAGTTTGGTCATGCAAACGAGTGGTCCTTAGAGAACTTCTTAAGATGACAGGCAGCCCTCATGGGCTGGTAGATCAAGGTTATGCCCACAACAGAAGAGTGCTGTTTTAAGTGTGACTAAGAAACTGAAAATGTGGAAAATTTTATTCCAATCGTCATATTTATTAAATTTACTAACCAGTACACTACTTTAGGTATTGCTCTCAGTAGATTTACCCTAACCCTTAAAGCGCTGATTTAAGACTGAGTCAACAGCTTTCCGTGGGACACTACTCATTGCATGCAAAGTGTCCCAATGAAAGCATGTTGGCTAAGACTAATTTTTGCTTTAGACTAAGCTTGCTGGTATTTGAATGAAAGGTATCTCCATGAGGAATTTAATTTTACAACCATTATATGTTTAACAGTAATAAGAAATGGACTTTAGCTTTGATCAGCACTTTAAGGATTAATATCTTTCCAAGACATCAGATTATGATCAAAAGAGATCAGTACCAAGAGTAGTGTGTGTAATATATTAATAAGTAAATTTGTATTTAACCTGTTGGATGGGCCAATTAAAATTTGTAATTTACAAAAACAATCTTCAAGTATTCATTATGTAACCATTTTGTTACATGCAGAAGAGTGTACAATGAGTTTAACCCAATTTGGATAACCACTTATGCATAATTAATAGCAGGCATTCAGAGTTGTAAGCATCTGTTGGAATATGTAGCACAATTAACCCTTAAAGCACTGATTTAAGACTGTCAGCAGCTTTTT
This sequence comes from Hermodice carunculata, assembly GCA_964020975.1. NCBI lineage: Eukaryota > Metazoa > Annelida > Polychaeta > Eunicida > Amphinomidae > Hermodice > Hermodice carunculata. The sequence goes on along the minus strand of OZ026614.1, from coordinate 30,058,798 downwards.
GCTTTAGACTAGGCTTGCTGATATTTGAATGAAAGGTATCGTCACAAGAAATTTTAATCTTTTGACCATTATATGTTTATCAATAATAAGAAAACGACTATAGCTGTGATAAGCACTTTAAGGGTTATTAGGAGACATTCATATTTAACCGCGATCCTGCTCACTTCCTGTGTTGCCGGAGCAACAGACTGATGCTTCCACCATGATCAGGGCACATTTGTGTAATATACTACAGGAACATCGATAAATAACACCTTTTCAACCAAAAGAGAGCCAATTTCTAATCAATTTAGGCATCCTTTATGTTTAAAATAATATGTTAATACATTCTCTTAAAATTATTGTGTGTCTGTGTTGTTCATTTTGTTGAGAAAGTACTTTTGACCATGCTAAAGACAGAGGTCTGCCCTGATGCAGGTGGCTCCCTCTTTTGCTCAATAGGTGTTAGAGTAGGACCCCATTTAGATATGAATACATCCTATTGGATCTGTATTGCAGTTGGTCAAAATGAAAGGATTGCTAAACAATTTTAAATTCCTAAGTTTGAATATAAAATGTTGCTTGGAGTAGTCTTTTGCTGTGCAGCCTTAAGGGGAAGCCAATCACTTTTTGGAGATTGGATGAATTCTGCATCAGTGCCCCCAACAGCCGGCGTGGTCCATAGACCAGGATTTCCAGTTTGGGCACTTAACCTGTCCTGATATGCTGATTGCTGGTTTTCTGTTTTTTCGGTGTGCTCAGGTAGTAGGCCTAAGTGTGCAGGTGACCTGGTAATAACCCTATCCATATTGAACTGGTTGCATGTATGTCAAAGGTCATCTGCATCGCTGTTATTGTAGTAGTGTATTATTAAAATAAAAGCAAACATTGAAGTAGAGTTGATCTGTCAGGGAAATCTGGCCCAAAAGAGAGTATTGTAATGAGGATTATGTGTTAAGTGCCCAATCCACGCAAGGAAAGCTTTTTAACTCATTGAGGCTTGTTGTGAGGGAGATATGCTCAACTGGGTTAAACTGCCGCAGTGCAAGACACCATTGCTGGGCAGGTGTTCCTGGCAATGTAATTTAAATGAAGTAATTCCTTATTGATTAGGTTGATCACACATCACGAAAGAATAAATGTGATTACATGTGCATGTAGTCTTGTTTGAGCAGAATGACACTGTACAGTGGCAAGTGCTATGTAAGGCCAGCCCCACTGCCAGCAAAACATGGTTTCATGTTGCAAGTGATCTGAAGGCAAATGTAAATTTATTAAGAGAAATTGGCGCTTAATGTTGTGGAAGGGCAGTCTGAGAAAATAGTGCAGCCTGTCACAAGAGGTCATGTTCAGAACAGGTTCCCCTGTGTGTGAATTTTATTGATAATTCTTATCTTTTGTGTGCATATTGTAGAGGTGGTTGACCAAATTGGCATTAATAATTGCAACAAAATAGCAGATCCATGAAGTAAAAATGTGGAAATTCTGTTCAATGAGTTTATCTTTTTTTACAAGAGACTTGGAAGGAGATAATGCTTACCTACATTTTAACACTTTTATTACAGGTCTTGATGAAGACAATTTCCCGTGAGTGTTCATGCATTACATAATAGAACGTCAGATACCTAATTGGTACCGTGGCAGCACCTGCTTCCTGGGTCACATGGCATTTTCAACCAATGAATGAAGCAGGCTTTGTTACCCACAGGTGTCTCCACCTGCAAGGGGGGGGGGGGGAACGGGACCTGATGTTACCCCCAGTGCTCTTTACAAGCAGCATGTTCCATTATACATGTATCTTAACCTCTTCTCTGCAGGTCGCACGATGGCCGCTTGGTGGTTGTGTCATCTACAGATGGTTACTGCACAATCATCACATTTGAGGAGGGGGAGCTGGGTATTCCATGCAAGGACCAAATCGTACATATACGAACGCATGGAGAAACAGAACCAGAAGAAGAAGTAAAGGTTAAAAACAAGAAGAAATCCAAAGTAGAAAATAAAGTTGAACCAACTGGGGAAGAAAGACCATCACAAAAACCGACTGAGGAGCCAGCACAAAATGTAAGATAATCTGTTTGTGACAATACATGTATAAAATCATGTACATGTTTCATTTGTGACTTATTCTGGGAATTTGACAAATTTCATTGGATCTTTATGTGTTGGTGTACTTGTAGTTTGTTGAACTCTTTAAGTGCCAAATTTTGGACCGAGTCAACAGCTTTTCTCGGTGCACACTGGGCCCAATGCATGCCGAGAAAAGCTGTTGGTGTGGGATATTCTCTCTGGAACTAGAGGCATGGTGGTACTTGAATGAAAGGTCTTTATACGAGAAATACAGATCTGAGATCCTAATGATAATTCCTACTAGTTTCACTTTAGTAGACTGACTTTAGACATGATTGGAATTGAAAGAGTTAAGCAAATTTACTTTGAAAAGTGATTGCTGAGCAGATGAGACCTACATTGTCACAAAGTTTTTGTATCAGAAATAAGTGGAACAATGCCAGCAGAGACATGACAATTCTGAAGTTTATGTCACATTGAATAAAAGTCAGAGACAACCTTATACAGTAAAATGCCATCTTACTCTTACTAGTCTTAGTTAAGTTCTAAAAAAAAATGCAGGGTGGGAAAGTTTTTGGTCAAATTTGAACTTGTAGCCCAAAAAACTTACTACTTGGTATTGGTGAAGTGCAGAAACATGTTTGCAGTTAAATCCTGCTCTCAAGGTAGTATATGCAGGATTTTATAAATTGAATGGGGCAAGTTTCCACTCAAGGTCAAACAAAATTAATTGTGAGTTTCTCATGCACCCCCACCACAGTTTTTTAGCTGCACCTCGGCCACTTTATTTTGAAAAATTTATAAAAATGAAAAACAAAAATCCAGCTGCATATGCTGGTGGACTTGTATATGTACAGTCCCCGATCTAGGACAAGTCTGAACATAGTACCTAATTCATATGGGAATTATGTACAATGAACGGAGCCATGTCACTTATGGCATTCATGCATACTGGTCTCTATTGAACCATTCTTTTAAGCTTTATTGGGTGCCAAAGGTTGCTGGTTCAAGACCCAGCAGTTCTGTGGTCACAAAACATACATAAATATTACACCAAATTTAATGCTCATGAGTAAGTAGTGAAACGATGCAAAACGTACATCTGATTCTGAATCTTCGAATACTTCTGGTAAACACAGCGTCACTGGAAAGTTCAGTACTTCTTCTGAATCATTAAAATGTTTTTTTATTGGCTAAATTTGACTGCAGTGTGGTTAATTTATGCCAAACATTGCTGTCTCAAACATTAGAAATGTTATTCCAGCGATCATTTCAATTGTCTGATGGTGATGTAGTTAGATCGTCATATGACCTATTTGAATGATTAATGCTGAAGATTAATTCATGTGGACCAACAGGAGCATGGAATTATTACTTCCTCTGTGACCATGAAAGAAGCCACCAAAGTATGACATGGTTACCTGCGACGCCTGACCTCTTTAACCTTTGTGTTTACAAAATGAACCTGTCATAGTCTCTTCTGCTCAACATATTAGCCTCTACAGATTGTTCACCCTGATAACTGTTGATTGACATTTGAAATTATTAAAAATTCAGGTTTGAAAATATGTTTACTATCCAGCTTGTTTCTGGAGGACCTGGATTATACCTGGTAAACTAAAATTGTTCTCTCTTCCAACATTTGGTTTAGTATACCTTATACCTGATGGCTTCCATGGTATATATCCATATGAGAAATTAAATCTATATCTTTTAAGTTCAATATCCTTTCAAAATGCACAGGGTTGACACAAGGAACCCTTAAAACACTTGAATTAAAAGCAGATCTGTACTGGAGTACAGTGTATCAATTTCAGGGTGTCAATGTTTCCATAGTAGCTTCAAATTTTTTTGTCATGCAAATCTGGAAGACCTGAAAGAGACATCTTCATTTCCCTTGCATAGTCTCAGCATATTTGAATCATATTGTTTCATGTATGAAGAAATTATTCTGTAATGGTGATTTATGTAAATGCTTAAAGCAGAGTTGCAGAGTATGGAATATTTATAAGTACTTTATGTTCATGTGCTACTTATTTTGATTGTTATGATCAAAGAAAAACACCTGCCCTCATCTATATGTGATTTTTTCAATAAAAATAATTAAAAAAAAACTCCCGCCCTCATCATTTAAAAAAAAAAAAATCGTGAGAAACTCACGATTAATTTTACAAGGCCTGAGGGACTGTGCTGTATGCATTGTGTTGCAGATGGAGGTGGAAGTAACAGGAGCGAGCTCAAGTCAAGTGGACATAGACGAAAAAGCCAAGCCACAAATTAACAGGTACACATTATTATGAAGTTTTGCATCACTTAAATGCTGATATATTCCAGAAAGTAGACTGCATTACACAACTTTGTGGACTCCCATGAATTTACACAATTTTGATGTGTTTCCAGTGCATATATATAATTTTTCATGCCCCTGCAGAAGTTAGAAACTAGTTTACTTTTGGAACCAGTAGTGGGACCCAAAAGTATTCATTTTATTTTTACTTCCTTTTTCAAACTTGTAGTACAGTGCACTGTTCAAATTGACAAGTCAGAAACATTTGTATTGGTTGCAATGTGAATTAAAATAAATATTTTTGTTCTTTGCAGTGATGGAAATGTTTCAAAATTGTAACTCATTCATTGAGAATTAATTTGCACTGTGAGAAAAATTGTATATGTTGCTAGTTCTATTGATTATTTCACTGAATGTTTATTTATTTATTAAAAAAAATTTTTTTTAGGGCGTCAGATGTTGAAGCTGAAACACCGTCAAGGAAAGCTAATGCCCCAACACCCAGAAGAATCCAGGTGACAACACTGAGTGTGCTGGACACAAAACAGGAGGGCAGCAGTAACAGTAGCAGCAGCAGTCTAGGAGCGGATTCTAATGTACAGCGAAGCCCCAGCAGCCTAGGAGCTGATTCTAATGTACAGCGAAGCCCCAGCAGTCTAGGAGCTGATTCTAATGTACAGCGAAGCCCCAGCAGCCCACAGACATCTAATAGCCCTGGGCCGGCAACTGTTAAACAGAGCCCTTCTCAGAAAAACACAGGCCCTCCTCCTAGAAGGGTCCAAGTGACCACTCTATGTACTTTTGGTGCTAAAAAAGATGGTTCTCAAAGTCCCAGCACTTGTAAGCCCAAAGACAAGGTAGTGACCCCCAGACGAGTCACGCCAACCACTCTAGAACGATACCCCAAAGTCACCCCAGAAAAGGTAAGTATTTAGGAGTTGAATATAATGTAATATAGATGATATACCAATCAAATGATGGGAAATGCATTTGCTGGTATTGAAAAATTGGGGGGAAGGGGTGGCAGGTGGGTGGGGGGGTCATCAGCTGGTGGGTAATTTATGTACAGACACGAGTGCAATTTTACCACTGTTTTTTCATTGTTTTGTAATTTATGTTCTTTACACTGTTAAAAGTAGTAAGAGTCTTTATGAATTCAGATGGCATGAACATATTTTGAAAACTAAAATTCGTTTTTTATCACTTCACTTGTCTCTGGAAGGTCAAAGTTGAAACTATAAATGATCACTGTACATGGACAGAAAGTGTGGGTCATTGTTATTGTAGAAACACTTCATTTTTAACCTTGGAACATTTTAGATATAAATAATATTGTAAGTTGCCTAACTACCGCACTCTGCACTTGAAAAATATTTATTCATAAAAGTAGGGTGGGAAAAAAAAAATTGTAAGTGCAAACGCGGTGCCCTGACCTGGGCCTGGTCTAAGATGTAGTGGAGTCATGGGGAGGTTACATTAGCATTTAAAAGTTAGTGTCCAGTTGTTGATGAGATTGTACATTGACTAATTGTGTGGCACACACACTTGCACATCAGCCTTTGATTATAAAGATTTAATTTACTTTCTTAACTCTTCAAGTGCCAGTCAATTCTAAAGCCATGCTGACCATTTGTGCTCCCCCAGTGCCAGTCATGTAGTTTCTCATGCTCAATACATCTCTTAAATTGTACATATTCTGCAGTAATTTGTTTGAAATTTTATCTTTGGAAAAAACAATGCCAAGGGTTCTGATGTGCAAATGGAGTTCGAGCACAAGACGTTGCCTTCATCGGTACCAAATGTAAAGTGAAAGTCCTTCCATATGTGTTGTAATCTTAACAGAAAGCTTTAGAAGAACTATCTGAGACCTAATCCTGTGAAGAAGTTTTTACACCTTAACAGCATCAAAGGAGCCAGATTTGCCACTTTCATTTGCCCAACATCCATGCTTTCATTGACGGCATGTTCTCAAGACCTAGGCGGATGTCAGGGAGGAAGTTATGGTTTGAGTGATCTCCATGCTCCTATTGGTCCACATGACTAATCTTCAGTGTTGATAATTCAAATAGGTCACATGACAATCTGATTACATCACCATCAGCCAATACAAACGTTCATTTAAATCCCATTTCTAACCTTTGAGATAATGATGTTTGGCATAACTTAATCGCATTGCAGTCACGTTTAGCCAATGAGAAAGCATTTTACTGATATAGATGGAAGTTTTGAACTCTCCAATGATACCAACCATGCGATGTTTACTGGACGTGATCCAGTCCCTCGGAGGGCAGACACAAGTGCAATTTTACCACTGTTTTTACATTGTTTTGCCAATTTTGAACAGTGAAAGTGCTAACAAACATTGTGGAATGTACATTTGCCTTCAGCTAAATTAAATTTAATATTTGAAGGCAGCAATCTGCAGGAATCACATTCTGTGGCTGTAATAAATGGTGACGCAACAGTTGGTCATGTACCAAGAGAACATGCCAAAGTCTTGAAGGTTTTTTAAGGCAATTACTGCTGCCATGACAGGTCCATGGGTCAACTGTGACCTTGGTGTAGGACTAGAAGTCCCTGTCACTTCCTGTTTTACTGGGAAGGCAAAGGATACGGCAGCATTAGGCCCTCACACACCAAGTTTCTTAGATTGTCAGTAGGTTGGAGAATGACTGACAAAATTTTGGGGGACTGCTTTTTTAGGTAACGGGGGGTGCACTGATTAGAGCATTTGCGGTAATACGGTAATTTACGATATTGTAGGAAGAACTCCAGAAAATAATCACAGCGTTGAATATTCAGTGTCCAATAGGGTACTGGTGATGATAATGACACTAGTGAAAAACCTTGCTTCTGATATTTTTCCCGTGTCTTATTTTTCAGACTGCCATTCCCAAAACTGTACCAAAAGCAGACATCGTGGAGGGTGCAGAGGAAGAATTACATCTGGAGCTGGAAACTTCGGACTCAGAAACAAACAGCAATCTTGCTTCTCCTGTGCATAGGAGTAACAAAGATAAACAAGAACAAATGGAAGTTGATACAGTGGTTAGTTCTGCAGTGACACCTAGTGGCAAGGCTGCAGATCCACAGAGCATGGCTCCACCTAGTGGTAGAACAGTTGGCAGTATAAAAACTCCATCTTCCAAACCAATGTTAGAGAAAAAAAGTCCACGTAGAATAATACCGATCAGAATTGATGACCCGGGTAAATAAATTTCTTGTGTTCAACATGCATTAAAACAGATGGGGACAAACTTTCTTGTCAATGTGCAAAATATTTTTTGAACTCGCATCTTATTTTGTTTGAAAATTTGTCAGTTTAAAATGAGATAATAATTTTGGCAAAAAGCAAAGATCTGATTGACACCACGGTTTGTCCACAGTTTCATGTGGACATTAAATGGAGAAACAAGTATTTTCATGCCCATGTCTTAGGATACTTCTTACATTACTTTGGGGGCAGGGAATTTCGGTGTCACATTTTGTATGAATTTCAGGAAATTTTAATTTAAACTCACAAAATGTAATGGCAAAAATGTTCATGGGTGAAGTCTGTATGTTACAGAAGTTTAGCTCATCTGTATATATGCATGTAACAAATCAACACAGGTGTTTTCAAACTGCCACAACTTTTTTGACCCAGAGACAATGTTTGTATATATACATAGTGAGATTTTAGAGAATGTGTTAGGACACTGGTAGATCTGTCATAACTGTAGACCAGTAAAACTGGCATTTGAAATGCTCTATTTAGAGGTATATAATAATGCTGCCCAAACATACCCCATAAGCTAGACAATAAAACCTTGTATTTAATCTTAAGTTTGACTTAATGTTATCATTTCTACGTACAGTACTTAAGTCTGATATATATTACAAATAAAACGCTGGTGATGTGTATAGTATTTCAAAATCTGGACGTTTTCCACAGATGATCATGCTAGTTTACCATCTGTTTACTGCAAAATCATTTGGAGAAGTGGGTGAGCCTCCTATATATTTAAATTCAGTATGATTTTCATGAATGGCCATACAGTGCCCTAGTACAGTAAAACCTCCGTAAAGTGGGCACCCTTGGGACCGGAGCAAAATGCCCACTTTTGGGAGGTGCCCAGTTTACAGAGGGTCGGCCATTTCGGGTTGTGTGGATAAGCAACAAAGATAAGGGAGAGGCTATACATATGCATACATACACACATCTACATGTGTCTTAATCCCACACGAAATAAATGAAAAAAGCAGCTTTTTCAACATTCTGCCTTATTTCTTAGGGAAAAAAATCAATTAAGTATCAACCATATGTACTATTTAGAAAAAATAAAAGTCAATAGACACCCGATGAAGAACAGGTCCCAACTCAATGATTACCATCAGGCATATCTAAGTATCAAACTGTAAGGTTGAGCAAATCACTGAGCTTACACTCAGCCACACACCAACTTGCTTTTCAGAAGAGTCAATTGTTCTCTCCACTTTGATACCATAATCGTATGGTTAATCCACAAAGCTGTCAAAAGTCATGGACTAAAACAACTATTATGCTTTAATGCTGGCCTATACATGTAGTCTACAGCTGTACAATGTTATGATGGGAGGATTATATCAGGTAGTGAGCACTGATAGAAAAATGCCACTTGAATTAAAAGTTGAAGGTGGCAAGTCCTGATGCAAAAATGAACACTTTTACAAAGTAAAATATTTATTGAACAAAATAATAGTGCCCACTTTAACAGATTTTGGTACATGTTTAGGGTGCCAATGCCCAGATTAGGGAGGTGCCTACTTTAGAGAGGTGACTTTATAATGTAGTCAACAGGAAAAATGAAACAGGACCAAAGAAAAGTGCCCACTGTAAGGAGGTGCCCACATACAGAGATTTTACTGTACCAAATTTAACATCTGATACTTCAAACAGTGTCAGTAGAATCACTTGACATTGAATTATGATGCAAGGAAAAAAAGGACTCTGGTGCCGTGATAATCAATTAACAACTTAAGGCAGTTGTTATGTAGAAAAGTGGCTGCTATTCAACTCCAAATATCTTTGGAACATCAGTTGTCAACATACACATATATATTTGTACATAACCACAAGAAACTCACGGATGCAGATACAAACAGATACAGCCTGGCGGTAATAGCTGCTGTGTAAACAAAGACAGTGGAGATACAGGTATGCACCACAATATAGTGATACATTTAGTAAACTATATGATTTTAAAAACATTCATTCTCGGAACATTAATCTATGTATATTAAACTCAGGATTCAGCTATTTTTTCCTGTGACAACAGAGCAAAGTTACAGGTTGAACCACGCTTGATGGTGCTGGCAGAAAGTGACTTTCATTTATGTATGACCGTATCTTCCACACAAACTCTTTTTACATAAAAAAATTGCTGATAACATTTTGATTCTTAAGTCTTTGATGTTAAAGTGAGTTTTTTTTGTTTTTTGTTTTTAAGGAAAATCTGATAAATAGAACCCAAAAAATAGCCCTGACAAACTGAGTTCCCCACCCACAAGTATATTCCAAGAAATCCAAGTTCCAAGAACTTCCCAGCCCTTTGATGGACTGCTTCACAATAGAATTTGTTTGGGTTGACTTTGCAGGTTAATTTCTGGCAAGGTAGTGTGTGTTTTATATACTTGTGCATAATGCAAACTGATTTTTTTTTCCACCTGTGGTTCTTAAGAAAATATCTCATCAAGCATGATTTTTGATATCTCCATGTCAGTTTTAGCACGAAACCCAAGTTGGAAGCCGATTGTGGTTTCAGAGCCAACGTCACAATGGTTACCATGGCAATCAGCAGTGGCTGCAACAAGCCCAGTTCAGATTGTTAACTATCCTTGGCACTGGGTTGCTCGCTGGTTTTTTCTCACCTTGATCTGGGCACTACTGTGTAGTAATTAGTTACACTCTGCCCCACAAGTGCATTGAAAAACCCAGTACATGTACTACAAAAACTATCATATTTGGGCTGCATGCTCAATAATATATGCAATTGTGGAATAGTAATAGATTTCAAATAATGTCTCACAAGTAAAATCATGCACTGGATGAGGCAGATTTTAGCAGTAATGATGGTGGTTAATTTTTAAATGTCTGACATGTTTGTGGAGCAGTAGGTCAATGGTCATTGGCAGTACAACTTCTGATCTGCACATGTAACTTGTGAGAATGTTTTTCCTGATCCAATCATGTGGGTCACAGGGATGGCCACAGACTGCACCCGGCAGTGAACAATGCTGATTGGTCATGTTATTTCCTAAATCTAGGGTTTGCGTAGCATCACTTTGTTTTATTTCACTTTCAAATGTCCAAAACAATATGAAGAAACCACTGATCTGGTTTTAGTGGGGCATTGAAGCCACTACTTGGGAAAACCAGTCTGAGGTTGTACTGCCACTGCTTGGGGAAACCAGTCTCAGGCAGTACGTCCACTGCTTGGGGGAAACCCATCTCAGGAAGTAGAACCATTGCTTGCCGAAACCAGTCTCTAGCAGTATGGACACTGCTTGGGGAAACCAGTCTCACACAGTATAGCCACTCCTTGGGGAAACCAGTCTTGGGCAGTAGGGCCATTGCTTGGCTAACCAGTCTCAGGCAGTATAGCCACTGCTAGGTGAAACCAGTCTCAGCCAGTTTCTGGCAACTGCTTGGGGAAATTGGGTTATTGGGCCACTGCTTGAGAAAACCAGCCTCAGGCAGTATGACCACTGCTTGGGGAACTAGTCTCAAGCAGTAATGCCACTGCTTTGGGAAACCAGTCTCAGGCAGTGGGACTTCTGCTTGGGGAAACCAGTCTCAGGCAGTACAGCCACTGCTTTGGGAAATCAGTCTCTGGCAGTATGGCCACTGCTTGCTGCAACCAGTCTCAGACAGTAGGACCACTGCTTGGGGAAACAAGTCTCAAGCAGTACGGCCACTGCTTGGGGAGACCAGTCTCGGGATGATTATTAGGCTGAAAGAGCTGTATGTGTATGTTGATTTTATGGCAAACCATTTTGACATTTCATATTATTTAGCAATATATCACTAAATAATTTAGCAGTATCGCCAAATCAATTAGTGATATCCCTGAGGGATGGTTCAACATTTTCATCATTTTTACCCCTCGGCCTTCTAGGCAGGAGGGGTATTGTTGTCATCTACGCGTCAGTCCGTCCATGCCTTGTTAACACCATATCTCAAAAAAATACTTTTCAGAGACCAAATTTTTATCACGGGGCTATTGAGATGCTTCAGTTGCCTATCGAAAAGTAGGTCACTAGGTCATATTTAGATCACAGTACATTCAAGAAAAAACAGCATTTACACAATATCTAAAAAAAAAATATTGAATGTAGCTTCATCAATTATTTATGACAGTTGGTCCTAAGGATGCCTTAGATACATAGTGAAAACTAGGTCCCTGGGTCACATATTTACGTCACAGTGCTGGATTGAAGAAAAATGGCCTTGCCATGATATTTCTGCACATTGCATTTACACCAAAGCTTTGTCATTAGGTCAAACAGAAGCATCCTTGACCTACCCAAGGGTATTGTCATCACCTACACATCCATATATTTGTCCGTCCGTCAGTCCTGGCTGAGGGGTTTTTCAGTCACTGATTGGCTTCTAGTTGAATTAGTACTTACAGTACGCAAGGGGAAGAGGGGGTTAAATGGATCTGTACACTTTAACATAAATTGATCAATAAATGATGATCAATTTTTGGCCTGTTTTCTGTGATTTTGCTATGATTTTTTTTTTGGAAAATCATTTTTAAAGTACTCATTTGAGGGGGGTCATGAAATTTAGTAACCTAAGTACTAAGTAAAAAATGATAATGTTGAACCATCCTTAAATGATTTAGAGATAACACCAAATTAGATGTATTTAGCGATGTCACTAAATCATTTAGGGAGATCACAAAGACAACCTCCTGTGAGAAATTGCATAATCTTTTAAGGGCTGTCAGCAGAACAAAAGTTATGGCAGTTCTAGGCGTCCTATACATTGTGAAAATGTCTGGCCCAGAGGCTGTCACCGTTGCAGCTTTGACAGTGTTTTCTTGACGGTTTACAAATTTGGACAAATAAAGCATTGTGCACAACATGACCAATCATAACAGTAAACACCAAAGACCTAATGTGAATTAAAAGTTTTAGTAGTCAATGGTAATGCCGGTAATTTCCATGTGAGGATACTATCTCATCACTCACGTTATGGGATTGATATTTGGCCAACATAGGCATAGCCAACTCCAAACTGTTTTCAGGTAAAAATAGAAGACCATTGTATTTCATTTAATCGTAACTTCTGTTGTGCAGCTTCATTTTGCATTGTGTATACAGGTACATTATAATATTCCTATTCCCGGTGGGCTTCGGAACAAACAAGTTTCTGATCACATTCACTTCAGCTTTAGTTATGTGGCAATTAAAAACCAGGTAAGTGCACCTGTGGCAAATGTACCAATTTGCTATACTGAACAAGTCTGACTGGTTTCGTCCTATCACCAAGCTCATCAAAGACTGATTGAATGGATCATGTCCACTCTTTACATATGGTGTGTTAACCCTTGGCCCTAGTAACAGGCAAGGAGATGCCGCTAAAAATTCAAATTTGAGGGGTGAACTGTCCAGTGTACATGTAACACTGGTGCAGGTAACGCAGGAGTAAGGCCATAAGCATAATGTCACGCTGCCTGCATGTGGAGTCCTACAGCCAAGGGCCATGTAGATTTATCCTTGGCTGAAGTCAGAAAAACCTTATTACATATTATTCATGAATGGATGTTAGGGTCTATATTATACATCATTTAATTTGACCCCTCTGCCCATATAGGCCCAGGAGGTATTGCAATCACCTGCATCTGTGTCTGTCCGTGTGTCCCTTCTTGCGTGCAATTTCAGAATCAGATCAGTTGGAATCATGAAACTTTTTTAGTTGATCACCATTTTTGAGAGAAGTGTACATCAAGTTCAAAGGGCGATGATCTTGACCTAATTTTAAGGTCACCTAAGTCAATTCTTTAGGACCTTCTTGCATGCAATATCAGGAGAACCAGAATTGCTAGGATCATGAAACATTTACAGATAAACATCCTTGTAAGGGTCTTCATCAAGTTTGGTCACCAGAGGCAAAATTTCTCTTTAATAAATGTCTTATACACAAGATCTTAAGAACTGGCTAAGATAGGATCATGAAACTTTTACAGTTTATCACCCTTGTAAGAGTCTAGCTCAGGTTTGAAGGACAGTGACCTTGACTGGATTTCAAGGTCACCAGGGTCCATCCTTTTTAAACAAAGTTACAAGGGGTATCAGAAGAACCAGATAAGCTAGGATCATAAAACTTTTACAGTTTATCTCCCTTTTGAAACGTGAATTCAAGTTCGACGGAGGAGAATGACCGTGACTTAATATTAAGGTCACCCAGGTCAATTTATTTTGAAATTGCTGCGCAGGATATCAGGAGAACCAGATGTGGTAGGATCAAGAAACTTTCATAGTTTATACACCTTTGATAGGGTCTGCTTCAATTAGGAAGGACAATGACCATGACCTATTTTCAAGGTCAGACATTTGGCGTGCTTGGGTCCTGGTGTCTCCTTTTTCATTGCTTGCCCATGATTATTCATATACCATTTATTCCCTTTTGTGGACCACAGAGGGGTTTTAAGGTTAACCGTTATTTTACCTATATGTGAGTGGTGCACCTGAAAGATGTGCTTTCCTCATTCCTTGGAGAATACCATTGTTTCCATTAATAAAACATGATCCATTAGAAAACAGAATGGACATTCTGTTGTTTACTTATGTGGCACTGTACAAAAGGCCAAATAGCAAGCTTTGTTCAAACTTGTCACATGCACCATAAACCTTTGGATGGAATTTGCGGCTCACAGAAAGATGGGAACTGCAAGGGGACATCACAGCTGCAGGCTGGTTCTGTCATTTGTCATGGTAGACAGGACTATATCAAAGTGTCAATGAAATGAGAACGAGAATGCTGCCATGTTAACCCACTGCCGCGCACACACAGACACCTTCACTTGCACACCTTGAACTCTTGCCCAAAAGCTCAGCACCCATACTGTCAAAACTCTGAACCAATATCCTACTGTATGGATGAGAAACTTGCCTTCAAAACTTCCACTGGACATGTTTATGGGGGAAATTAGCAGTGTTATTCAACTTTTTGATGTACAGAAGATGCTGTGAAGGCAAAGTAAGAACAAAAATGTCGGAAGTACACAATCAGTAATGGCAGATTTTGCCAATTAAGGCATCATTTTATTTTCTGTGGATCAAGTCTTCTTCTTTACACAGTTTCAGCTAAAGTAATGTACCTTTAAGTACAGTAATGTACCCACAAGTACTGGGTAACGTACCTGCAAGTATATATTAAGTACTCATAAGTACAGGGCAATGTTCCTGCACATTTATGTTATTGTACCCAAAAGTACATATTAATGTACCCACAGGTACAGATTATTGCACCCCGGGGTATAAAGTACCCACAAGTACTGGGTATATACATGCAAGTACCATGCAATGTACCCCAACATACAGCGTAATGTTCCTACTTATACAGGGTTATGCACCCACAATACAAAGTTTTCAACCACAGATCCACCCTGTTTTACAACTTACATGCACCATAAATAGCCATTTTGTTCACTCATTCCATACTGAGGTGGTACACATTGAAGTTGCCTGCTGAACAGACCAATCTGTTATCCTGGCATGTCCTGCTCCTGTGCAGGCAACACAAAAATCTATGATTTCAGACTAGAGTATGTAGTACATGAAAGAGATTTTTATTTTTTCCTAACAGGAATGTTAACATACAATTCCCTTGAAGTTCAGCTAAGTACACTGGATGATTTATCGCTTGTATGGACTGAGTCAAGGTAGCAGACACTGACCAGAAACTACCAGTACCTCTTTGTTGACACATAATTCTTATAACGTACAATGTAAGGCGTTCTGTATGTCCTATCATACCAATAACATGAATATCTATGAACCTTAATGTGTTGATCAAGAGTGGGATGATTGACATTGGAACAATCTCAATGAGCAATGGAAAGTTATCAACATATAATACACAAACGACTAGGTGGCGCTGCCTAAACATTTATACTCCCGTGTACTGGGGCATTTGAGTCTCCATGTTACCTAGTTTACAGTGAGTAAATTTTTTGTTTTGCCGTGAATGCAATACCTACCAAGTCCAAATTTCCCAGATACATGTAAACACACTGACTTTCACAGTTCTTTCAACAAATTGTATGACTTTACATAAAATGACAGCTCCCTCAGTGGTTTTGTTAGCAAACTGTATGATTTACATGAAATGGTTCCCTTGATGTTGACCTGACTTTGGTACGCAACTGCTAAATTTCACTGAACATAAAGTGTTTGAAATACACTGCCACATGTAAATTGTGATCTAGAGACCTGCATACATGGTCAGTCAACTGGGTTTTGGTGGGTGATGGACCAATGCAAGTCCTGTGTATACACTGCATCTGTCCTGCATATACAATGTATCTGTCCTGTGTCCACATTGTATCTGTTCCATGCGTACAATGTCACTAACGTATACACTGTATCTGAGTTGTCTATCTGTCCCATGTATACTTTGTGATGATCACTGTATAAAAAGTATCAAAGACTGTACAAATGTTACAACAATGCAACATACAGCTGCATTTGTAATTATTTCTTACATTGACTGCCTAATTACTCCAACATGTCCTGCCCTCTTCATTATTTCATCCGGGCATTCCAAACTCTTTAACTTAGTTTATGACTAGCTCCATCTTCATTCACACCTAACTGCTACAGGCCGATAATTGTCAGTCCATTGTTCTTGTTGTGCCACCTCTGGCCTGTAGCGGACTGACACAGGGAACACACTGCTATGTTCACTGTCCATCACCTATCTCTACCTGGCCCCAATGTAGTGAGAACCACACATCTGTCACATTCTGGCCGCCAACTACCTTTTTATGTCACATCTCTTTACATGATTTTCACAAGTTTCTGGATCGATACAGTCTCTACTATAAAATACTGTGACAGACTGATGTCTGTGTTCAGTCACTATGGTATATGTTGGTCTCACACTCCAGAAATTTCTTATATAAAGGTTGCAGTAACACCCTAGGTATTGCTGAGACAGCCATCAGGGTTTGTCGTCGTCCGAGTTGCTGCCTTCCTCATCAGTCATCACTGTGACCAGGGTGCCCACTGCCTTACCGATCTGCCCCGCCATGTTGAACAAGTTGCCTACGTTATTGGAACCTGCAAATGTGATATGCCAGTCAAGTCAATAATACAATAACTTTGTTTATCATGATTATTTTAACTTTTTATATTTTAGAATCAAAAGGACAGTGTCAATACCACTGATTATGGGAGTGGGTCATTTCTTTACGAAGCTTACTTGATTGTGGTTCATTAACACTTTAGTTTACTGCAGTCTGTTTTCAAGGCACATGCACAAGTACATGTATTTCTTGGATGAGTTTGGGCATGTCAACCTATTACAAATCTCTCAAGACAAGAAGTACACGTGTCCAAAAACGGGTTAAAAAGTTAATGGTGACAGAATACAGCCAAGTCCACCATGAACACCTATGCTTTGCGTTTTTTCTTAATGTGCTTTTCTCCTTTGAAAATTTCTTGCTTACACATTTCACTCAAAGATAACTACCTAACAAGAGGCCCGTGGGCCTAATGCTCTGCTGACCACCATACCCAAAAATCATTTTCTGAAATATATTTAATCCAGCAATGTTAGCCATATTATGCAACATCAAACTTCCACGTGATACACATTTGTGGTACATTTTGGCATCATTTGCCTTATTCTTTATCAGGATATTGAATTAAATGTCCATCTTTTGAGTGGTTAATGGCCGTAAAAATAGGTCAAGGTCACACAATCATTGGGTCATGGTGACAAATAACATAGGTCACCAAGTAGAGTAAAATGTACTCAAGTGCAATTTTGATCTAGAGGCTCAATTCAGGACTTGTCCCCACAGGTAGACCACTGTGCCCAGTGATTTTCTCACCTCCAATCCCTAGAGAAAACCCCTTTGCTGGGGTAAGACTACTTGATTAATAGTTTTAACTCATTCCATACCAGTCCCTGATATGTGCACATGCTTCCAAAATGTACTCAGTTTAAAGGTTTCACAAACTACTCTGGTGATTAACCCCACAGGTGCAGAAACCAATTGACACCTATGCATATGTGATGGTCTGTACACAGATACTGTATGAGTCTTGTTAATTTTGCATGTAAAAAGTTTCTAACATATGCAAATTCAAAATGCCTGGTGCATTACCGTATTGACAGGCATACTAATAAAAAATTTGTACAATTTATGTTAATGTTGCTATGATTGACCTCAAATTTACTTTGATGATTGGTACTTTTAACATGCATTACCCTATGCCCACAAGTGTCCACCCCCTGACGCCCTCTCCAGTCAGCTTGAGGTGAGAAAATTCTATGCTTTGCTGGTTTTGTGTGAAAGGAGTCAATGATGTCCAAACTACACCCTACCAAAATCACCTCTTCCAACTAACAGGTCTGGTGACTTTACAAAAATAAGTCAAGGTCACTGATCTTGCATGATATATTAGCACTGGACATGATCAATATATTCCATAAATTTGGCTTACCTAATTCAATTATTTTTTGAGATATGTAATTTTGTATCTTTCCAGGCATTTTGACTCTTAATTTCATTCGAATTATAGGTGACGCCACTAGTATCATAACCAACTGATATTTTGACCTGTATATTACATAATACTATCAGTGGCACCACCAACATTAACGTCGACAAAGATTTTCATATACTTCATAACATCTAAAAGTTATATGGGCCTAACTAAAAAATTGTTGGGTGCAGAGCATTCATGAGATGACCCCTATACTCAAACTGGCCATTTGACCTTGACCTTCAACTTGGATTAACAAATTTATTTATTCAAAATATGCACCCTACATCCAGCTTTCCATACATGGTCTGTTTGTTCAAATCGAGTAATAACTTTGAGTTATTTAAGAAACCAACAAATTTGGACAACTGCCAAACTCATAATTAGTGGGTCACGGTGACCCAAAAAGTACATAACCAAGTCCGGTTTTATGCACAATGTAATCAGGTGCAATTTTTATCTGGAGGCTCACTTCTCTTTGCCATTGATGTCCAAGCTACACCCTGCCATTACAAAATTGCCTCTTTCAACTTTACAGGCATGGTAACCTCACCAAAATAGGTCAAGGTCACTGATATAGCATAACATTCTAGCATTGGACATGGTCTGTATATCCTTTAGATTGAGCAATTCTAATTGAATTACTTTTCCAGATATGGACTTTTATATCTTAAACACATTTTGGCTCATAATTTCCATCAAATTATAGGTGGTGCCACTAGTATCATTAACAACTCAGACTTTGACCTCCCCCAAAATGTCATCAAATTTTGTGAAGATCTGCCAAAAATTAAAGATGCTAGAGTGTTCACAAGGTTTTCACATTTTGACCTATATATTGCATAATATTGTAGGTGGCACCACCAATATCTAAAGTGACGTAGATTTTCATACACCCTATAAGTCCTGAAAGTTATATTGGGCTGACTCCAAAATTGTGCACGGCATTGTGCTAAGGAGCAAAAGTTTATGGCCGGTCAGACATGAGTGGTTGCATAAGCTCTACAACCATAGGTCAGCAGAGCTAAAAATGAGCCTAAAAATACTATGATCATGCCTTTACATGTTATTAGGACTGAAACCTACTTTTGGATGGAGCCTCTGGAGGGAAGGACTCATTTATTTCTCTCATCACTTCTTCCAGTTCCCTGGTCTCTGCTGACTTGCTCATATCATGCTGAGCCATGCCTGAAACAGACAAATAATAATGAGTCAAGCAGCCATAGTTTGACTTACACTTGTGTGTCCTTCACAAAGGCCACCATGCATGAGAGTTTCATTCAACGGATATTTCCAGCTCAGTTTGGTTGAATAATAAAACCAAGCCCTGTACAAAGTTGTTACAGTGTGGGAATTTTTGAAAATAAAATTTGTTACAACCTTTTGTTAAAATTAAGGAAAACAAAAAATTTAACAAACCTTCATAGTCTGCTGAGACTAAATGCATTATGTGGGTGGAGTTATCATGAGGTACCACCTTCATACAAGTGTCTGTCCGCTGGCATTTGTCCAGGTGGCTTTTTTCTGAGCTTTTTGCAGCTCTCCGTCAGTTGGTATTTTGCTCACATCTAATTCCATTAACCTTGCCCACTCCACATGATCAAAGGTGAGGCATCTCGTTTTATGTTGGCTCTCTCATGGAGTGATGCCCAAAATAACAACTTGGGGGATCAAGGTGCTTTTGAAATGAGAGATATGGGTATGTCCATTTTAAATTAACTCTTTCAGTGCCAATCATCTGTAAAGTCGATCTATTAAAGTGAAACTAGTCTGAATTATCATTAGGATCTCAGATTCATATTCCTCGTAAAAAGGCCTTTCAATCAAGTACCAGTATGCCTTTAGTTTCAGAGAAAATATCCCAGGTCAGCTTTTCTCAGCATGCATTGGGCATATTGTGCCCAATGCACGCAGAGAAAAGCTGTTGACTCGGTCCAAAAGTTGGCACTTGAAGAGTTAAAACATCTTTCAAATTTCTCAAGCACTTCTACATCTGATGCTAATTTACACGTTGAAACCAGCAAAAATCCCAACAAATGAAAAGACCTCATCCGTGTAGCTGAACTCTTCAAAGGAACTTGGACACCTGTCTGGTTACCAATGCCCAGGTCTTCCACTTGAACTATCTTTCATGTACACTGGTAACTTGTTCCTACACAACACCAACAGACACAGTCTGAAGACTTCAAAGGAGGGAAATTTTGCCTTTTGATATTCCCTCCAGGTACCAGACCCCAGTAAACAGTCCAGGCATGCTGATGAAAATGTATAAAATGTTAGGATTACAGCAAAAGGCTTAGTACAAGTTATATTATATTACTGGTAATGCGTCTTCCTTGCTTTACAGCAGTGATGGCTCCAGATTTCTAACAACGTTCCCCCTTTATGCATCTGATGGCACTGGGTGTCTGTTTCAACCGATAGTAACCCTTATCCCATCAGGTCCTGCTCCCTAACAACCAGCCATTGTGTCGGCACTGGGGCCCTGCACTCCGCAAAATTTGAATCAACTCACTGAAGTGACTGCTCAGAGATTTTATGTATGATCTGGAATTAACATCTAACTAGAAAAGTGTCCAAAGGACATGGATGCACCCCCCCCCCCCCTGTAATTACCCTCATCAGCATTGGAAAGAGTAGCATGTACTTGGTGTGACTTCAAACATATTGTGAAATCTTCACATGGATGATAATACCTTTTCATATATTGATTGATATTCCTATCATATTTCATGGCTGTACCTGAAATACTTCATGAGCTACACATGGCACAAGTTTGACAAGAACCAATACTCATTTTCCTGGAATTGTCATTTTCACTAAGTTAATTAATTATATCAACAAAGAATAATTAAGCCAAGAGACAAACAAAACCCAAGAGGCACATCTTCACATATTAATTAATGTTCCCAACAAGTTTCATACCTGTACCTGAGTCATTTTGTGAAATACACATGACACAAGTTTGACATGAACCAACTTTTCACTGGATTGACATTTTCACAAAGTTGATTTATGAAAAAAGAACAGAGGTTAATTAGCCCAAGAGACAAAAGAGGTACACATCTTCATATATTGTTTAATTATTCTACTATGTTCCACTGATGTTTATAAAAACCTTGAGATATGCATGACACAAACTTGACAAACCTTACGTCAAATCAATATTTTCATTAATTAATGACTAATTAATGTGGGATAATGAATCCAAGAGGCAAAACAAAACCCCAGGTGCACATCTTTACATGTTGACTTATTTTCCACCAAGTTTCATAGGTGTACCTCAAATACTTTTTTGAGATACATGCGACACAAATGTGACAAGTCTAACATCGAATCAAGATTTTCCCTAAGTTAATTTATGTTTAATTAACACAAGATAATTACTCCAAGAGACAAACAAAACCCCAGGTGCACACTTTCATATATTGATAGATGTTTCCATCAAGTTTCATGGTTCAACCTCAAATACTTTTTGAGATACATGCGACACAAATGTGACAAGTCTGATGTTGAATCAACATTTTCCCTAAGTTAATGATAAATTTACACTCTACAATTAATTGAAGAGACAAAAATAACCCCAGGTGCACAGATATTGATAGATGTTTCCACAAAGTTTCATGGTTGTACCTCAAATGCTTTTGAGATATGCATGACACAAATGTGACAATTTTAATGTTGGATGGACAAGAGCAAATCTGTATGCTGCCTACCCTACCCTACCCTACCCTACCCTACCCTCCCCTCCCCTCCCTCCCTCCCTCCCAGTGGGAGCATAAAAACCCTTGCCCCAACAGAGAAGACCAACTGACTTTTTCTACCTTCATCTGAGAAGGAAGAAAATGCCAGTAGTTGGTCTATTTTGTTCAGCAAGGGTCAACCACCAATATCTCTCTTACGGCGTTAAGCTTTTGCAATCACAGGTGGGCATGCTCACATTAACTGTTACTGCACTTACTGTCTGAGTACGAGTGTCCGTTGACATGGTTGGAAGGTGGCCCGTGTTTGCTGCGGCCCATCAGGCCCGGAGATGAGTTCTGTGAGGAAGAAGGAGTCATGAGCGGAGTGGTATGCTGGGAAGAACTCATGGACAGGTGTCGGCGCTCACTGTCAGGCTGCAAATACATGAATATCAATGTATAAAGTTTCTCCCAAATCAATATACATGGTCCGATATGTACATACATGTAATACAAAATGTCTATGTCCTCCTGTAAGCCTGAAATGACACCACTTTATATGTTCACTGTGTGTGCACCACCTGCTAACATAATTGCACAATGATTCATATTATTATAAAATAATTGTCATTAATATTGGTATATGACACAGGAAACCTGGATGAAGTGATGTCCCCTCAGACTCGTAACATCAGTTCTGGTGTACCAGGTGACAACGTCTTTGTTTTGGGAGTTACCACGTCAACAATGCTGCTGTTTTCGGATTTGTCAGATCCACAATGCATTTAATCAGCCAATGATGCTGCAATTATTTGGATTTGCCTGGTCATAAAAATGGTTGTATTTTGGGTATTTGTCATGGACACAACGCTAATATTTAGAATTTTCCAATGCTGGTGTTTGGAAGATTTTCCAGGTCACTGTGTACGCTTCAGCTAAAGATACCCGGCTAAAAGCCATTTCGCACAGTGGTTTTCACCCCCATTTCTCCTTGCAAGCCTTGGCTGAAGGGGTCAGACTTGCCCTGGACTTCAAACAACACCCATTAACGCAACCTAATTGCTATTACGTAATCACTGAGATAGCACTTTAGTCAATAGATTAGGGGCTCTAATTAGCTTCATCCAGTAACTTTTCTTTTCAAATTTTAACAAAAATGTGGTAATCATGTTAATTTGCAGAAATGCTATATTGAATTGACACACTGATCATAAAAATTGGCTGACAGAAAGTGAACTTATGCATCCATTTTTTACTATGAAGCAAACGAAACTGGACACAGGCAGCTGCTCTGGCAATTAAGACATTAAGAGAAAGTGACAAACAAGCAGGCCGAGAGTGCGTGTGCAGTGATCAGCGTCTGGCTTCAAAGAGTTTTGGACTTGGGTAGGGAAAAGAGAAATGAGGGTAAAAGCTCAATTTTTATGGTAGCTGAGGTGTACACATCATGATCTGTATGGGTGTTTTGGGATTTCAAAAAATGAACAGTGTTGGTGTTTTGGAACTTTCCAGGTAGCCATAAAAAAACTAATAAAAGCACTTTCAGTTGAGAGGGATAATGTTTTAAAATGCAATTTCTTTGGCCTCCAATATCAGCATGTACCATTCAAATAGTTTCAGTATTGTCTTTAGCATGGCTGAGTACATCTCTCTGAGAGAATACGCAAACAACTGTGTCCAAATTTGATTTCAGTTAAACACCATCTATATCATTCAAGTTAAAAGCACAGGTTATCTTAGAGCATGTATACGTGTATACATCTACATGTAGCCTGCAAGTACAACTATCACTAAGAGTAATACATTTCTTGATGGTTCCCATGTATTTCTGTTGCCTTATTGATTTTATATACAGGGTTAGAAATGATGGACATATAATGGAACATACATAATAAAGAAACCAATAATGAGTACATTACAGCAGTATAATGCACTGATAAAACAATAATCAGCATGTGTTACAATATATCATGTTCTTTATACAATGTATCTAAATAGGTGAGCAGGGTTATCTCAGTCAGGATACCTTAGCATGCAATATTCTCCTTGCGCCAGCAGTCTTCAATGATTAATACATCCTGGCAGGCCAGCACTTTCAGCTTGTTCTTTTCCCTCGGTGTTACTTTGTGAATGTATGGAGATGAATTTTCCAGCACTCTGATTCTCTTCAAAGAAATGTCAAATTCAGCAGGGAACATGCCAGCAGAGGCTGGGGCCTCTCTGAAGCCGGAAACTAGCATTGATATGACAGTTGCCAGGTCACAGCACTGGCTTTGCTGTTGCTTGTGTGACTGGGGTCTTGATAAATTACAAACTGTCTGTACAGCATAATTAATCTTTTTTTTTTTTTAATTCTATGTCATGCTAACACATCTGCAGATTGCTATCATGCCCTTCTATTTAGTCATGACTGTGCAACCATAGATATATTGCTCAGTGCCTCCACTAAAATAAAACAAAGATCATTCACAGTAGTAAAACAATGCTGCCATTCATTCCTCTAACGCAGTGAAGCCAAAGCTTTGGTCTTCTTTACACGCTTTCCTACGACTGACAAAGCACATCGTTTGCCTGTTGGGAGCAGTGGACAGTCTCCCTGAATACTATGGATGCAAAATATAATACACACCTTGTAAAAGTGTGTTTCAATGTTGTGTTAGGGTGGCAGTCATATAAGCACCTACTTAAAACATGATCCAAAACGCTATGTGATATTTGTATAAACAATAGAACAATAGTCTGCCATTTGATAATGAGGTCTCTTTATCCCTGACTGAAATGCATGTACAAACCATGTTCACTTGCATGTTGGTAGGTAGATTTCTTTCTGAAATTGAAGTCAGTTGAAGCATAAATATAGACATGAGCTTTGTACCTACTGGTCTTTGTCAATATTTTGTGTTGCAAATCTGCTGTATATTGACTGACTACCAATCATGTATATATGCAATAGTTGCTCTGCAAGGCTATTGATGCAAACAGCACCAGTCAATGCAACTGATCATTTGATACCCACGTCAAGGCCACATCTTATAAATCTAAATCGTGTCTGCCCAATAACAAGCCCAAATCAATACCTGTCATGCCACGTACTATTTGTGATTATGAGTACCAAGGCTCTGTATACATACATTTGCTTCCTTCTTCGTATCCATCTAAAATTTGGTAGGTAATTCCAATCAAGAGTGTGTCAGGAGTCTGGTGCTCTGCAGGCGGAGACCTTGCAATGGCTTCTACAGAACAATGTGACGACTAGCCTCCACGTACATCCCGACTGAACAACTGCTGACGCAACGTGATTAATATACTGGATACAACATGAGGAGGAGGGGGGAGGAGCATTGCTTTACAGGGGGCTATGGGCTCATCATCTACAACTCTCCATATTCACTTTCACTTCATATCAGCCTCCTAAAACCAAATCTCATTAATAATTTTTCTGTTTACACACCATTTACTGTGGTAATGTCTTTTTTGTTTTTGGGAAGGGGGAGGGGCATAAAAAACAACACCTATGACCTGTACTCCCCTATCTGCCCCGCCCTGCCTTGCCGACTTTGATAGAATAGTGACTGGGCGGCATGCTGGCTACTCTGACTAGAATTAGCCTGATAATACATTAATGGAGACATCTGTAGTCCCATGATATTGCCAGTAGTCTATCCAACTAATGGAATTTGAATCAATCTCTATACAGCACCTGTTTTGGTTCCAATGTCATAATTGCATCTCCACACAAAGTTAATGGTATCACAAATATAGAAATCTGGTGGGCATGGTTTTGCTTCAAGCTACAATACAGCAATTACGATAACTGCATAAATCTAAAATCAAAAATACAAATCTTCTCTTGTCATCAGATGATTTAATCCCAACATTCATGTTGTAGTTACAGCCATCCATAAAATTCATTTTTCTCTTTTTATTATTACCTTTTATGTTTTTATTCATTTATCTCATTTATTTTATAGATGCACCACAGGCACAGAGTTCATAGGGCAAGCAGAATGTTAGCCGGGAAGGAAAGCCTGGGTTCCAGTTGGGAACAGTTACTGATACGTGCCCAATGGTGCTACAGACATTGAAAGGTGAATCCTGTGGTACATGTGCAAATCACATCCACTACCTGCAGGAAAGCAACCATGAATGACATCACAATGAGGGGATAGTCCAACATTAGCACTATTTTAGACAGGTATTAATTTCTCCCTCACCAGATGGCACTAGATGTACTTTAAAACTAGAGCCAAAGCCTCCCCCTCTGACTAACAGTCTGTTTGCCCGTAATACTCTGCACCTGCATCCATATTTCAGTCAGTTTAAACCCTGATTTTGTGGCCTGAAGGACAGACTTTTCCAACGGTATGATAATCCCAGCTGGGAAAGTCTGAGGAGATTTGATGGTACCAGTTTTAAATATTTTTCACTAAAATTTGGAATATTCATGATGCAATAATGGTAACCCCCCCCCCATATTAAAGTAAAAGCTGTCTTGAAAGTACATGTACTATCAAAGATAGTCTTTTCTTTTGTCATGAGAGTAGCAGTATGTAAATTTACTTTAATGGTCATTCATGAAAGGTGGTCTCTCAAGATAGGCATGATCAAATATGGAAGAAGGAGGCAGAGGCAATGGTGGAGCCACTAAAAGCTTGTCTTCCTACATACTTCCCACATTTTGATGGACAAGATATGAAACGTCTCAGCCACGCAACCATGTGGGCCGACTACATCAGAAAATGGGCTTCTCCAGCCATGGTAATAAAAACATTTCAGGTAACCTGAGATACATGTAAGTAGAGAAATTGCCAGTTCATGCTGATTGAAGCTGAAGTTACTCGGTGAATCAAGGAAATGAATCTGACCCACAATATCATTAGCAAGAGTTCTTTCTTGTCTGCCACATAAATGACAATATTGATTCCTGCTGGGGAGTCTGCACATGTCCAAAGTAAACTCCATGTTTCTCAACAACTTTTGTCATGGCGACTAGCATGAAGGATTCAGTATGCATATACATGTGCCAAGAAACAACTTATTCCCATCACATTTTTTAACCAATGAGAAATATGCATGACCTTCACTGCATGACTAGCATTGTATAAGCAGTGAGCACTGTTTGTGGCAGTTGTTGACTATTGTCCAGAGAGCCTTTCTACTGTCCAAATGCACACTGTAATGATCAATGACAGACTGGCTGCTGTGTTTACCTTCCTGACACTAGTTCACCTAATAGCACAAGCGCGAAGACAGCATAAGTTACCCTCCATTCATGCCTGCTACCTCACTACATCTAAATCCACTAAATCACTCTCTGCTTCGCTGGTGAGCCCTTGTAGCAAACACATCATTCCAATCTCAATCTGTCTCCATTGAGTGAATTCATCAATTTCTCATATCTCCTCAACAGACAAAACTGACATGCAATACACCATGTGAATTTTTTACCACAATGAGCCGATACAAAGGATGGATGTTGAAAGCATGCAGCACAGTGATTGAGTATGATTGGCTATTGAATACAGTGATGAAGGGTGCTTGGTATGCTAGTGGAGTGGCTGTGACCAATAAAACACATTTATAGAAGCTTTATTACCTATAAGATAAATGACTTTAGCAGTGATAAGAGAACAACAGGTAGTGCCACCTGGCGATGAAATGTTGCTGGTTTTCGTGAAATACGGAAACGCATCAAACTGATCAAGACCACCTTACAACCAACACCTGTTCACAGCTTTCCTCTGTGTGCTTTGGCTGAATGGTGCCCAAATATCAGCAAGGAAATTTGTTTACTTGTACTTGAATGAAAGGTTCTTTCTGGAGGATTTTGAATCTGCAATCACCAGGATAATTCAGATGACCAGGACTGCTGTGGTCCTTGGCCCTGAAAGAGTCCAATAAAGCCAGGGCAAATGTCACAAACCTCTGACACCAGCAGAATGGTGACTGCTTTCACACCACAGTTGTTCTTTAATGCACAAGGCTTCAAACACTGAACAGCCAGGGCCAGGGTTTTCCAAATCATTTGCTCAATGAGTAATTACTCAGACCTGAGAATATTTCTCAGTCTTAAGGGGTTCTTTACATCTGATTGGCTGGCCCATATTCCTCAACCAATCAAAAGTAAGATGTGTTGAGAAATTACTCAGTGAGTAATTACTCAGAAGTTTGAAAGACTGGGCCAAGTTTCAAATACATTTGTGTGTAAAGTGTACAGTATCAGGTGCACAACTTTTTACAAAAAAAAAAAAAGCACCATTAAAAGTCACTCATTATTGATTTGGGACGGGCAGGACCAAAATATTTGCACATTTCTTACTTAGCAAGTTTACAACAATCATTAAACTGTGATGAGACGTCCTCTATCATATCTGCACTCACCACAGCACCCACTGATCAATACAGGCAGCCAGCACCCTGAACACTGCTCACTCACTTGTAAAAAACTGAGCACCTAATACTCTACACATTTCTTGCCTTGCTTTGTCAGTAAAATGTCATTAAAAGTTATGTGAAATGAAGTTCTTTAAGCTGCAGGAAGCCTTTGTAAAGGCTGTGTGACCTCATGCAATCCAACATTCAAAACCCCGTAGTAGCGACATATTATACTGGACACACGAACCTATCAATTTTCTGTATGAACTGGTTATGTCATATTAACTGAATATGGTGGATAATGCAAGTCACACCTACACACAGAGCTAGCTAAGTAAAGCACAAAACAACATATCTACTACTGTGCACTCTTCTTCTTTGATCACTCTTGGTATTTTCTACTGACAAGCTCACTGACACATGCAGGAATTGCATATTTGTGGAGAAGTAATCTCCCAGAAATAGACATATGCCAACAATATGTGACAACTTAGACAGGCACTGAGCCAAACGTTTCATCTTTCGTCTGCTATTACATGTATACTGTAGTCACTCGTCTGGTCTTGCTAGCTGTTTTCTACTTTTGTTACCAGTCCAGTCTCAGTTACTTGTTTTCTGTTGAACTTAAAATAACTAAGGCTTTGGTAAGTCCTACCTGTTCGAGGAGCTGTCGCAGCCGTTGTAGCTGTGCCTCCAGCTGTCTGTTGTGGTCTTCCAGGATCTGCATCCTGGCCTCTAGCCGCCCTTTATGCTGCCGCAGCAGTTTTGCCTCTGCAATCATCTCAGCATCCCTGTTGTCCTCCCCATCTTCCTCACCTCCTCGATACGTGGGACTTCGATTGGAGGAGTCTCGATGCTGCTGCTTCAGCCTGTCATACTCCTTCTGTAGGTTTCTGTCAAGGAATAAGAGCAGATCATTTCCTAAGTGTACAGCACAGTCTGGGAGTATATTACCACATGTAACACATAAAAGCCACAAAATGAAATCTCTACTTAGAATATATATATATATATATATATATATATATATATATATATATATATATATATATATATATATATATATATATATATATATATATACACATACATACATATACACACACACACTGTAGTAACAAATTTAGATTACATGTATTACACTGGAACAGATCAAAATGGTTACAATGAGATATAATATGTAGTTATATCCACATACCAATTCCACTGCTTTGACATATCACATGCATTGTTACATTGTATTCAAAACCTTTAACATCACTGTAAATAAAGATTCCCTGCAAGTTCTTTACTTAAGATTTCATATTTTCCCTCCCTGTGAAGCCAGTGTCCTGGGTGGACAACAAAGGACTTTTACACTGCCTGAGAAACTGATAACGTCAGAACATTCACAATGTTGCTTTTGAAACCAAGCACCCTGTATCAAATACAAGGTCCTTGGTTCAATGTCTGCACAGTTGAAGCTGGCTGAAGAGCCAATGCTCTGAGTCAAATACAGTACAGTAAACCCTCTGTTGAGACACCATTCTTACGGCAGTTTCTAAAAGTAGTCATACAGAGCAGACGGTCTTTTGATAGAGGTCATCTTACCTCTCATTAATGTAGTCTGAAAATGAGGTGGTCTCTCAAAGGAGGGACTACTGTAACCCATCCTTTGAGATATGTATGATCTGCCTTTCAAGAATAAATTTGTCAGGTTCGCGTGCTGCCCTTTCTGTGTCATTTGACCTCCATTGACAGAGTGGTTAATGTAACCACTTCTGGGCTTGCAAAAGCTGTGACAGGCTGGTTAATGTGACCACTTTTAGACTTGCACAAGCCGTGACAGACTGGTTATGTGACCACTCTTGGACTTGGCTAAACAGTGACAGACTGGTTAATGCGTCTACTTTTGGACTTGCACAAGTAGTGACAGACTGGTTAATGTGACCACTTTGGACTTGGCCAAACAGTGGCAGACTGATTGTGACCACTTTTGGACTTGCCCAAGGCAGTGAAAGACTGGTTACTGTAGCCACTTTTGGACTTGCCCAAGCAGTGACAAAATGGTTAATAATGACCACTTTTGGACTTGCCCATGCAGTGACAAAATGGTTAATAATAACCACTTTTGGACTTCCCAAGCAGTGGCAAAATGGTTAATAATGACCACTTTTGGACTTCCCAAGCAGTGGCCTTCCAACAGAGGCACCACTGTATGACATGGAATTGGGCAACACAAACTACACTCCAACATGCTCAGCTAATCTGTATATATGTTATTAACATTTCTTACTTGTTCTCCTCCTCCAGGTCTTGAATCATGGCCTCAAGTTCTGATCTCTGTTCTGTGTCTATGGCCATCATAATCTGCATTGGACTCCGTAACTGTATAAAGACAACAGACGTGTATATACATGTACTCCACTGGTCCTACATTGCTTTGCTATAGCAGATGACAGCCACTATATGGTGATAGTAAATATGGATGTACTCTCAAGGCAGCAGGATGGGTTGGTTTCATTCCACCAGGTTTTAAGAGATATGCTCTCAAGACAGCAATGGCATGGTACTATAAACTTACATCCAATACAATAATTGTGACAGGTTTTCTTATTTGATTTATTTTCATTGTTTTCCTTTTTTTTCCAATTTATTTATTTTAAGGTGGGAATTACAAGAGAACAGCACATTGTAAAGAAAGTTTTTTATCAGGTGCCAATAAGCCTCACTTGAAATAAATCATATCCACATTGTGTGTCTAATGATGCTCGAGCTAATGCAATGACAGCTGGAGAACAAGACAAACAGTATGGACTAAGGCTTTACTGCCTAAGTACAGTGGTCCATGTCTTATAAGGCCCCCTTAGTGAGAGGCCATCACCCCTATAGAGGTCACTTTTCTATGCAGCCAGTACTATATTTTAATTTAATTTCTCTCCTGAAGAAAGACCACCCTTGTTAAAAAGCCACATATCTGGTGCAACTTATAAGAGAGGGACCACAGTATATGATAACTTTATGAGAATCTAACTTGAGAGATCTTCTTAAACTGCCTTCAGAGCCCCTCAAATTTACTCTTCTTACATACAGTGTCTTACATGGTCCATCTTTTCAGAAACCAACTGGCTCCAAGACTACCTTCTCAGGATACTTTGCTGAGTACTTTTCATGTTACTTTACCTCCTATGAAAGACCACCTGTCTTGAACAACCATAATTCAGACATGCCTAGAGGTGGTCTTTCAAGAGAGGTTTCACTGTCAAAGCTGGAGTAAAGACAAATCTACAACCTTAGACATTCCACTGTTCACAGCATGCTCTCATACAACGCTCCATGGAGGGTTACCCTGAAGGCCACATTTAGACTACAATACAGGTACGTGTTATCTCAAACTTGACTTTAGAATTAGCTCATTCCATACTATGGTCACAGGTCTTGGTCAGTGGTTCTGGCACTGAAGTAAGACTATAGTCATGTTGGTACTTGAACAAAAGCTCTTTTCATGAAGAATTTAAATACGCCATTGTTGTCTTAAATCTAGGTAAACATACACAAAAATCAGGGACTGGTATGGAATGAGTTAAAAGCAGATCTGATCACTAGAAACTGTTCATGAAGTCAAGATGGTAATAACAATGGTGTCTTTAGTAGTCTCTTTGGTCAGCCTGGTTTGCATACTGACAGAACCCATGCACTCACACACAAAAGCTCTTGTTGGAAGATCCCCTCATTGCATAAACGGGTTTGCCATGAATCATGTGTCATATGTTTTCCAACTCACATGGACACAATCTTTATTTTTACCTATATCATGTTTATGGTGACTATTTTTGACACTCTAATATGTTGGTCACCAACTCAAAATTGGCTGCATATCTCTTTTGCCTGCTTAACAAATGGAATGCATATGGTATATACCCTAATATGCCATCTCATTCAAAACACATATACACTGACTGAGAAGAAAGAAACATCTATACAAGGGCTAGTTGTTCATTCACTACTCTACAGAGAAATACAAATGTATGTACATCCATGTAATAAGAAGTCAGCTTGAATGGCCTACTCACATTCATCTTCTTTTCCTTTCCAAGCTTGAGAGAACAGAACTCACATTTACTACAGGGCTTCTGTTTTGACTTTTTGATATTCATTCATTTTTTCAAAACTATTGGACAATGATGTCATCAATGAAGGATGAGGGAGCATTAATTTTATTCATCTACCAACCTCAAAACTTTTACTCTGTAGCATATAACATTAATTGTAATCTGCGACTTAAAGTATCATCCATGCATTTGTTAATTGTTCCTCTGTTCAATCCAGGCAGCATTTCATCTTCACCAAGCAAGGATTTTTTTCACAAATTAACCTTTCTTTAGCTCTGTACTTTACCATAAATTTCTACAGAAGCTGATTAAAATCCAAATATGCAGAATGCCCATCACATTAAAATGAAAGTGTCAGAAAATGCTAGCAATGAGCAGAGACATGTGACTGGAAAACAAAATACAAAACAAAAATTTGAAATTTGAAAATAAAACAAACAAAATCTTAATCCATTGACATCATAAATCTAAGCCAAAATGGTTAGTTTTAACATATTATGATCCACATATGGCAAATTTTTTTCAATCAGATACTTTTCTTAATCCAATTTAAAGCAAAAATGACCAAAAAGATCAACAACCAAATGACTTAGTCACATCCCTGTCATTTTTTTACTGTCTGTTCTTACATCAGGCATGTAAAACTTTGAGGAACTCACCGAGTGAGAGGCTGAGTCTCCATTGAGGCTGTGGCAATACTGAGCTATCAAGTGGTGTTCATCTTCCCTGCAATTGAAAAAATAGGGCATGTCAGATACACTATTCTGCATGGTGGCAGCACCTGCTCCATGTCACATGACACTTTAAACCAATGAATGAAGCAGTTTTCCGGGTGTCTTCACCTGCAACAGATGGGACACCAGAGCAAAGTTACCAGTGGTGCCACCTACATTATACAGGCAATATGGTCCACTCCCTTTACATCAGATAATGTAGCCACCAGAGATCACAATTCATTTATGAGTTCGGAGAATCTTATTCAAAGCACCAGATTATATTCTCTCTTTAGTACTCTTCTGCCAATCAGCTTCTTTTAACACTTCCTCAATCAAACTGGCCAATGACCGTGGATGACAAACATTGTCTGCTTCAACATTTCGGCTTTCATTTCTTGTCACTATAGAAAGCGCTTTCCATCAAAAACTGTCAGGTGACCTGGCGGCATGCCCAATATCATCAGCTTTCCCTGCCATGGAGTGGGTTCAAAGTGCCCAAATCAAAACAAAGAAATCTACTGCATCAATTTCATTCTACTATAGAAAAAGGTTAAACTCATTCTGGGAAATTTCTGACCGAACCGCATTTCAATTCTTTCAGTGCCAAATTTTGGACTGAGTCAACAGCTTTTCTCGGTGCACATTGGGTACAATGTGCAGAATGAATGGCGAGAAAAGCTGTTGACCTGGGATATTCTCTCTGGAACTATAGGCATATTGGTACTTGAATGAAAGGTCTTTTCATGAAGAATATGAATCTGGGATCCTAATGATAATTCAGACTAGTTTGACTTAAGTAGATCGACTTTAGTCATGATTGGCACTGAAAGAGTTGATCAATTTTGTTGTTTGGCACACAGAAGAGGGCACACAGTTGTGCCACGCTGACATGAACAAACCAATGTAAGGTGGCATTTTAATCATTTCCCTCTGAGAAGAGGCCATGTCTCCCATCACATTTTGGTGCATTTCTGGTGGCCATGTAAGAGGAAGACTTGACTCACTTCTCTGGGCTCACCAGAAAAAAACAGGATTCATTGAATGACAGATTGAGCATCCACTTTGAAAACTTGAAGATGAGAGAAGACAATTGATAGACAGCAAGTTTAACCATCTTGAAATAAACAGAAGAGAAGAGGTAAACGATGTGCCCCCTGGTGGGTTCCCCTATATTTTTACCTTTATAATTTAACCAAGCAGAAGTTACTGGTCTCCTCATGTTTCTACCACATCCATTCACCTGCAAACCAACATGTTTCACACCACAAATGATAACCTCGAAAATAGACACACACACGAAGTTATGTGCCCATCTTGGCACCAAAAGAAATTGCACCAGTTTGCTTTTCACATGCCAACATACAAAATGAGTATTATTTGGCACATGCTATGTCTAGGTCTCTATGGAACTTAATATTGATATGATGTGATGAAGGGTTTTCTCATTAAAATTACCAGAATATCATATGCTGCTTTTTTTAAATCAAGAATGAAAAGGGTGATTAGTTGGCAGCTCTTCTTTGTGTGTGGTGGGTGTATGCCAGTGTCAGCTTGTCATTTAAGTATGCAAACATGAAAAAAGTATATGCAATTTATCAAATTTAGACACGGTATCTGTACTTCCTGCCAGGAAAAAAAACAAACAAAAAACCTGCTGTGAAAAAGAAATTAAAAAAAAAATAATAAAATAAAATAAAAAAAACAAACCTGCACCTACTCCTATGAACTTTTTCATGTAAAAACTTCCCCTTTTGATTTCTGGAAGTAATGTTTTCACAGTAAAGCAGACAATTAACCCCTTCCTTCCCAATCCAGACTCTCGGCAGGACCTGTCTCCTACATTACCTGTATACAATATATATTCATATAGACATTAAACAGCTAACAAGGTGAGCTGACATACAGTCACACCTGTGCCTATATCACAGAGTTGTCATGCTCAGACTGGCCCAATATTTTTGCATGCAGCCAATATGGTGCTCCCTTTTTCTGGCCATATTTTTGTATCATACCATAAACCATTTTGGTATAAATGTGATGGTATAGAAGAATACGCAAAGCAACACTCTATAAATCTTAAGGCAATAATGTAGTCTGACATAGTATCATAGACCCCCCCCCCCCCAATTGAAGAAAAAGAAACTAAAAGCTGATCAGTGACCGAAAACCCATCGGCCAGGACAGAGAGACAGACGGATGGACACGTAGGTGAATAGGATAAGAAATAAGATTTTCAACTGCCTACTTCTGGCTGGCTGTTATTGAAAACAAACATCATGTGCTAAATTTGACTGGCTGTCATGGAGAACAGCAAACCAATGCATGGCTTGCTGTTCCATTACATGAATACCAGCTGACTGACACATACAAAGCAGGTGCACCATAAATCAGTCACCACAACTAGTATTTTCTACCTCCAATCTTGAAGAGTTTGTATGAATTGTATACATACGGGTAAAAGGCTCCGAAACATGTTGAGTAGTTACCCGCTGAAGACCCTTTAATTTATTTGGCCTGATACAGCCTATGTCAAAATTTTACAGAGGAACATGTGCAATATAGACAATAGTAATTCCATATGTATATAGGTTAGACAGGGACAGGTTAGCTTATGGAGAGTAAAGAGTTCGAACTGCGGAATAGGATATTGACTTCTAGGAAGTGGTTCTGGGCAAAAAGACACAAATACAATACATCCAGCCCTGGCAACAAGTCTTCCCCTACTGGAAGTGTCAGCTGGGGCATCACAATTCAGACAGACTAATCAGCACTGGGGTGTGCCATCAAACTTCCTTGAGTTTCAATTCTAGCCACTTTTCAGGAAATTTGACAGCCTCTTGTTCACGATGCCTTGAACAAATTTACTTTTTACACGTAAAATGTATAGACATGTCCTGCACCAATATGCCTTTAAAATGAAAATTGTTCAAGTTGTCCTGAAATCAAGGACGCCCGCCAGTAACAGTCTTTTTGGAAGGTCACCGGCCTGGTGCTTTACTCTGACATTCACTGAGAACACTGTACCGACATCTCACACACAGGGCTCGCCACCTGCTCTCAGACCACATTTAAATTTGAGTTCCATGTCATTACATTTACAATTGCTGAGTACCAACATGCAAAAAATGATTAAAACACAGGAAGAGGACAGTCAGTATGGATGATACACAGTATGAGGATTGTCAGTATGATTGATACACATGAAGAGGAAAGTCAGTATGATTTATACACAGGAAGAGGACAGTGAGTATGATTGATACACATGAAGAGGACAGTGAGTATGATTGATACACAGGAAGAGGACAGTCAGTATTATTCTATTTTTGGCAGTGAAACCTCATTTTGATGACCCTCAAAATTCCAAAATAAACACTTACCAACACAAGTTATGAGGGACAAAAAGTTAATGCTCTTTGTTATTCAATTCACTTATCTGACATATTAAGTTATGTGACACCTTTTGAGGTAAACAGACAGTTTCATTACATGTATAATGAGTTTTCACTATACCAATTTCTAGGGTAAAATCCAAAAGCAGTAATCAACTGTAGATCATATGTCATCTCCAATGTCTATTCACTTATCATATAATTTCCATCCCACACTACTTTTTCTAACATTGCTGTCTGCATGTTTATCAAATTTTCCAAAGAGCAATGTTTTCAAAGCTTTTGTGGTATGTTTCTGTACTCCCTGATTATATAATAAACATCAAATGGAAATTACTCTTTATTTTTAGTTTCAATGTTATATTTTATGGTCAACATTCCAAGTGTGTGTATCTAACTGAAGTGCATTTCTATACATGTACATTGTTTACACCCCTTGGCAGACGGACGTGTAGGTGATTATTTTCGGGCAATAATTCTGCTGTCAAAATGGTGGCTTTACTTCCACTGGAAGTAGACAATTCACAGCAACCAAACTGAGAATACATGAAATGGTAATGACTGGAGAGTGGGTCACCATATTTCTCGCACTTTGAATCGTTCTTGGTGGGGAAAGTGGTAACTCACTCGCAGCTATGTAAGACTGTCTTTTGATTCCATTGGCAGATACCGCTAGTTTAAACTGACAAGCTTGCTATGATCTGCTGATTATAAAAAGGGCAATGGACTTTGTGGAGGAATGTCAAGTTAACCCTTTTCTGTTCAAATCATCCCACACTGCCCGCATGTAAATTGGCATCTGGCTTAATGTTTTTACTTAAATTTCTCGTTACTAGAAAACCTAGTTTGTCAGATTTGTATGTAAGTCCACTCACAATGGCATGTTATCGGTCAATAGCTTTCCTTAGCACAGGTTTGGTGCATCACACCCAACCTGTGCCATGGAAAGCTATTGACTCAGTTGTACTCTAACTAGGAATGGGGTACGCTGTGCAAACGTTATTTACCATACTGGTCTTTGGTGGTATTCTCAAATCAGGTGAAGTATTACCCTGTACCCAAGTACATGTCCCAACATTTCACATGTATCTCAGTTTCACCTTGCCAATAAACAAGTGTGCAAATCTAAACAAAACACTTTCACCAAAACACTTTCCCTTCCCTGGCAAGTTATATATGTTTATGACACCATGTGATTCCTATTATTAAGGCACCTATAACTCTTCTGCAATAATCAGCCTTTCAAAACACCAATTACACTGTTTGTAAATATTTTGCATACTGCTATCAAAATTATGACTTACTTTTTAATATTGGATCAAGATTTCTATTAATGCACCTGTGAGAAAGATTAATATCAAGAGCAATGTTTGCTGTTCTTTTTAATCTTCGTGACATCTTTATCTATTATCACAGTGTTGCTTCTGATGAAAATGTGTTTAACAGAAGTTTGTTTAAAGCCAGAGAACTTTCATTCTCTTTGTTCAAAATTGACATCTATGCACTCACAACAATTAAAATAGAAAACAGATAAAGATGATACTTACGAGTCAGGAGTTGTACTAAGTTGTCTCTGCTCCACCTCAGCCAGTCTGAAATACATTGTGAAAAATCACACTTTGAAACATAAACGTATGAAGCCTGTTGTACAAAGGGAGGTATGGTGATACTGTGTGCCAACTGCAAGTTATCCAATACATACATACAAGGAATATCATGTCATAGCCAAGACATTCCATCAGGTACACTTCTGCCCTGAACTGACTAAAAAGCACCTTCCAACAGCTGCATCTGCTGCTCCATCTTACTGTCAACCTCCCTCTTCCAGTCATATTTCAGAAATGTGGGGGAACATATCCTTTCATATCATCAGTTGGGTATGTAAAAAGATTGGCAACAGACAAGGAAAGGAGAAAACAAATCTGGCAGGTAATGCAGTTTGCGGCCTTGTAAACAAGGCGGCTGGTGGATGTATCTCTGATGGAAGGTAACAGGCATGACAGAAGGCAGCAAATGTTACAGGGATGTATGTGCTGACAAAGGAATGGATCCCCTCTTTGGACTCCCTAGACCTCTACACCTAGCCTTGCTGTGATCTTAGCTGGAGACTGGGCAACTGCCAGGTCTGGGGTAGCAAGGAAACCAGACCTCAACCCAGTACATGTATTTATTTTCCTCTCGTTTGGTCTCCATTAAAAAGCCTGGAGAGAAAGTTATTACTTTTTCATGTACACCAGCCTCCTACCAGGACTCTACACCCACGTCAACTAAAAAAGTCAGTAGCTTTTCTGCTGTAATGACAGCTATCAGTTTTGAAGATTCCTCTCTGCAGTTGTCATGGTTGCATTGGTCTATGTACATGTACACAGCATCCTGTGATGAGGACCCTTCTCTCACAAGACATCAGTTTAAATATCTTTTTTTTTTTTTTTTTTAAATTTTACACACCTAAAAAATCATAATATATGTACACCACTTTAAGCCTTGTAACAAAGACATGGAAATCATTTTTTGTGGACCCTTTATTTAACCCAGTTTCAAAGTCCCTCACCAGCTATCTTTCTAGGAAAAAGGAAGATTCTTATACCCCCTTACCCTCGCCCCTTCCCTGCCCCCACCCCCACCCCCACCCCCCATACATGAAGCACTATTTGAAAATATTGTTAGATATTTACCCTCAATCCCAGTATACACAGAAAACATTAATACATGTGTGAGGAAACAAATCTTTGATTACCCCATGCCTGGCCAATGTCCATGGAAAGTCTTGTGATCAGTTGGGCTTATTATAACATTACCTTCATGTCCGCTATCACTTCATGACTTTGATTCAAGGAAAGACATCAAGTCAAAACAAAAACAAAAAAAATGTCAGAAAAAGAAAAAAAATTATATGGTCATGCTTTCATCTCAAAGCTGGTCCTCTGGAGAGTGAAATCAAGTAGAACAAATTATATTAAATGATAACTGTATGCTCAACTTGGCACTGACTGTTTCCGCTGTCAACTTGTTTTATTTCTTCTTTGCATGGGCTGTGTGTACATAGTACATATCCATTAGGGCACAGTTTTCTTTGTGTAG
Organism: Hermodice carunculata; assembly: GCA_964020975.1. Classification (NCBI taxonomy): domain Eukaryota; kingdom Metazoa; phylum Annelida; class Polychaeta; order Eunicida; family Amphinomidae; genus Hermodice; species Hermodice carunculata. The sequence continues at coordinate 30,019,381 of OZ026614.1, read as the reverse complement.
ATACAAGAAACATCTGGGATAAATTATTTGACACACACAAGACAGATGGAACTTCAACATATAATTTTGTTTGTTGGTGTTATATGTAGGTTGGTAGCCAGCCATGATTTTAACCTTTAAAGTGCTGATTTAAGACCGAGTCAGCAGCTTTCCTCAAGGCATTTCGCACGCAATGCGCACAAAGGGTCCAAAGGAAAGCTGTTGACTAAGACTACTTAACACCGCTTCAGAATAGGCTTGCTGGTATTTGAATGAAAGGTACTTTCATGAGGAATTTGAATCTTTTAACCATTATTTTTAATGGTAATGAGAAAATGACTGTAACTGTGATTAGCACTTTAAGGGTTAATAAATGCTCAAATGCACACACAAAAAGTGCATCAGTACCAAACTCATACTGTAGATCAAACAAAGGAAGCTGCTGGCTGGTTGTTTTCTCCCTGCATGATGCAAAACATTGGTAAGCTGCATATTCAACTACAAAACCTGCTTTTCAGCATTTGTGGGCAGGAGAAGTTGTGCAAAAAGCAGAGAACTTAAGCTGTGTCTTGAATTTACACCCCTGTCTGTCTTCCTGGTCCAGGGTGCCTGTAGACATCCAGAACACAGGGATACATTGTATACATCTTGGCTGCCTTTGCTACAATGTGTCACATTCACCACCTGATCTGTGGTTAACACTGACAAATGTGAACATCAATGGACAGGAAGGGCTTCCACTTAACAGATCAATATATTTCCCTGACCACATACTATGAGAAATGCTTTCAGCCTGGGTTCATTTGACCTCAAGAATTACCAATGTATGTTTGCAGGGTAGCCTCCAGTGTACTTGTACACACTAATGACTTTTGCCCTAAGGTGACTGCACATGGATTATTTGGCACAAAAACACAGTCCCTATATAGTTTGGTTTTAACAACAACAAAAAAGAAAAAAAAAAAAGAAAAAAAAAATAATAATAATAACAATAACAATAACAATAATAATAACAAATAAATAAACATAAATAAACTCCACACCTTTTTATCTGCTAAACTATTTTCCCATTGGATCACAGATAAAATTCAATATAAAATTAGTCAAATTACATGCAATAGACAACATGTATCCTCCAATTTATTACATTAACAAATTATAAATTGATGATAGTACATGTAACTAAAACAATGGATGACAAAACTAAGACAAAAATGGGTAATAATTTGTCTTCAAATTTTGAAAGAATAAACAATGGGACACACTGTACCATAAAGTAAATATAGTGTTTATAAACTGTTTACTGTACACATCTCCACGAACAGAGGGTATGAAAATTACAGCACAACTGAAGACTACTGCAGGCTGACTGGGGTAATCAGACAGATCAGTTACAAATACACCTCTTACCTGTTTGCATAGAGTTCCAGCCGAGAGTGCATCTCCTGTGAGGCATTGTGTTGTGGTGTAGGTGCTGGGCTGAAAAATAGACCAATAAGTTTCTGTAAGAACGGAGATCTAGGCATCATGACCATGTACTTAGGGCGCCTTCACATTCACCTGCACGATCCAATGAACCAAGTCCACACTTTTGGCCTGAAATTTAGGATTCTGTAGATCAACTGGAAAGATAAACTTGTATCCTTAGTTGGGAAGTTGGCCACATACAGATTAAGAGCAGCTGGTCATCTCCCAGGAACAGTTTAGTGACTCACACAGCAACACTGCCACATCTGTCCTCATACATGGGTTAGCACTACCACATGCTGTACTGCTAATCCATCAATTGCTATCCAACCTGTCCACATAACTACCAGTGTTCACCACTAAGTGGCCGATTTGGCCTTTCAGCACATGTACAGTACACACACGATCATAATTTTATCAAAAGAATTTTACAACTGCTGCCCTCAGTTGCTGATATTAAAAAAATTAATCCTTTGACAAGCTACAGCAGGAGCTGGTGGTTTTTGTCTACTGGGCTTCCTGCCAACCTGCGCTCTCTCTTGATTGGCAATGATTCGACTAGCATCTGATGGCTTCTCTATGGACCCAACACACTTAAATGCCGATTCTTTGATCACGGTAATTTTGATGCATGTGCCATAGCATTCCATTTATTGTAACACGGAACCCAGAACCCGATTCAGTTGGCCGCCCTTTGCGAACATGTCCTGTCACCCACACATTTACGTCAAGTGGTGTTCACTTGTCCAGTTGTGTTGTTCTATTCCTGACATACAACTGGCCTTTTGCTCACTTGTACACAAACTTATTGCATCCTGTGCTGATGAAATCCACGGTCTCGCACATCAAACTTGGTTATGTCTCCATTTATGTACAACCATCAAGTACATTTGTAAATCAAAATGTCTTGACTGTTTTAGTTCTGTTCAGGTCCTGCAACTATTAAGTTCTCGTTATAGGTTAAAATGTTCTTATTTCTCCAGGTCTCATAGTCCTAAAATGCCGAAAGTACACACAGAAGCCCAGATGGTTGAAGACAGGGCATGTGGTCATACACAATCCAGTCCAATGCTTCTACTTTTAACCTAAGACAGCAGTGAGTTTGGTATGGCAGTGTAATGGTGTGTATCACCATAGCCTTTATATCAGGGCGTGACAAGCAGGGTACTTCAGTATCATGGTGGCCGCATTGATCACCTGACCTTCATGCCCCGCCCGCATAACTTAGCACCTCCTGGCCACCTCAAGATAGATTAATGGCTGGCTCAGCTGTGTAACAAATTAGATCAACTCAACAGACCTGCATCCATTATGAACCCAAGGGGTATTTCACCCTGTAAATTTTCACTATGCATGAATTGTAGATTCTGGGTGTGATATTACTTGGAAAGAAAGTCTTTTGTGAGAGCTCTCTTCCAATTCAGGGGAGCAGCTTGCAGCATCGAAGAATAAACAGGGACAAACAGGGACATGATAGCCACTTGGTGGAAAAATCTATGCAAAGCACTTCTGGGTGTCATGCCTGTCCACCCTTTGTTTAGACCTCATCAGGCTTGCAGGATTTTATTCTGGCAGAGTTTTTTTCCTCTTTTTTTTTTTTTTTGGGGGGGGGGGGAGTCCCAGGTCCAAGATGAAAAAAGCATGGATATTTACGATGATCTTCTTGTCAAACTTGGGCATCACTTGAGCGTGTGGCGGGCCAAATGGGCTTCCCTGCAGGTTAGACTGATTCAGTTCTGACACTAAATGAAAATTGCATGTCAACTCTGCACAGTGGACAAAAATCTGAAAGTGGATTAGAGCCCAGTGTTGCGTGCAGTCAGTCTATCACTACAGGGGCTACATTGAAGATGCCATGTTAAAATCCCATTCTACTTTCCACTTCCAACAGCTGATGTGTATCACCTTTGTACAATCTTCATCATTCTAAATCAAATGTCAGTGATTAAACCTGGACTCTGAATGGACATTCAGCAACCTAAATGACCTACGCAATGCTCCACATTTCACATCACTCTGACATACTCCTGCACACTTAAAATCTAGATTATTTTGGATAATATTTTATGGTGACCTTGTACTTAATTTGAGACATGCACCACTCTGCCCTGGGATCAAAAGAAATCAAATTCCCCCAACTGATTAAATTTAAGCTCATTCATCTGCATATTTATTATTCTGCCCCAAGGCACATCAGATCCATTCCGCTTGTGGTCTGTGTGAATAAAATATAAAGTAACCAAACTAAGACTGCACTGAATCCCTTTATCACTGAAGGAAAAGCATTGAGATGACAAATGTCAAGACAGTGCAACAGGCCACTAGAATACAGTGATAGTGAGTTCCTCAGCTACCACTGGCATCAGTTTTACAGCCCTTGCTCAAACCTTTTCTTCAAAAATTAAGAACCCTAATTTTTCAGGTGTAATTTTGGTGTCTTTTATGAATGTTAGGCCTCACTTTGACCCTTTTCTGATGAATATTAGTCAACTTGTAAAAATTTAAAGGAAAAAAAAGACAACCCATCCTCACATATGTTGTTCAAATTATACCTCAGAAAGTCACCATTTTATACACATGCCCTGATAGAAGAGCTCTGATTTGATGACAGTAAATCGCAGAGCTGTCTGGTTTCTATAGTTCACCACATTTCTCCCACTGAGAGTCCTGCATACATGTACTTGCAAAATCAGGTTTTCAGGATGGGCAACAGACTCATTTTATCCCCTGGTGGTTGTCCATTTCTTTTCCAATGTCATTACATGCCACTTTACACTTCTTACACACTTTTATGGTCAGAATAAAAGTCAAAGGTTTTTCTTGCGCTAGGCAAAGCCACTGACCTGATGCATGCAATCATGAACACAGATCTTATCCACAAATCTCAGCAAAAATGGTTTCTATTAGCATGTAATATAAGAGAAAACATTCAAACAACTGACATGTTACATCTGGTTCTTTTTGACAATTTGACCCAGACGAAATTTAGATATTTTGCTGACTGGCAATGAATTAGTTAATTTCAGGTTAACTGTTGCCTACACTGTAGCAGTTTGTAGGTTTATGCTTAGCCCTGTGCCCCATGTGGCTAGCTGCACACAACCTTAACTTGTACCTTATTCAATGGCAAGACCTTTTAGCCATATTGAGAGATTTAAGTCAACTGTGAAGGGACATCGTCATCAACTGGATATAATCATGGACGTATCAGAGGATGGATGTTTAGGGGAGGAATAAGGTGACATATGTTTCTGCACAACATGGATGTACAGTCCACAATCAGTCTGTTGCTTCAAGTCTTGCTTTAACCCTTTGGAACAAGAAGGGTTAATACTGTAAATTGCTGTAATTTCTTCTTTTTTTTTTTATTGAGTTCTTAATTTCGCTGTATTCCTATTTTTCGCTTATTTCGCTGATGGCACAAAACCATGAAAATAAAAACACAGTGAAATAGTATTTAAAATTGTTTGAATGGGAATTATGTCCAAAACAGTGAAATTAAAACTACAGTGAAATGTCAAAAATACAAAGCCATGAAAATTTAAACACGCAAAAAATAAAGCAATTTACAGTATAGGGTAATCCCTGTTCCCCAAGTGTTCAATAAATTTAATTAAAACAAAACAACCCTCTAGAGACTCTGTCAACATCTTTCCCTGTTGTGGTGTGTCCGGACCATCAGGACATTATTGACGAGACAGAGTAAAACATAGAAGCAAATGACATGTCACTGCACTATCTGTGGTGGCTTTATTGGGGAAAGCTGTATGCAGATGCATTTGCCTTAGGATTCTGAGTGTCACGCTGCAACAGCCATCAGTCAAGCTGTGTTGCTACAAGCTAAGTTTAAAATGCAAGCATGATCATGCCATAAAGAAATGGAGGGGGGTGGGGAGGGACAATAATACAGTGTATGCTATTTCAACCTTTCAGCAACGGTTTTGGTAAACATGATGTTAAACCTAAGCTTCTCAAATAAGGTTCATAATCGCTGCGGAATGAAAAGAGTGTTTTGAGTGTCATCTCGTTCTTATTACTCCTTTTCCTGGAAAATCTGAAATCTTTCATGAATATTGTCACATGACCCATCTGAACAACTTCTCGATCATCTTATTTCTCCAATTAAGAATTCACTGCATGCTGAAGAAACTTCCTCACTTTTTCAATTCAAACTAGGATAAGAGTGCAGAGTTATGTGTATATTGATCTTCCACTTTATACTCCTCAAGAAACTTCCAGTCCAGATGTCAGTAAATATCTTGTGCGAGATCCATAACATTAATGTTTATATACAGCTGGGTATGTGTATTTGAACAACTTTACAGGCATCAGAAAACTTTTGACCAAGGATCAAAAAGATAATAAAGCATTGCTGCAATGTATCTCATGCACATAGTATAGATACAGCATTATGGGTATGAATCACCCGTCACATCAAACAAAAGATCACTTCCAACTACCAATTCCCCATCAGCAGTATCACTCATGTCACACTAGACCATAAAAATCTTTTATCATTAAGTAGTTTAATTCTGTACACTTCACAGCTACATGCAAATACAATCCCTTTGCCCTGCCCAGTTTTAAAAGGCTGCATTCAAATTACCTCTCATGTAACATCTTCTTTTTTACCCTATTGGATACAAATATACCCCGGTGATTTTTTTGTCTGATATCTATTTCAACTTGATGGGTGATAGATAGAAGAGTCGCGAACAAATTAAACATTGTAACCCTTTCCTGGTCAGAACATGACTGAGTCAATAGCTTTCCTTTGCTTGGCCACATTGCCTTCAGCCCATGCCAAGGAAAGCTATTACCTTGAGGCATGCCATCAGGAGATGTCTCAGCAAAAATTTTCAGCAAAAATGTTCTGCGAACATGGAATTTAAGTAACAGCATTATAGCAGGCAACAACATACACCCAGGTGACTTGGAGAGATCTGTGGGAGATGGTTCAGAGAAAACTTAACACTTTAGTAGCCATCATGTGACAACTATTGATCAGGTCCTCCTGCTGTTCTGATGCCAGTCATATGACACAATAAACATAAACCGGTCCCCTCCCATGCTTACCTGGATCCCATACAAACAGCTCACTGTAACTGTCCCCAGGCCACTTACCTGGTTCCCACACTGTTAACAGAGGACACCTTGCTAAAGGTGTGGCTACCAGACATACCCAGGTCCAGTATAACCCCTGTATGCCATAGCCTACAGTATCTACATGCTACCATGTAACTAATTGCAGCCACCTATCTCTAGATCTACTCTAATGTATCCATTTGCAGACCCCCAGTGAACCAGCCTGATTTATGCACCAATTATTTCACCAAGTGTCTGCCATAATATATTTTCTCAGCAGTCAGCACAGTAATCTAACTGGAATAAATTAACGTGGATTCCAATTTTGTGGATCACAAGGGCCTCCTGTGCAAACAGTCAGCATGCAAGTTTGTCATTAACCCAAATGTCTTTCAACCACAAATATACTCTCAAACCTGCCTGTGGGTCCTAATAGCTTCTATTTGTAAGCTGTGGCTATAAGGGTCAAAGGTCATTTTTGTCAAACTCATCAGAAAGTAAAGATTTTTTATCTGCCAGTTAAGTTCTCTGGAGATGCATTTTTATTCTCCTTGAACACTAGCTGTCTGCAAACATATTATATTTGTGATACTGTTGCCATGACAAGCATGTGCTGCTGTAAGGCGTACAGTTCAAGTACAATTCATTTCACAGCTAAAACCATGTATGTAGTGAATTCAATTTGATATATATATATATGTATGTGTATATGTATGTATATATATATATATATATATATATATATATATATATATATATATATATATATATATATTTATATATGTGAGCATCATACCTCACATCACATATCCTGTATAATCTGGAAGTAATGTCCTTTTAACTCTTTTAGGACTGCCAGAGCCCCCTGGTGCCCAGCTTACACAACTGGCCAAATGCACTTGTGACCTCCTCACAAAACTGTAAAATCCTATTGTTTACTCTTATTCTGACATTTTTTTTTGTTTTTGTTTTTTTTTTTTTTTGGTTTTTGTCTTTGTTTTTTTTTTTTTTTAGTGAGGCTCTGACTTAATTTTGGCAAGAAATATATGCCATATATAGTAGGGAAACCCCCCACATTGAGAACACTCGTAACCAACAATACACGCGACTTGCTCTTCTTGTCTGACCAAGCAAAGCAACATTTTGTGCAATTAGTTTTAGAATTGGGAAATGAAGAAACAACTATAGTCGTGACTAGTCTTTTACGGGTTAATTTATTTTTCATTTACATTTATTGATATTTGAATACACATATAAGTTCCCCATTTGGACCCAAGACTAATTTGTAATTCTTTATTTGGTCTACATGCACTCATAAAGACTTTGGCATTTTACTACCTCTGTTATCTACTTTTGGGCATTAAGACCATAGTTCTTTCTCAAACTAAATATGACTACATGAGCATGGAGATTTCACATCCTCTTTAAATTAACTTAAGAAATGTACTAGCAATAAGCAATGATAATAAGTATTCTATGATGCCATGCACAAAGGTTAATCATTCAGTGCTGTGCGTTTAGTTATTTGGCGTGTCTGTCATTTCAACTCACAAGTAAATACTGGGACTGTATTATTGTGTATCCAAAGCTGTCTTCGATTTTAGGCCCTGCATTCATAGCTTACAAATCACACATTTTCACAGTGTGAAGTTCCTATGTGAGATGAAATGAAGGGTTCATACTTGATATTCATGCATGCCACATTCAGGGAAACTTGAAATTTTAGCTGTCACATACCATACATATCTGCAAACTAATTTACTGCTTAAAAAATGGGCAATATTCAAAAGCGGGGCAGTCAAATATGCCAATCATAGAAACATATGACAATCACATTTGACTGCTTTTAACACCCTGAGTTTGGGTCAAGGTCATCCACTCTAAGTAAGGGTCAAGGTCACTCACCTGTCCATTGAGTCATCTACATGTAAATGTACCACACGCCTGAAAACAGTCCACACACCCATCAGATACACATCACGTTTACAATCAGCAGCATATGGATAGGTCATACAACAACAAAATCAAGGATGGTGATCTCATAACCAGTTTACCCTTGAGGAGGGCTTTGGTATCAACACTGTACACTTTCTGTCCTCTTCACTTTTAACATTCCCAAAATTTCAAATTAATTGATACCTGATAAATACAGATTTTCTAATTTCATATTATACAGTATGACTAATACGCACAAATAAAAGAAACGAAAGCCCGCCAGAGGGGTAAAACGTTATGATTTCAACTTAAAATGTACATCAATTCTTGCTGGAAGTCCAATATGTTCTTCCTGAAGATGGCACCACTTTTCATTATACATGTACTTAGATAATAGTGTGATCCTATCAGAGAAGGGACAGTGAGCTTACCTTTCTAGAGTGTCACCCTCTAGCACTGTCTGGACTGGTAGGTAACCCAGACGAGGGTGCTTTTTGAAGTATCGTTTTGACTTGAACTTGTTCTTGAATACTCGAGTAAAGTCTCGCACATCCTCCCCTGATGTGGTCTGCAAGTATAGAAACCATGGCTCTGATTATTGTGTCAATACAATTATTGCATAAGTACATGTACTACAAAAGTAACTGTCAACTGACTGATTTTTTCAATGCTTTACTTTCCCCTTAAGTGCTCCTCACTACAGTACAACCTGTCTGAGTATGTACCTCTGCGTAGCCAGTACTTGTGTTTGATAGCACCTCTCTCTGGGCCACTTCCTGTACTGCCCATGTTAACAAACCTCTGCTAAGTGGCCGCCTGTTTTAATGGGCATTTTACCCAGTCCTATGAGTCCACTTCACACAGGTTTTACTGTATACTTTCATGGCTCAAGTCCTGTATGAAGCTGGAATTGCATATTCAAATTCATCATCAAGTGTTTTATTATTTAATCATCATCGATACTTCGAACCAACGAAGTCACTGTTTTAAGAATTTAATGGAAAATATTGGCATGGTCCAGAAGCTTTTACCAGCTACCACAATGGCAGTGGGGGCATGACAGTTAACCCTTTCCCCCTAAAACTGGCCAAAACCAATGGTGGTCAAATGTTGTCTGCATCAGTGATTTTGACTGACAATTTGACTCAGAAATGTTGATGAGACTTACCAAGATGACTCACCTCAGCAACTTTCCTTGGCATGGGGTGGGCACTCTGCACCCAATCCATGCCAACAAAGCTGATGATTCCAGCTTAATTCAAGCAGGAAGGGGTTAAATGTAACTTTCTCACATGGGATGCTACAGGCAAACTGTCTCTAATACAGCATCACTGAAAAGAGTCTGAACTTTTAATTCAGTTGCTGGGTCAGTCAGTTTCCTTGGAATGGTCTTAAATTACAAACCAGAAGATTTTATTATGTCATATCACCTCAGCCGTCTCCTGTCAAGATTGTGCTTAAATTATTTTGAATATGTGTAAAATTTATGTCAATGGGGCTTGGATCAGAAAATGCTGGTCATTGTTGACCCTTTGGAACTGAAGAAGAGTCTAAAGGCGATCCAGTGCCAGTCATGTCGTGCAACAGCATTTCAACTACACAGGTCACCGGACGCTCATTCCTATCACATCTGCTTCATCCTGATGACAACTATTAACCTCAACTAGGTTTTATCATTACTTGATCGAGCAGAGTAGTAAATTATCTCATGCTACAGGCTGATACAATTGAGGAGGCTATGAACAGTGCTTACTTTACGGACATCAGCAGTCGTCAGTGTCATTCTTATATTCCACGCACTTAAAATGGCAGCCACCAATTCACACAATGTTCTCAAAGGGAGGCAAAGAGGAACACAACTGGTGCTGACTCTTTGGCTTTATGTCAGAAAACGATTCTGTCCAGCATAACTTTGTCCCAAGCAGCCTGTATTCATTACCTGAGGAATTTCTGGCTTTAATAATGACTCAACTCCTCATCTTATTCTCCTTGATACTGGTCTGTTAAACCCCTTTTCTCCCCCTTGTGTATGCATGATGGGAAAATTTACACAGCCAATTCAATTAGCTCTTTTACACAAATGAGCCAACCTTGCTTCATAAACCCAAACAGAGTTATGTTTCATCAAGAGAATCAATCTTAATCTTTGAACAATAAAGCAATAAATTTCTGGGTTTTCTCCCAAATGTTTCCATGGCAACATATTTCATGAATCAATATTTGTAGGCACTGAAAACAAGATGAATCCATAGCTTAGAAAGTAAGACACTAGATGTGAGCTAAACCTATCGTGTAAATTGTCCGGAATCTGTCGCCACAAATGGAATCTGTGGGTGAGTGTCCAGACATGCCTGCACATGGCCAAAATGTGGCTCAGGCACTTAAGAGCTCACTTCCTGCACTATTCGTTTATGAGGAGGACTGTCATTGTCAGCCATCTCTCAGAACACTTTTCTTACTGTCCTTAACATGAGCTGCTTTAAAATGGTCACTTCTTATGTGTACCAAATTTTAAGGAAAATCTATTGTTTTTTTAACAAATTTCCAAAATGACCACCTCATCATTTTCAATATGCATCCATGGATAGCTAGATCTCCTGTGTACAATCAGCATATTAAGCAAAGATGTAAGAAGGGGGGTAAGGGGGGGTTCAGTACGCTGGTACAGGTAATTATTTTCCTAGAGTACGTAGTACAGAAAATAAAAATCTTTCAAAATTTTGGATAGTATGAAGTACGTAAAATAAGAGGGCTTCCAGTACAGTAAATAAAAAGCCCCAGGACGCTAGTACGGGAAACCCCTTTCCCACCCTCATGTAACTGAATCTCACCATGTACACATGAATTTTTATCTTAAAATACCACGTTTTTTTTTTTTTTTTTGCCAAATGAGGTAGCCATACCAAAAAAGCTAAAACAGCTAAAGGTCACTCTGTGCATTTGCATAAGGTTCAAACTGGAAGTGTCCAGCTGTGTTATACACAGCTGTGCTTACAAGACCATTACTAGGTTCATTGAACATTGTAGACTGCGGCACAGGATTTAAACTCAGAAGCTCAAATGTCACATTCTTGCTGCCTATACACTGGTACTGGTGTCACAGATCTATCTGAATGTCTGTTCCTGGCAGTCTCATGCTTGTTTATAATACAAAGCATACTTTACAGGCCTTTATATGAATTGTCTCTTAAATCATCAGGACTCAGTGCTGTCCAGCTGAAAATCTATGCAGCAAAATTTTCTTTCCTTGTAGCATTTTTCCACCGCTTCACATAAGAAACACTTATTTTTGAGACAATCTGTAGCAATTTTGAAGAGCTTCATAGCAAATTTTGCTACAATGCTCCAATTGGACAGCTCTGGGACTGGAGACTCAGCAGTAAGGTTGAAGATATTCGCACTTTTCAATGCTACATTTTCTGCATTTCCATGGAGATCTCCTGGTTAACAATTATACACCACAAGTAGGGCTCCTCAAAAGAGACTAACTTGGCATACACAAAAAGCCTGTGCAGAAACAATAGCCACTCTACAGATCGGTCAAGTCCAAGATGAGTTTTAGATGTCTCCCCTCCAAAAGAAAAAAAGGGCAATTTTTGTCTTTGAAGTATTTCCTGGGACCTGAGTGGCCTATCAGGGCAGACCTCAGTGATAAGCTCACCTAGGCAGCCCCACTGTGTAAAGCCTCCACAGAGCTCCTTGAAGTACCTGGCTATGCATAGTGTGATCAATCATTTCTCCATTTAGTTGCATGCCTGTCCAGACTCCACAAGCTGAGTCTACATGCAATTCACAGAAATCTGCTGATTTAACCTCACAAGAAATATATGTATACTGAAACCCTCATTGTTATGACACTCAGATATTTGAAAGATTCACTTGCCAACAGCAGTTTTGCAGGGCAAAGTCAAATTCCTTTGCTTTTTTGACTCATTTGTTAAGACATATTCAGATATCTGACACATTCTCTAGGGAACAAATAATAATGTCATTATAATGAGGTTTCACTGCATACAAATGTAATTACTTAGTGGTGAAAAAACAAAAACAAAAAACAATTGTGGAATTCTCAATACACAAAGACCATGGAAGAATATGCAGCCATGAAAGCAGCTTCTTCACTGAAAGTCTTCCTGGTACAATTAATCTGATTTCCTGGTTTTGTAGTGTTTATAATAAGACGTGAATGCACAGAAATAGCTGGTGAAAAAAAAAAAAAAAAAAATTTCTGTGTAAGGCTTAAACTAGCCATCTAACTCTTGCCACAAGCTAATACCTGCCACTCTTTCAATGTCAAACTAGAGCAGTGACTGGGATAACCAGGGCCCCACAAACATCAGATTTCCAAGCATTGGATTTTTACAGGAGTGATCATTCATTACCTGCAAGTCAGGGACACTCAACTGCAATCTAAAATGAAGTCCTCCCCAGGTACATATCCTGAGCATGTTTCAATTTTCATCAAATTGTTCTCAAGTTGTCATATGGAAACCAAATTTGTTCAAATGGACATGCAACTTTTTTGACCTTAAGGTCACATAGTGAAGTCCTCCCAAGGTCCATATCCTGAGCAAGTTTGACTTTTCATCAAAATGTTCTCAAGTAACATGACATATGACACGTCAAAATCACCCACATTCAATCCGGAAAAGGTCCTACCAAGATACTGTAACCAAACCTGAAGGAAATCACATGGGTATTTCTAAAGTTATTTGACGAAAATGAAATCCAGATGAACACACAACCTGATTATCATAGCGTACCCACATTGCTGATGGATGGGCCTAGTTACATTCTGATAGGATTATCTTTGTTTATTTTGTATTGCCAACCATATGGGGTCCACTCCCTTTGAGACAGGGAAAGGGGAACAACATGAAGATGGAACCCCCTAATCAGCCCATTTCAAACCCTGACACCTTCCTTACTCTGTAGCTGTCACCCTCATCAATCTGTTAAACCAATTGATAAATAATCACTGACTGCCCAAAGCCACACAGCCAACTATTGATGTTCTCATGAATCTGCGCAAAATGACCACCTAGAGATGACCACAAACTGCGGCTTCCTGGCTTCACTGATTTAAGATCCATGAATTAACCAGTTATGTACAGGGTACATGCAATAATGACCAACTGAAGTCCCACGAGTCAAGTGATGGTGCTTCCATAATGGCTGACTGGAGCAATCAAAGTCTTACCACTGTGGCTAACTGAAGCTCCACATGCCAATGATTGGGGCTTTGATAATGAATGAATGACTTAGAAACAGCAGCATAAGTTTTCCATAATGCTGGCTTCGGCTGAAGCTCTTCACATCAACCACTGACAGTGACTGACTGGAGTATCACTGTCTTCCCATTGTGGCCTACTGAAGCTCTGTCCATCATCCACTAGTGCTTTCTTTGTATAGTGACTCAATCTCCTGATATCAACCATTAGACTCCCAATAATGACAAACTGAGCTCCATGAATCAACCACTGAAGATACACCAATCCCCTCCTGAAGAGAAACTGAAGGTCTACAGGGAAAGTGTTTGCATAACCATACACCATACTGATGAACTGAAACTCTGTGGATTGTTCTTCGGTGATCATGTAAAGATCTACAAAACAACCACTGGTGCACCACATGATGAAAAAAATTTACATTTGGCATTACAAGACTAGGAAACATTTTCACATTAAATTTTTCCATGAATGCAGTTGATTATGTGTCCACCTGCAATCATAGCAACCTTCTGGTAGAACAGAACAGTAATGACGTAAGGACTTGTTTGGTTTTGGCTGGTAGGCCTAAAATCTGTGCCCTAATAATGTTTCCCCTCTCCCCTAGCTTGTTCAAATTATTTGCATCACAAGAATAATGATATAAACCATTAAGACATAAATATTAAGGTGACCTACAATGTGTCTTGAATGTAAATATAAGAAATGAATGTCCTTTCGATTATAGTTATGGGAGTGAGATGACAACTGTGGAGAGGCATTTTTTTATGCGGTAGCTAATGCAACGTCACGAAAAATGCCTCTTGCCAGTTGTCATCACACTCCCATAACTATAATCGAAAGGACGTTCAATTCTATGCAACAACCACTGGTGTTTCCAGCAATGATGGAATGAATCTCCTCATGTCAATGACAGGTGCTTTCCTTACAGGATGATTATATGTACATTAACCACTGAAGCTTCTCATATCAATGACTGGTGCTTTCCTTACAGGATGACTACACATACATTAAGCACTGAAGCATCCTGTTGTGAAACTCCATACAGTAGCCACTAGTCCTCATACAATGTCCAGATTGCAGTTCCTATTTATACATCAGTCACTGATACTTCCCATAATAATAAGGTGGAGCTCCTTAAATCAGCCACTGGTGCATCCTATAATGACTCATTGAAGCTCCTACATCAATGACTCAATGAAGCTCCTTAAATCAGCCACTGGTACTTTCCATAATGACCCAACGGAGCTCCCTAAATCAGCAACTGGTGCTTTTCATAATGACTCAATGAAGCTCCCTGAACCAGCCACTGGTGCTTCCCATAACGACTCAATGTAGCTCCCTAAATCAGCTACTGGTGCTTTCCATAATGACCCAATGTAGCTCCCTAAATCAGCTACTGGTGCTTTCCATAATGACCCAATGAAGCTCCCTAATCAGCAACTGGTGCTTCCCAAAATGACTCAATGAAGCTCCCTAAATCAGCAACTGGTGCTTCCCAAAATGACTCAATGAAGCTCCTTAAATCAGCAACTGGTGCTTTCCATAATGACCCAATGAAGCTCCCAAAATCAGCCACTGGTGCTTCCCACAATGCCTCAATGTGCTCCTTAAATCAGCCACTCATGCCTTCCATAATGACTCAATGTACCTCCCTTAATCAGCCAATGGTGCTTCCAATAATCACCAGATAAAGTTCCTTGATTCAACTACCTGTGCTTCCCATAATGACAGGATAAAGATCTTTTACTGAATCACTGGTGCTTCACATAATGACCTAGTGAGGCTCCTTAAATTAACCACCAATACTTTCAGTAATTACCTTATGAAGCTGCAATAATAAACCACTGTGTATCCCACAATGACTGGATCAAGCTTTTTGTACTCAACCACCAGTGCTTCCCATAATGACTAGATGATGTGCCCTAAATCCATTACTGGTGCTTCCAACATTGACCTTCTGCCAGAGGACTGGGCCACTTTGACACAGAATAAATAGCACCAACTAAATTGTTAACAAATTGTTCATCAGTCCAAGTGCTAGGTTCTGCACATGATCCATCAGGTGACCCACAGAGACATTGCCAACAAGCCCAGTACCTAGGACACATTATATTGAACCTTCCAGCCATAGATTGACAGACACATCAATATTGTCTTCTCCAGGGAATCTCAAGATCCTGGTAATACAGGGTTGGTCACGCCCCCATCAGACAACTGACAAGTAACAATCGTAGAATCCTGACAGTTATATACATATATACCCCTGAATCCTGGAATTCTGGGAAGACTACTGGTATGTATTTTTTGATAAGTGCTGGCCTTAATTTAGATATCATTTAAATGCATGCACTATCTGTCTAAACACAAGTGTATTTTGGTAAATAATTGTAGCCCTGGTGGAAAAAAGGGATTTACCACAACACCATGAAGCTCTCTTCCTACAGAGACTTCAAACATGGCCAGCTTTGCACCCACTCCAACAAACATAAATGTATAACAATTATGGTAAAACAAACTGTAACAGCTAGGTAATACATCTATCAAGAAACTCAACCAAACCTCATATAGTCCATCCATAGTTACTGATGTATCTGTGGTTGAATGCAACTTATCCACAGCACTGAGTGCCTGGTTGTTTCCTCAGTAGCACTGTTTTGGATGGCCACAAGTCGTCAATATCGCTTTAACACCTTGTGGCTCGTGACCCATCCTCACATATGCAGACTCGGGGAACATCAATTTTCAGACCCAATACTATCGAAGTTCTGTCTTTGGTTGTTTATGACATTAGGGACCTCCCTGACTTATCTATCAGCTTGTCATGAGGGAGGAAACATTTGCTCCACCCCTTGTGAACTGCTAATGTAATTCTACTGCACTTGTGGTTTGATAATGTGATTCGGAACCATGTCTGTGAGACCAAAAATACTACATGAGCTGGGCATTGCATATACCTAGTTTTTATTATTTCTTTTACATATGTACCTTCAATCAAATATGTACATGTATACATACCTACGTATGTACCTACACTCACATGCATACATACATACATACATACATACATACATACATACATACATACATACATACATACATACATACATGCATCCATATATACATGTACATACATACAGAGAGAAAGGAGTGAGAACAGTTAGAAGATTTGAATCTGGAGCCTGAAGGATGGATGTCCCCACTCCGCCAATAGGGATCTAGATCCTGTGCAACACAACCTCAGCCACGTCACCTTTGGTTACCCAGCTACTGACCTTGGCCTACACCTTGTTCATAGCCAGTATCCTGCCATAAAAGGCACCATTTTCCATAGCTGTCCTAAATATATTAACCCTTAAAGTGTTAATCACTTCTATAGTTGTTTTCTCATTACTGTTAAACATATAATGGTTAATGTTTTACGTGACAACAGAGAGTTACCCCTCGGCATATAAATCAGACGTGACGTCGGTTAGCCCACAGTTCCTGATGAGTTGTGAAACACAACGAAACCGGTCGAACTTCTTCAACTTCTAGCTATTGTGACCCTTGCTCGGTCCTTAGAAAATATAATGGTTAAAAGATTCAAATTCCTCATGAAGATACCTTTCATTCAAACACCAGCAAGCCTAGTCTAAAGCAAAAAGCTGTTGACTCTGTCTTAAATCAGCGCTTTAAGGGTTAATATATTCATGTACACACACACATACATTTATATTTATAGAGCAAAGTATTCAAAACCTGGGGTTTAGGCAATTTCTTTCATAAAACCATGTTAAGTTTTCATGATTCCATGCTCTTGCAACTCTGTTAATGTAGAACAATATGCATACTTGTAAATCATGAACATGTATGGGATTTTGTGTGCTTGTATTATGTCATCCTGTCTCTGAACTGCTTGTCAGTAACTCACATCTTTTAAGAGACAGTCTATCTTGTTTTTATTACATTATAAACTCATTGATCTAGTTGATCTAGTTTTCCAGTATGATTATCATATTGTGCTCTGCCTGCATTTCTATTAACCACTTAATTCCATACAGCCACAGAATATGATGACCTGCAATTCATTTACACATAAGAGAACACCACTAAACCTTCAAGGTGAGAAATTTAAAAGCACATGACCCTGAAGGGAGTTCATACACTTTTTTTTTTTTTTTGACATTTGCGCACTGTGGTGATCCAAGTGCTAGAAAATTGCATTACTTTAACTCACGGTCCACTATTCCCTGGGCACAAGTTTGTTCAGCAAAGCTGAGATCTGAATTTCTACCCAATTAAGGCCAGTACAGTGTGTTTGTAAGGCAAGGCAGTTTGCCCAGCAGACTGGGCTAATCAAATGAAGCTCCAAAAAGCTTGGTGAGGTGAAAAAAAAGGCAAGTCTATCACTCTATAATCAAATACTTTTAGGAATTTTGTAAACAATAATTTTTTATGTTAGCTTGGAAAAATACAATTTTCATATGCTCTAATGTCATTTTCACCTGCTGTTTTCATATTTTTGCATACTAATATATCCCACTGCACTGCATACAGATTTACTATGCATTCATGATTTATCTGTCAATATGGATTACCAATTCACATTAGTCAAAAGATCTTCCTGGGCTTCTGGCAGGTACGACAAGGGAGTGATCATTTTACACGTGCTCTGTCAATTTTTTCTCAACAAACTTTATTTGGGGAATACAAGCAGCCATGCTGATAAAATGAATACTGGTAAGGTCATGAAAGCCTGTTGTTATGACAACACTTCCTGCCGAATAACTCTTTATTTTCAGAATGAAGTTGTCACTTTGTTTTGTAGCATTTAACATATCTACATTGCCCAGCTATGGTAACAGTCTCAAACAAAGACATAGTTGATTATTATTATTACAGTGGAACCTCAAAAATCTGAACCCCTTTGCACCTCTGTGAACTGTTAATATTAAAGAAGCATCTAGATTACTGAATCACTATTACTTGAAATGAACAAGTCTGTTCCAGGAGAAGTGCTCAGATTAATGAGACATATGAATTAATGAGGTCTGTATTAATGAGGTTTCACTGTATTATTATTATTATTATTATTATTATTATTATTATTATTATTATTATTATTATTATTATTATTATTATTATTATTATTATTATTATTATTATTATTATTATTATTAAATTAATTAATTAATTAAATATTTTTGGTGATATGATGTGAGATGTACTTTTTTCATTTTTTCTCCACAAGTACTTAACCATTATGTTTGCTAAGATCAGAAATCAAATGAAATACATCTACTTAATAACAGATATATGGGAATTGATTTGTGTAATGAGAACAAGGCACAGGGTTTCATCTACAGTATCCCGATGTTCCATTATGCATAGTTTATCTGCCATGTGTAAAATTTACTACTTCATGCAGAAGGTATTCCTTGTTTGTACCAAGGTGGAAGAGAAAATACTACTCTTTTTGGCTTGTGTGTTATAGCGTTAACAATATGGGATCTTTGATGCACAGACCCATAATGCTGAAGGTAATTTTGCCAAGTTGAAAGACTTCATGACACCTAACGGAAACAGTGTCAGGTAAATTAAATTGTGGCTTGATATGTTATATTTTCCTTTTAGTTGTCCAGGCTATCAAGCTACAAGAACTATAAGTAAGTAAAACATTCAAATTAACACACATTTTTACATGTTATAATGAAATATACACAAAAATCTTACAAAACTGTAAACTTTTTAATAAAAAAATCCTACTAAATACTACAAGTTTTCAAAAATCCTAGAGAAGTAGGAAAATCCTTCTCCCTACAGACACTGAGTATTAATATAGGGCTTGGCCCTTATTGCCAAGTTATTGTTAAAATACAATACTTTAACAAAATTATAAAATTTATTGAAAATGCCCAACCTGGGTCTGTTTCTCATTGACAGTAGAAGGTTAAAGCAGAAAGCACGTTGAAGAACAATAGATTTGCTCAGTACACCAAATTAACATGGCCAGTCCTCCATCATTATTTTGAGAAGCAGAGACTCCTCCAGCAGTCCCATACATCACCAGAGTGACAAGCCACCTTTACCATAAACCCACATCAATGCCATTGTAATTATACATTTGAACACTATTTACAAATTTAAAGCAGGCGCCATTCCCCTAGGTTCAACTCAGGCAAGATAATTCTACTCCACAGAGAAATATGTCCAATTAGTTGCCTATCGTGGACAACTAGATGAGCTAATTCTCTAATAGGTAGGAGGATGAGTACAAAATTAGAGCTTTTTTGTCACACAAAACTACCTCAATAGAAGTGACGGCTGACAAGTCACATCCTGATAAGCTGGGATCAGTGGGATGATTACCCAGGAGTCTCAGGGTGCTCCATCAAAGCCGTGAACACAATGACATTTTCCGTTGTCAAGACAAGAAATTTCTCAATAATTCTGGCATATGTCTTCCTGGGGATTTCAGAGATCCAAGACGGACAAGAATTCCTGTTTATGATGTCTTGAGTTTCAAAGCCAGACCTTTTCCCAATTGCTGCATATTATTTGATGTCCAAAATCACTGTTTGCCATAATAAAATATGTTTAAACCAATGCCAGACCCATCCGAATCACAACATGCTTAATATCCTGTATCTTTTAGTGGTTGGTACAGAAGGTTGCTGGTTCCAGACCCAGCTGTTCCACAGTCACAAAGCAAATGAACTTATGTCTCCATTTAGCAGTCTTGATAACAAATGCAGTAGTTTATAAATACTATATATTATAACAATTATCATACAAGAGTTAAAATTATCAAACTATATGGCCATACTAACATTGCTCTTCGTTTCAAACAAACTTTCTTGGCCACAACTGTCCTTAGTATGGATTAGAATGTACATGATGATTTAACCCTTAAAGTGCTGATTTAGGACTGAATCCACAGTTTTCCTTGGGACACTTTGTGTACACTGCATGCAAATTGTTGTCAGGAGAGCTGCTGACTAAGAATACTTCTTGCTTTAGACTAGGCTTGCTGGTCTTTGAATGAAAGTTATCTTCATGAGGAATTTGAATCTTTTAACCATTATATATTTAACGGTAATGAGAAAACAATTATAACACTTTAATGGTTAATTTAAATCTCTTCCTCAACACAGAGCAGTTAAGTTATCATGAGCAGCAGTAAAATGAATACTTTGAACAATGCAAGCACATACTTGGGTTAGCATGCAAGTGACCTGCTTTTCATAAATAGGTCACCTTTGGGCTCCATTTGTGAGACCAGCATTAACCTTTCAGTGTTTTGTAGCATTTTTACCATGAACCCAGTTAAACTGTATATGCAATCATAGTCATAATGTGACCTTTGACCCATGTACCACACTGTCACTTTTCAGCAGGAAAAGGTATGATCTTTTGACTAAAAGATATTCAACTGTTTGAATTCTGTGGAATATTTTTGCCTTGGGCAAGGGACCTACTGTCCTTTGGCCCTTGATACTTACTGCTGTGCAATACTCTTGCATAGGGTGAGTGAGTTTGTGACCTTTGGCCTTGCGCCCTGAGAAGAAGCAGCTCTGACACATGTCAAAGTTGAAGCACCGGAGACAACGATACCTGCAAGACAGGAAGACAAATTAAGGTGAGACAGGCATCACCCTGAACCAACAGCATGGTCAAGTAGTAAAACTGTGGGGTATTTTAACTCTTTCAGTGCCAATGATGACTAAAGTTGATCTACTTATGTCAAAATATTATCATGAGGATTCCAGATTCATACTCCTTGTAAAAAGACCTTTCATTCAAGTACCAGCACGCCTATAGTTCCATAGAGAATACCCCAGCACAACAGCTTTTCTCAGCACACAAGGGTGCAATGCACCCAATGCACGCCAAGAAAAGCTGCTGACTTCGTCCAAAATTTGCACTGAAAGAGTTAAGTTTTTGAAATGATTAAACTTCAGATCACATCACCTTTCTTTAATTTTCACTTTTAAAAAAATTCAATCTAAATCTTGATTTTTAAGATTCAATCTGGTATTTGTATTGCTTTGACTTTCAATTGTAATCAGCAGCATGCATTCACCACATTTGAAAACTAATTCACCCACCATGCAAATCTCTCAGCCACAAAAACACATGTCAGTAAACTTTCTTCCAAAATTAATTCCTGCTAAGAATAATATATACAGTCTGACATGTCTATATTGAAATCTAGCATATGCCAATGCACGAGTCAGTGCATGTTCCATCAATCAATTGATTTCCTGCTATCTGTGGTGGTACAGAGGCCAAGGCGGAGGTATCCAAGACCCCTGTAACAATGTCTTGTGTATGCATGGGACCTCGAGCAGAAAATCAATTTACATTTTCCATTTGACTTAACCATCAACTAAATGTATCTACATAATCCACTGAACACCCTGTTTCATGACATATGAGGGCTCTGTGTTTGAACAATCTAGCACTAAATGGGATGTGGAGGGTGTAATTGTCAAAGTGTATACATGTTGTAAATTAAGTAACTTCTCACGGTGGCAGGTAAATATATGGCAGTGAATCAAAAGCAATGTTTGAGTGCAGTGGAGAAAGAGTACAGTTGCTCCATATACAATGGACATCACAGCCTTGTGGGGTTGAAGCTCTGGAGGTTCTTGCTGTTGAGGCTGTGGAGGACCTTGCTGTTGATGCTAAGGAAGACCTTGCTGTTGAGGCTGTGGAGGACCTTGCTGTTGATGCTAAGGAAGACCTTGCTGTTGGGGCTGTGGAGGACCTTGCTGTTGATGCTAAAGAAGACCTTGCTGTTGGGGCTGTGGAGGACCTTGCTGTTGATGCTAAGGAAGACCTTGCAGTTGGGGCTGTGGAGGACCTTGCTGTTGAGGTTATTAGGAAGACCTTGCTGTTGAGGCTGTGGAGGACCTTGCTGTTGATGCTAAGGAAGACCTTGCTGGTGGGGCTGTGGAGGACCTGGCTCTTAAAGCTGTAGAGATACATGTGTGCTGAACTAGGGATGCTGCTGCTGTTGAGGCTATGGAGGTCCTTGCTGGAGGTCTTAACTATAATTGTCATCTTATCTGTTGAGGCTGTGAAGGTCCTTGCTGTTGACACTCAGGGTAACCTTGCTGGTTGGGCTTTAACTGGTAGAGGTATAATTGGTACATATAGAGCTATACTGTTGAGGCTAAAGAGGTCACTTGTGTTAAGACTATGGAGGTCCTTGCTCTTGATGTCATCCATGGATGACCATACTGGCAGAGCTATACACTATAGAGGTTTTAGAGGACCTGCCTCGTCAGATCATCCATATCTTCTGTATTGAGACTAAATAGGTCAATGGTATTATGGCTACAATGTAATAAAAGAGTCCTATATTAAAACTTTGAAGATCTCCCCAATTGTGGCCACATAATTCAGTCTTAAATTTTTGGGAGTATTCAGTTGTGAGGTTTTAAGGTCATGGGCACTGTTGTTATTGAGGTCTTTCATAGTGAAACTACTGAAGACTAGCATTGAAGATATATGGACTTCCATCATATTGTAGCTCTGTGGCTATTTGACACCGAGGTTACTAAGGTTTGTCTATTGAGCCAATGTCACTGAACAGAGCAAAACAAGGACTATTTCCATGTATTTTGAACAAGTACTCTAAGCCAGCTATCAAGAACTATGGTGTACTAACAACCTGTCTCCTTGTCACATTTAATTTTAAAAGCACAGATCAGCCAACCAGACAAGGCACTGCACAGTTGATGTGTACCTGGGAGGTCAACAGAACCTGGGAAGCCATCGACATACAATGATATACAAGTCAGGAAACTGATGTAGACTGGATCCACCTTCCAAGCCAATGGAGATGGGATAGTGATGTACAGTGAATTGTAAGCCTTGCAACCTGTGCATGTATCTACCTTGAGGGTCAGTGAGCCTGGACAACAAAGGCACAATAATGTACGTATGGAAGAGACCCTCTGTCTGTCCACGAAAGTCAGTAAAAACCTGGACACAGGGCACAATGATTTACATACAGACCAGACCCTCAAAAAAAGCATGACCCTGCCAGGCCTGTGTGGCTTTCCCAGGTACAGGCCAATCCAGGTTAGGATAATTACCTGTTACACTACACCGGATTATCATGGGTCAGCATTGAAAAGGTCACAACACAACAGGCCCAACTGGGAGCACATCTCAAGGCAAAACGGAAACTCGCCACATGTCCCTTATTAAAACCCTTTTCCACACTGAAAATGCTGGACTCCGATACATTTTTCATCATAGTGTTTTGAGTCAATCAGATGAGCTAAAAAAAAAATGCAAAAGTTGTAACCCTGAGAGACCTAATACAGATGTACCTGCATGTAACTTTTGCCCATTAAAACGTGCCACAAAGTAGCCTGTGTCATAAAAGTCTTCTTGTCTGTCTTGAAAAATAATGTCAGTAGTCAACAGTTTACCTCATCATAATCTGTGCCCAGATCGTGTTAAGGAAAACAGTTGACTCATTCCCCAAGGAGTTCACAACACAAAATGTTTGTAGCCCACTTTCCAAGGGATCTACACTTGTATTCAGCAGCTGCCAAGCACCCGACTGATCCTTCACAAAAGTATCAGCTGATCTTAATACAAAGTCACCAGGTGTTACTTCAATACATGTATATATATGCTGACAATATGCTGCACTTAAGATTAGTTGTATCTTTCTTCGTAAAAACTATGACTATAGGTTGAGTTCAATGCACACAAAAAATGAGTGAAACTACCTACGTCAAACCAACTGTTTGTACATGATGTCGACTCCCTGTGCTCAGATATCACTGTCTGTTTCCAGTGATGTATGGTCACATCAGTACAACATAAAGCACAGCCATCAAGTGGGCTTGAGTTTTGGATTACATGTTGATCAAATATTGAAAAGCAAAAACAACAAAAACATACTACATTTCTTTGTACACTGAATTTTTCATAAGCATGGCCACATTGTAGCTTGAAATGTCACATGGCTAATTTGACTTCCATACATGATGCACTTTTTATGATGTTTGTTTGTCCACTAACCCTTTCACCCTAAAATTGTCTTAAGCTGGCTGGCTCCTTGTAAATGCTCTACCTTGAGAACAAATGAAGCTACAACCATCAAACTTACACAATGAAGAATCAAATCAAGACCTTACAAGAGTTTGCTCCCAGGTGAAATAGACCCATCTTTCAAGGTCACAGGGGTCATCATGCAAATCATCATACAAACACTCTATCTGGACAACAAATGAAGCTGTATACTTTAACCTTTGACAGCTGAAGCATCTGATAAACACCTTGGATGATTTTGCCACACATACCATCCCTATCACTGCATATTTACAGGCAACTGAAACTCACTAAAACCAGTACTATCAAAAACAGGACACTTAATGCTAAAAATATCATATGACTGAACTAGCCCTTCTCAGCACAGATTTTGTTGTCAATGTGTAATACTAAATGATACTGACTGAAGGGGTCTCAAGATCATTTGTATTGTAACACAAATCTACAAGTTTCCCTACAAAGCCTTCCCATGCTGATGAAAAGCGACTAGTTAATACTGTAATTGCAAAGCCTGACAACTTTGTGGCTCAATGACCAAACTTAATCTGTGGTACTTGAAATCTGCCATACAGCTCCTGATAAAACTGATGCCATAGCAGTGGAAGAAACTATTCATTTCTGCTTTCACGGTATCACT
Source organism: Hermodice carunculata (assembly GCA_964020975.1). NCBI lineage: Eukaryota > Metazoa > Annelida > Polychaeta > Eunicida > Amphinomidae > Hermodice > Hermodice carunculata. Next base: position 29,993,989 of record OZ026614.1, on the reverse strand, counting down.
TGGATGGCTTCCCACTGTTGGATGGTAACAGGAGAGGTTACAATTATCAATTATTTGTGTATTCAGCTGAATACACAATCTACACAATCCAATACACAAAATTCTTCAGAGCCAGTGATGTGTATTCTTATTGGATTGCATGTTAAATTAACCTCAAATTTAAAAAAAAAAAACAAACACACAAAAAAAACTACTTTTAAAGTGGCAAGAATAAAATTTATGTGAACAATTCAGCTATGATGCACTTACAACTTTTGCTGTTTTTTGCAATGAGTGGTTTTAAAGTTATTAAGCTGTAAATTATAATGAAAAGTAATGGGAATACACAACTCTAGCCCTGAATGACTGAAATGCTCTCTGCATGAGAGCAGTAGAAGATTCTGTTCTTACTTTCCCCTATTTGCACTCTTAAGATATCTTTGCGTCTTAGATATATGATAAAGTGTTTAAAGTGTTTGCATCTACACAGCTGTCACAGACATGTTTTTTTATGAGAAATATCAGTTACAAAAAGATTGAGGCAGAGGATAGTTGATACCTGGGTGTTTTTGGTCAATTCAAGCGGGAAAGGGTTAAATTTATCAACAGAAAACATTTTAAAAGATGCCAGTGAATGAGACCTATCAGCTAAGCATATCCAAGGTCAACAGCTTTCATTTACACAAGTTGGGCACTCAGTGGCACACGTGCACCAAGGAAAGCTGTTGACTCAAGCCTGATTCTAACCAGGAAAAGCTAAACATGGAGAAATGGTCTGATATACAGTGAAACCTGTTTTGAGAGACCGTCCCTGGGGCAAGCCAAAAAGTGGTTACATAAGGCAGGTGGTCTCTCAATAGAGGTATAATAACATGGGAAAGATAGCAAAAGGGACATAGTGAACATGGTCTGAAAAGGCATATGGGCAGTGGTCTCTCAAAACAGGTTTCACTGTACTGAAACATTGGGTAACAAATGCCAGATGGTCTTGGAAGCAACACTGCATTCTCTCGTCTGAAACTTGGATAACACTGACGCACGCCAGAAAGACGATAAAACTTTCATGAGTAATGCAACCAAGATGCCAAGGCTTGGGCCCAAGGTGTGAAAAGTTTCCAATAAAAATCCATGGCAGCCACACCATCCACCTCTGTTAATTTTTTTTCTTTTATTTTTTTCTAATAAATAAATAAAAGAAAAAAAATCCACCTCTGTTAATATTACAAGACTACACTTGGGCTCAAAACAGCACCAAGTTATGACGGTGAGAAATTTGTTCCCTTACATAACACAACTGTCTCCTAAAATAAGCTGTCTCTTACTATATATATATATACATATATATATATATATATATATATATATATATATATATGTATAAATAAAAGTTTAATTCTAATACATGTGCATCAAAAGCACTTATCTCATTTACAAGTTATATATACCTTTTGATTTCTACAGTTTGTGCTAAAGCAAAGAAACTTAAAAGTTGAACATAGTTTTTGTCTAAACAAAAGTGCATGTAAATTATGGTTGGAAAGTACCTAGTTTAAACTCCTTTCTCCCTGCAGCTGCTGTGTATGAAACATTCAAGTCACAACACTACCACCTAATCCAACAGCTACAGAAAGACAATCAGGTCTCGCTGCTAAGACAAAGGCCAAATACCCTATCAACAATGAACATGATTAATCTCCAACATCAATATGCACCTTGAGGGTCCATTGTCATCCTTGGTATGTTCTTCTTGATCCAAATCTAGAGAACTCCACCTGACAGTTTCAAGATTCCCACTGGCTTTCTTCATTGTAGACTGCAGGTACAGGAGACAGCATATGTATGAAGCAGTGATGAGTCCCGATCAGCTGGCTGACTGAACTGTGTGCTATCACAGGAATACATCAGCCACACAGGTTTCTCAATAGTGGAAACTGGACTGTGCTCTTTGAAGAAGCCACATGAGTTGTCTCCTCCGGGAACTGACAATACGCAAATCAGGTCCAGACAGTTGCAATATTGCCAAGAGCAAATTAGTAGCATGGTCTGCTTATCCTGGGCAGAGGGAGGTCTGCCATACCTGTGATGGCTCATGTATGCGGGCCATGCAGGTAGGAGATGGGGGGCCTCCCACAAACTCTAAACACCCTGGGGACACTTGTACATGTATTTGTTCTGTGTAACCTGGCTGAGGGGTCCTATCACAAACTAATATATCACAATCCATTAGGCCCTGTCTGGGTGTAGGATTTCTGCTGCACTGGGACGTAGCTCTAGACTCCCTTGAGACGCTCACCTGTTGACCTTAGTCTGTGCGATGTGCTTAACTTAAGAGCCCACCTACAAATCTGCCGCCCTGTTCCATCCACAGATAGCTCTCCTGTAATCCCTGTCATCCTATCCATTATGATTTGGCTACTGAAGATTCCAACACCTCCAAATTAGTATTTCCAGTCTGATAGAGGACAAAAAAAAAGTGTATGAATAAATGCAGGTTTTCTGTTAAAAATCACTCCATCAATTTTTTTTTCTGATTATTGCACATAAATATTCAGGATATAGGAGACCATCACCCCTGAAATCACTGGCTTATGCACTTGTTGATCATCCACAGAACTCCACGGGAAACTGTCAGATGAAGTTCCATTGATGATCAACAAGAAATTAGTTTGTGAAAAGTTTACCCTTTAGTCTACATATTACACTTCTAAGGGAAATGTGGATGACAGCATTACAAAGTTAGCATTACTTTCCTTTCCTTTCCCTTTCCTTTCTCCTGCATAGACATACAGTATTCACTCCAATTGTAGCACATAACCTAATAGAAGCACACACCCTACTTTTTTATCTTGGGGGGGGGGGGGGAAATTTGGTATATTCCAATATACTTAAAAATCAACTGCTTCTGATGAAAGAGGAGGGTTCATTGTTGTTATTTTATGCTATATGGATTCTATAATAAGCATATTTGCTTGTGGTATTGTAAATTAAGACATATCATTATCACAAAACTCCACGGAAACCCTGTCTGCTCCAGGAAATCTTTGTGTTAGCACAGCGTGCTACTATTGGAATGAATATGGTATATCTATATATGTACACATACTGTGTGTTCAGAGAGGACTGGGCCGGACTCCAGTAGACACAATCAATGTAGCAGCACCACACACAAAGTGCATTAACCTGTACTTGAAACAATGTTTCACACTGTAGCAATGCTTACCCCAGCCACAATCAATTAACCTTGCTGTGATTGCACCTTGATCACTGCAGGCACCAAGTCTCATTTCTACATGTCAGGTGATCATTGCACATACAGGCACACTTGTTAACCCTTTTTTCTTTTGATCACTCGTTTCCTTGAAGCTGTCAGCACGTAAAACTGCTTAAGCCTAAATATCAGACATTTCTCAGGATCTCTTCCTGCTTTCCTCACTTCATTTTTTCTTGAGATGTGTGTCTTCATTCACCATGAAGTTCCATCAACTCCACACCCTGACACACAATTCTGGTAAATTTTCCATCACACCATATCATGAAAATAGTGGCATGGTATGCCTCTCATACATGCATCTTTTATATATATTTACATCCTGCACACATAAGCAATCAGAAATATCCAGACCAATCCCATACACACTCTTATAAAACTGCACATATCAACATAGGGCATACAGTACCATTCAAACGGCATGTCAGTGATTGATCAGTAAGTCATGTTGCTCTCCCAATCCATTGCCATCCTCAGATAACTCATACGTCTGTATGCACAGTTAACCACACATATAGTTACTGACTCCCGTTCTTGGCACTTACTGTACATCAATTATAATTCTGAACAGAATCTGTGAAGATTTCCTGTTTCTCTATTGCAGGACCATGCCCTAAGTTCCAGATGACTAATACTATCTCAGTACACATCTAATCTGCTGTATACACATGCACCCAATCTGACACCAAGCTAGTGCATCCAATCTGACACCAAGCTATCACTGAGGTCTTTACTTGAACAGTCATAAATATCCAGCCTGTTACAGTAATGAACATGTCTATGACCACAGACCTGAGGGAAACCACCATGTATATTTGTGTTTATAGTTACAAAGCTGTGATGTTACATGTCAAGTACCAGTGGCAGTGGCCCTATGTGGCTTGCCTGGCATTATGAGGACAGATACATTGTAGCTAAATGTGCATGTACAACAGTCATGTCTAGAGGATGACACCACTCAATACAGATACAATGTACATGTTTGATAACTCACAAGTTAACTTTGTTCCAATTAATAGCACACCCAGGGCAAGTATCCACTCTCTCAGGACACAGTACAATAGGAATTATTCATTATGAATAATTTCACTGCAGGAATTGTGGAATTGAAATGGCAACCCCCTCCTGCTCAAAACCACCAAATGCACACATTCATTGTTTTCATGCTATGTTTGAAAATACTTTCAGTGAAAATTGCTACCAAGACCTATCAGGGTAGCATGTCAAAGGTCAGGGATGTCCTTTGTTCTGGATCAGGCTCAGCCTTGCCAAGGAAAGTCGACTTCCCTCATACACAAGCCAGGAGTGGGTCACCTAACATTTCAGATGGTTGTACCAGCTCTATTTTCATGGGTCTTATTACATCCAGTCATGTGCACATCTACATAATCAGACACAGTAAACTGGCAATTGCAGTCAGAGTGATTGCCTCTATAGCAGACTTTCTGGGGGTGCAAGGTCTTGACCAGCCCCAGCCGGACAAAGTAAGTTGAACACCAGCCAAGAAGGTCTGTTTAGCAGGCAATTAGAGTGGCCTACGGATCATAAACATAGATTTGTATATCTGTTACAAAAAAAAAGTGTTTATGAAGTTATTGAAAAATAACTTTTAATGTTTTATTTCAAACAATAATTAAAAGGCAATCAGAGATTGCTGGATCCATGTGCCCCTCGCCTCATTTATAACCTTGCTAATCACAGGTCTCATTTTGCAATGACTGTAGTCAATAAAAATAAGCTATCACTGTGACCCAGATACTTGACCTACTTTTATGCATGACACACTCGTGTCTAGATACACATGTCTGTAAATTTTCATGATTCTAACTCAAAAGACAACAGAATTGAAGCCCAGGCATGAGGTGTTATGTAGTTATACATGAATGCATCACCATGACCCAGATACTTTACCTAGTGACCCACTTTTTCTTGACACATCTTTAGGTTAAGATATGTGTGTGTGAAGTTTCATGAAACTAAGTGAAATAATAAAGGAATTACAGCCTGGACACAGTTATACAAGGATATATCACTGTGACCCAAATACTTGACCTAGCAACCTACTTTTGGTTCCTGACACACCCTTTCGTCTATATGCACCTGTGTGTAAAGTTTCATTAATCTAAGCTGAAGGACAAGCGAATTATAGCCCAGACACGAATAGTGGAGACCAGATACTTTTCCTAGTGACCTGCTTTTGTTTCATGACACACCTTTAAGTCATGATGAATGTGTGTGTCAAGTTTCATGAAACTAAGTTAAATAGCAAAGGAATAATAGCCAGGACACGATTTTACAAGAATATGTCACTGTGTCCAAGATCCTTGACCTTGTGACCTACTTTTGGTACATGACACACCCTTGTATACAGATACACCTGTGTGTAAGGTTTCATGAATCTTAATTGAAGGGCCAGTGAATTTTAGTTGGACACGAATAGCAAAGACCTAGATACTTGACCCAGTGACCTATTTTTGTTTCATGACACACCTTTAGGTCAAGATATATGAGTATGTCAAGTTTCATGAAACTAATTTAAATAATAATTTATAGCGCAAACATGATTTTACGATATGTTACTGTGACCAAGATACTTGACCTGGTGACTTACTTTTGGTTCATGACAAACCCTTATGTCTAGGTCCACCTGTGTGTGAAGTTTTTATCTAACTTGAAGAACAACAGAATTAAAGCCCAGATATAAAGTGTAATGTAGTTTTACATGATTATGTTACCATGACCCAGATACTTGACCTAGTGACCTACCTTTGTTTCTGACACACCTTTAGATCAACATATATGTGTGTGTGTGAAATTTCATGAAACAAAGTTAAATAGTAAAGGAATTATAGCCCAGACACAATTTTATAAGGATATGTCACTGTGACCCACATATTTCACCTAGTGACCTACTTTTGGTACATGACACACCCCTATATATTGATGCATCTGTGTGTTAAATTTAATTGATTTAAGTTACATAGTAAAGGAATTATAGCCTGAACATGATTTTACAACAATGTCACTGACCTAGATACTTGAGCTAGTGACCTACTTTTGGTACATGGCACACCCTTATATCCAGATGCACCCGTGTGTAAAGTTTCATTAATCTAAGTTGAAGGACAAGTGAATTATATCCCGGACACGACAAGGGGATGGACAGATGCACGCACAGAAAAAGCGATTACTATGTGCCTCTCCTCCAATAGGAGGGGGGCATAGTAAAATCTACCTATTCATAAATATCTGAAATCAACAATCTTTCTCTTACTCCTAATTTTCTTGTATGTATGTACAGAACTGAACCTGTTTATATCAACATTTTATCACATTTTGTAATTATGTTATACATAAATAATGATCTTATTGTCACTGTGATTGTGACAACAGCAACCAGGAGCCAAGATTAACATGAGTTTGTGCCAGCAACTCTTTGTGAGTGGGAATACAATGACTGCTGATGCTTTCCATTTTTAAGTGAAATTAAAGTTGGAGCAGTATATTCATTTGTGTAGTGTTACTATTTCTTAGTTCAGAATAAGTGAGTTTGGGATATAGTAATTACTTATCAATCATGTGAGACCCAGTTGTTCTGTAAAATGTGTACATGCAAATTGTCACATGGCCCCAAATTTGCTGCAAAAATTTAATTTTCCTAAATGGTACTACTCAGAGAAAATCAATATCTCAGGAAAACTTGTGCTTTTAGAGGACATGCCTCTCTCCAAAATCCATTACTGTGAAGCACACCCTTAAAGCATCAACAAGGATAAAGATATTGAGTTACTGACAGGGTTCTGTTGCCAGAAAGTTTTTTTCAACCAAACTATTTTTTCCCTATGTGTTTTTGAACTAATATAAACTGTATTCACATTTTGCAGAGAGGTACATGAACTCTGTAATGTGGCACTTCACTCTAGAGCTGGAGTCATGATTCTTGTGTTCACTGTGATGCTTCCAATGGATTCTTCATCATGCCATCTGGTGGTAAAGAGACCAGGTGTACCATCATGGGGTACAAATTGGGCTTCCACATGGACCTCCTGGCCCAGGGCCACTGAGCATTCCACATTTTTTCTTTTTTATAACATTATTTTTTGATACTTGAAGTAGTATCCTCATGTTTAGAATTCACCGAATGTCTCAGAAAAATGAACAACTATCTTCTTTCCACTTGTAAGTTTGTGCATGTATGCAAGCCTGGATAGGGATCAAAGATGGTGAGTCACTTCACACTGCTGCCACATGGTGGTCAGTACAGTAACTAAGGCATATGGTGGTTGGTGCAGTACAGGTAATTGTAAGGACTGGATTGTACTTTGAAATGACCATGGCATTATGCCATTCTCTGCCAGCAAGCCTGCTTATTTCATCTAGTACATTTTTTCTTCAAAGAAGGAGTTATTTTTCTCTAAAAATATGAAAGTCATATTACTTTTGTAGATACCATTCCTTGTCCAAAATGGCTGTTCACATGTCTTCACAGTCCTATTTTGTGCCACTACTGTTTACTTGGGTGAAAAGTCTAAGCTTTCGACACTCAGACCATCATTTTTTGGTCTCTGTATCTTTTGACAACCAAGCCTTGTAGATCAACTCAATGGTCTGCATTGAGAATGCAGCAAATTTACATCACAAGTCCAATTAAATAGCAATATTACCATAAGCAATAGGTGAAAACAAATTGGGCTTATAAATATAATCCAGACTTGATTGATATGCAAATGTTGAGGCTCTCCTCTCCCTAGGGTCATACATGTACAGTGGAACATGCTTCTTTGGCCCTATATATAGTACACATGGCCAGTCACTCAGCTGTGCACATCACATACTTGTGACAAATGGCATCATAATTCAATGGAACCCTACTGTACAGCAGACTGGGAGCCAATATATGATTGATGTCTCAAGTTACATCATAAAAACAGTTACATTGTGTATACTTGTTACATCATAAATACAGTTGCATTGTCTATGCTTGTTACATCATAAATACAGTTACATTGTCTATACTTGTTCATATGTTATCCTCTCCTTTAAAGGCTGCCTTGTCTAATGCAGCATTCAGTTTCTGATCAATCACACAAGAGCGAATTGAAACACAGATCACCTCCCTGTATATTCACCATACATATTTATGTGTACATGTAGCATGAGGTTGAACAGAGCTCATTAGCCTCTGAGAAGTCCAGGAAAGGACAAAAGCAGTCAGATAATATGGTATATCATTTGTGTACTCTCCTCAACAACTTGCTTCATCTTTCTCATACACAGGTCCTGGATGCCTGGTAAATGCCATGTGGGTGAATGTCTGCTCGTCTTCTTTTCACTCAGGATCCTCTAGACTAGGTATTTTTCTACACTAATGGATCATCCAGTTACTGCAAATTTGTGCATACAATACTCACCTAAATCCCACAATGGGGTATTCTTTGCAGATATTGCACTTGGCTTGGTGTTTGGCAGTTTCCGCAGCTGCCAGGCGATGCATGACAGGCATCCACACCATGGATTGAGGTTCCAACTTCATCCAATCGAGGAAGTGAGATGCTGTGATTTCACGCTTTCCACTTGCCTAAAACACATGAAAGCATTTTCAGTGTTTTGCCCCTCAAAACCTGGTCCTGTCGTTTGTTTGTTTTTGTTTTGTTTGGCTGTTTATTTGCTTGCTTACTTGTAGGTTTGTTTTTTAGTTTCCCTTCCTGACCCAAAATCTTTCCAACACAAATTATACATAGGTAAGTCTTTTGCACAGTGAAGGGTTAAATTTAGCAAACTGCATCCAAATATTGGGATGAGAATCGGTTATAAAAACAGCCTCCATTAAACTAAAAGGTAGACCTACATTATTTTGGGATGAAAGTAATTTTTTTTGTCACTCTTATAAAAAATGTATTTGTATGGAAGACAGATTTATTTTTTTGCTGCCACATGTGCACAGATAAAAGTTATATCGATTTTTGTGCAAACACTTTATTATGTATCAAAAACTGTACTATTCATGTGTTTTTCTCACAGAAAAAAAAAAAAACACTTGAAAGCAATTTAGCATGTTTGTCAAACAGTAAACTTACAAATGGGGAATTTTGTATCGCTGTCACTGAGCTCTGATCCATTGGATACAGATCAGTGGCTTCTTAGCATATGCTGCTATCTGGTGGACAATTATAGAACTAATGATGCCCACATGCATTTCCATTTTTTGGCTAGGTGATTGGCAAGGAAGGCTGTTGGTTTGAGACCCAGCCATTCCATGGTCACAAAACATAATGTGATGAAATTATCATCTCAAGTAATATTTCTTTCTAGTAAATTATCATCTAAAGAAGTTCATTTTCAGGTTTAATGTAACTGAGGAGTAGTTTACTGCTCCAAGAAGCACAGTCGATGTCAATGACAGCAATGACCATCACCACCACAGATATCACTATGTTTAGACTCATCTGTTCATGTCAGGTTTACTCCGAAGGAAAATGAACAGTCTGTTGAAATTTTGTAGGCCCAAAACAGAACCTAGAGTCTAATATTTGACATACACATGTGCAATTTGATTTGTGGCAAAGTTTCCTGTTACACACCTTTTCAAAGCAGCTGCGTACGCTGGGCTCGATGTTGCTGCCACCAAAAGAGGCAATCTCACCCAGCTGGCGGGGGATCTGCACACAGTCGTGTAGCAACAATCCCAACTTTCTTTGGTCTACAAAACCAGTGGCATCAGCAATCAGGCGGAACATGACTGAAAACAAAACACAAAATATATTCTTCAGCATTACCATGGCTTTTATTTTGTCAGTGCATACAGAATGTGTGTGAGGACACATTAACAATAATACCTTGTTTTTCAAATTAATTAAAAAAACTTTAAATGCTTTTCACCCATGCTTTCGAATAATGATACCAGTAGATGTAGACAACAACATCCCTTATCAAAATTGGTTTGTGAACAAGACAATATAGTGGTGACACACAGTGGCAAAATGGGTAACTACAATGTAAGGTTTCTACCTGTTCAAAATGTAGATTATTTATTTATATGGTGCACTTACCCACAAAACATCCTAATTAATACTGTGACCTACACCCGGACCCATAAAAAATCCTCCTAAGTGCAGTGACCTACTTTTCAAATTATCACATTAAAGATTTAAAGTCTTGATTTAATATTCACTGTTACATCTAAGAAGTAAGTTTAAAAAAGATAATTCATCCAGTGACATTTACAAACATACAAGGAGTAAAGATATGCTACAAAATCCAGGCAACTTTTGAGAAAGAATGGACTCCACATGACTTCAACTTCATCCAGTATGAAGGCCCTTACCACATGACTTGTAAGTGGAAAATAGCAGAGTACTTACATCTGTACTTGTCCTCGAGGTGAGCTTTACACATAATGATGATTCCCACTTTGAAGGACAGCACTCGGATTCGTCCACTCCGCCCACTGCAGTAAAGAACACACAGTTTAGAAGAGACCTTCAGGTTCCATACTATTCATGTTATTGCTCTATGCAGAAGTGACTCTTAAATTAGCCAGTGTTCATGTCATTGCCCATTAGGCCAGTTTTACTGAAATCTGTAATTTAAGCCCACCACCTACGCTTAAACATCATCTGGTGGCGAGTGACAGAACAGCTCCAGGTTCCCCAGTCGCCAAGACTGGGCTTATAATACAATGGGTGGAGTCCGCCTCTAAAGACACTAAATAGGACTGAATTGTCTTGACATATCATATGACAACTACATACAGTTAATTGTTGTCCACACTGGCTGAGTGTCCAATGACATTCTTCAGATTTAACATGCAACACGCACATTAATTTTCCCAAAATATCTATGATCCTGTTGCTAGACAACAGTAACAATCAACTGTCATGATACAGATATACTGATGGAAGACCGAGGTTGTTGCTAGGCAGCAGTGACAATCAACTGTCATGATACAGATATACTGATGGAAGACCAAGGGTGTTGCTAAGCAACAGTGACAATCAGCTGTCATGTTACAGATATATTGATGGAAGACCAGGGTGTTGCAAGGCAACAGTGAAAATCAGCTGTCATGATACTGACAAACTGGTGGAAGACCAAGGGTGTTGCTAGGCAACAGTGACAATCAGCTGTCATAATACTGATACTCTGATGGAAGACCAAGAGTGTTGCTAGGCAACAGTGACAATCAGCTGTCATTATACTGATGGAAGACCAAAGGTGTTGCTAGGCAACAGTGACAATTAGCAGTGATGATACTGATATACTGATGGAAGGTCAAGGGTGTTGTGGACATATGTGGCAGTACGGAATATGGATTCCAAAGAAATTACAACTACTTCTTGTACTAAGTTCAGTGTGTATTTGAAGAATATGACTCTATGACCTTTTTATATGGTTAATTTCATTTAAGTGGCTAGTTTGATGAGAGCATCCTATTTTGCCATGTTTGATACAAGTATCTGCCTGCACATTCAGTTACTTGCTGTTGAAACACAGGGTAAAGCATGACTGTGGCTAATCTGAATGTCGGTCAACCTTACATTGGTCATCATGTGACCTGTTCTGGTCACATTCCCACACACAGTGTCCAGGTATGGGCTTCATGTCACCCTAACACACTCCTCTCAACCATGGAAACATTTACACATAAGATACACACCTTATGGCAACATTGTGTAACCTGCACTTAGCAGTAACATCTTACAGATAAACGGCACATCTTACCATTCCTAACCAGCCCCTGAATAACTCCACTAATCAAGAAAATGGTCCGACTTTCACCATTTCAGCCTTAAAAGGTAAAATACTGCAGTGGACGGCACCTTCTGAATCCTAGTTAAATACTTATCAAGGCAGAAGTAACCCACAGACAGTTCCATGCCTTATAACACATACAGCTTTATTAATAATGTGTGGAGACAAATACAGCAGTCAACTACACTAACAGCTCTACCATGATGAAATTACTGTCAGAAAAATATAGGGCAGAAAGGAGCATTTTTGCTTCGAATGACCAAATCACACGTATAAGAGAGGCTCGAGAAAGGGACAACTTTACCGCAGAAGCTTGATATTGTCCCTGATTTGACACACAATGAACTTTTCAGCTAAACCACTGTGCATATATCAGAGTAATACTGACTTTTTATCTTATTTCATAACCTAAATATCTTTCTTTGCCTATCTATTAGTGTTTTCATGAACACACAGTCCTTGCCTGTTGGTGCTAGCTAGTCTTCTCAAATGAACTAAATAAAATGGCATGGATAATGACTGTAGTGTGGTGGCTATCTGCAAAGCCCCACTTGGTTGTTTAAATTGGTTGATGATCAAAGAAGATAGAATCATCAACACCGCATGTGCATGCCGATTCCAAAATTAAGTGCTTCAGAATTCTATGTAGCATAGATTCCAGACTGTTGCATCTCAACTCTCCCAAATAATGATGCAATTATTACATTTTCTCCTGGGATGACTAGATGGGTTTTGTCTTTGTAAAATGTTACTCAGTTGTAAGATCAGCCACAAAATCTAGCCTGGGGGCAGAATGAGAGTGATATATTTTACATCAATGAATCCTTCTGTTAAGATCAATATTTACATCTGATATTCCTCACTGAATACTCTGTGGACTAAAGTTATATAGAGTCTTTTCACCCAATGTTATGGTCCCGTGAGTCTGATCTGATGATCATAAAATTCTCATGAACCATACTCCACCACTGGGACTGTCCATACACTTTCCCTATTCATGAACTTTGATGCTTCTGGTTACAAGTGAAGCAATCATCGATTTTATTGGTTAATTACTGATGCAGTCATAGTAGGCCAGATAAATAGTCATTAATTAGGCCTAATATTCATCTTACATCATCTTTCCAAAACAGTATCTGCAGTTTGTCCCCTCAGTATTAAAATGTCATGTCTGCTCTAGAAAACTGAAGTCAGGATGATATCATAATAATAATGAGGCAATCTATTAATTTGGATTCCAAGGCACTTAATGCTGATGTATTGGCATGTAGCTGTTTCCAGTAAAAATTAGCAGCTGGTGCCTGATGTCATGAACATCATCTGCTTCTGTTTTTGTCATTACGATTAACATGCCATCAGTGGATAGCCTTCCTCATTGCACTGACAAAGCTCGCTCAGAGATGTGCTACGGAAGCCTCTTGACTCTGGCTCCAAAGGGTCAAGTTTGTGGACGCTTAGCAAACAGGCAACTTTTTATCAGTGTTGGCTGTCCAAGGTGGCCCTTAAATTGATTGCCCTCTCTGACATATCTACCCACAGCATCAATTGGACCAGAATATTGGCAAAAATGAGTGCTGCACCATATTTCATAATTTATCCCCCCTGCACACTGAAAAAAAGAAGAAAAGTCTGCATGTCTGATGAAACTGCATCCTTCAAAGTCAACCAATTTTTCTGGAGACGAAAGCATATGTGCAAAGATAAGGTTGAAATATGTTCATGCATTTAAACATTATTTTTCACATATTTGACTTCTGATAAATCTTGTGTAAAGGTAATCGATCATTTTGTATTAGCCTTTGTGTGGCAACAATGAAATAAATGAAAATCAAAAAAGAGTGTGAAGTGATCATGTCTCTCTTGAAAGACAACTTCACGGTAGATCACATGGCTTTAAAAAACACATTCAAAGACCACTTTGGTTCCAGACGCTTCTTTGAGACACTTCGCCTGGTTGGTCTAGTAAACAAGGACCACTGTAGTTAGTGTACATGGAGCAAAATGAAGTCAAATGAGCGTACCTGTCAAAGACGTTGAGCAGCCAATTGAGGACGAGATCAACACACAGAGGAACGTGGACCAGATTGGGGTGGTCCTCATGTAAGTGTTCATACACAGTCACTAGAGTGTTAATAATTTCTATAACATCCATCAGCTTGTCATTCTGTGCCCGTAGTCCATGCTGGTCAAACGCATCTATTGCATTGTTCATATTTAGCAGGTCCACTGCAAAATAACCACACAGTGTTAATCCTTTCCCCCTTGAACTGGCCCAAACTGGTTGGTGGTCAATTGTCGTCTGCTTCAGTGTTTTTAACTAATTTCAGCAGTTATGAAAAACAATTTGACTGAGAATTGTAGATGAGACATATGTAGATCACGTCACAGGTCAACAGCTTTCCTTGGCATGGGTTGGGCACTAAGTGGCCAACCCATGCCAAGGAAAGCTGTTGACTCAGACTTAATTCAAGGGGGAAGGGTTAATTACCTTCATGTTAGACATTTTTAAACTTGTATATTTAGCTGACATGGCATTAAAACTGCATGGTAAACCCTAAAAGACTGAAAGCTGATGAATTTGCATGCAAATTTTTCCCACTGAAATTGCCGGAAATGTCCCAGTGTTATAAAAGTAGTCTGCTTCTTTTTTCACCCAAAATTACAAAAGCAATAATTCAACAGTTTTGCTTTGCACATCCAAGGCACATCGCAACCAGAAACGTTCCAAGGACAGAAGCCGACAGAGTCCTAGGTGGATTCAAGTCCATATCAAAAGTGCTTCTATGCAGGTACTGACCTGCTTAGTCTTAAATCAGTGTTTTAGTATTGCCTGACAAGTTTCTGTTCAGGTGCTTAGGGTTTGCCAGGCAATGCACAAGCAAATGGTCATATCCTATACCAGCTGAGTACAGACAGAGCTAGTTAAACATCTCATATTGTCAGTCACACAATCAAGCTGTAGAGAACGCTGTGAACCAATCATTTCCCAAAGCTATGATAAATAATATTGACATAAAGACAAAGTAACTGGCACACTGACTGCTTTTTCATTTTATTATGTGTGTTTTTTTACTTTAAACAAATTGTGAAGAACAGTTTTGTTTTGTTTTTTTCTTTTTTTTTTGTTCATCCAGGGATGCTTTCAAAAGGCAACAGCATGAATGCTTTATTCTTCACAGGGAAGGACGTGTTTCCTATAATTCATTCACCACTCATATTAACCCATTTCCTTTAACAATCATTACATGCACTTGGAATTTTAGATTTGTAGCTTGTAAGACTGCTTCACGGTCAATGGAAGTGGACTGAAGGGGGCTGATCAAATAATGGCAAATAGAATAGGACAGAATAGACTCTTAACTCATTCCATAAAAGTCCCTGATATTTACGTATGTTTACCTAGATTTAAGACGACAATTGCATATTTAAATTCTTCATGAAAAGAGCTTTCATTCAAGTACCAACATGCCTATAGTCTTAAGTCAGTGGTTCTGGCACTGCCTGGCAAGTCATGCTGCAGCTGCAGCATGGCTTGCCAGGCAGTGCCAGAACCACTGACCAAGGCCTGGGACCATAGTATGGAATGAGTTAAGTACAAATACAGCAGACAATCACTTTTTTATATTGTTTAGTACGAGCCTCATCCAAATTGAAAAGCAAAGTTGCAAATGCAGCTTTCTAACACAGCATGAGTTAATGTTCCACTGTGTGGCATCAGCAATGCGAACTGCGTGAATTCAAACATCTCAGATTGCCTGCGCTACAATACAACTGTTTAGAAATGCTGTTAACCACTGACTTTCTGTAATAGCATTGGCATAGTGACACAATAGCTGCTGCTCCATTTTGTTTCTTGCTGTCTATTTTTTTCCATTAATGACAGCCTGTTTCTCTTGTTCCTCCTGGGATGCTTTCAAAAAGCAAAAGCATTCATGTTTTCTTCTCCACAGGGAAGGCTGTGTTTCCTGTAATTCATCCACCACTAACTTTAACCCATTACCTTTCATGATAATTCTCATCATTTTGAATTTTCAGCTTCTGACATGACTCACTGTGAATTCAAGTGAAACTTCGGGGTCTGATCAATAAATGGTATAGAATTTGAAGATTAGAATCTAAAGTACTTCACTAAAACAGAGATTAATCACTTTCTTATACTGTTTTGTCAAAATATTATACCCAAATTGAAGAGCAAAGTTGCTAACCCTATTTTGCTACAACAATACGAGTTAATATTCCTGTTTGTGATATCACCAATGCAAATTTGATGTTTTTGCTTGGGGTATACTTTGAACATAAATGAAAACGTCTTTTGCCTTTCAGGCATTTGAGTTAAACTTTTAATTTAAACATCTGATTTCAAAAATCCATTAATCCTCTGTTTCACTATTAATTTAACAGTTTTGTGGCTTCAACGAAATTAGCAAAACTAAAAATACATAAAAAAATAATGTTAATTTGCAGTATGTACATTATACTGACCATAATGACAAATCTTCATCTCACATAATCATTATTCCCATTTGTAGGCAATCTATCAGATATAGAGACCCTGAATTATAAAGTGCATGACAAACAAACTCTATCACAAAACAGACTGCTACACAACAAGCTGCTCTACTACTTGTAAAAAATATTCACTTAAATCAAAAGGTATAATTATATGCACTTTTCCAATTGTGCACTTTTTTCCTCCAATTAAAATGGTCTATTCCTCATGTCTGCATGATACATTGATAAAGACTCACAATGTTTAAACTGCAGGAATCTGGTTTCATTTATTTATCAATCTTTTAATTTTTCATTGGAATCAGTTTCATGATTGTCACAGTTGTTTGCTCGACTGATGATCTATCAGCATGACAACTACATACTAGACAGTGAGTTGACAAGGGAGAACAGATACATTATGACTTGTGGGTGGATGTTAGCTTTACTCGTATCTTCCAATTTGATGTCCATGTGTAGTGTCAGTAGATTGGAAGCCAAATTTGAAATTGTTAAAATGAATGGTGAATCAGAATTTCACAATTTTACTTTGTATATTTTCTTTGTTTGCTTTTTTTGGTTCTTTTTCCAAGGCAAACATTTATAAAGTAAATGTAAACACAAGCATGAAAACTATTTTTTTTTCTTTTAAATAAAAAAAAATAACCAGCCAAAACTGGCCAGAGATAGACTGTCATCTGTTTTCTCTCTCTCTCTCTCTCTCTCTCTCTCTCTCTCTCTCTCTCTCTCTCTCTCTCTCTCTCTCTCTCTCTCTCTCTCTCTCTCTCTCTCTCTCTCTCTCTCTCTCTCTCTCTCTCTCTCTCTCTCTCTTCTCTCTCTCTCTCTCTCTCTCTCTCTCTCTCTCTCTCTCTCTCTCTCTCTCTCTCTCTCTCTCTCAGCCCATTCATTCATACTACCATTATGACAATGTATCTTTCTTTGTATTGATTGTATGACTGACAGCCTCCCCCACCCACCCACCCACCCCAACCCGTCATCACTGCTTACATAATCAAGCACATGTAACCCAGACATGTCCCACTTGGCCTTTAAGTCCCTGAATGTGAAGAGCGACAGATCCCTTGGATGTGAACCCATACCCCTTGCACTGAAAGCGGTGACCGTAACCATCGGGCCACGGTGACTCACAGTGAAGCAAAGAGAGCACACGATGGTCACTGTGTATACTTACGACAGAGTTTCTTTTGTAATGTCCTGAGCTTCATGGCAGTTCGGTAGGCAGAGAACCTGACATCATTCAGGTCAGCTGAAACGACACAGTCACACAGTCACCAGACAACACAACTCTCAATATTGCTCTCAACTACTTTGCATGGAAAGTCATTTTTCCCCAGTTTCTAGGCAATTTAAAATATTGAAATATTGGCCTAGTCTTTTTGTATTGGCATACACAATACACAAAATTAAACCATGATTTGAAAAAACATCTACAATGTTCTCTATATTACATTTATGTTTCACACACAGACACACATTTCTTTTGAATTCTTCAATTCTTTTTCATTATCATTTGTTATTATTTTTTTTCCTTCTTTTTTCTCTAGGGGGGACCTGTTTGTTATAATTTACATGCTTTCTCTCCTTCAAATCACCTAATAAATAATCATCTCTTCACAAAATTAGACAATATGGTTGCAAAGAGTATAAACTGTAAGAAGACTGGAATCCAGAAGATTTTTTTTTCAGCTTGGTCTACTTATTTATAACGGTCTACTCACAGAGAGTCTGCAGCAATTGTGTCATTTGTGGATGATCCCAATGAGTCGTCTCCGTGGTGTGGCTGAAAAACAAATCAGCCCCAGTCAGTCTCTCTTGGTTTACACACCTTTTTATATCAATGACAACTGGGGAGTAGGCAAAGTCTATATTAACCCCTCTCACAAGTCAGTCTCTCTCTTCCCTCCTTCCATATGATGGGCATGAATTTAACCAAGGAGGAAAAAAATTACACTAAATATACATTATTTTCCTATTTTCAGCTTTTGTACAATTAGTGTAGCTGTATATAATTTGATGGAAAATCAGTCCAGTGTAATATTTAATATGCTATATCTATACACAATGGCGCTCTGATGTCTGTCTTTAACCTTAACCAGAGAACAATTATTCATTCATATTCGTGTTTGAGGGGGTGGGGGTGGGGGCACAATGGACTATGTGTATGTCCATGCCACTGTATGTCTATGTGATCAACAGTTTTCTTGCACATAATTTGGGAACAGGGTAAATTGAACCCAAATCATGGCTGAGAAACATCTGGACTTTTTCTAGAACTAATTTCTGGCATCATTTTTTTAAAAATAGCAAGCATGGGACCCCAGTACCAATTTGTTTGGAGTAACTCTTTCATTCCTAGGTCATCGTGGTGATATTGAACATGACATCAAATTGGCCATAATATGAGTTTTGTGTGCATGAAGGCACCACGAATGCATGCAAAGTGACTTGATATACATATAGTAAGGCAATTTGCTTTGTGTGCATGAGGGCGCCACCAGCGCATAGACTGACTTGATATGGTAAGGCACTTTGTTTTGTGTGTATCAGGGCGCCACCAGGGCATACAGACTGACTTGACATAGTAAGGCACTTTGTTTTGTGTGTATGAGGGCGCCACCAGGGCATACAGACTGACTTCATATAGTAAGGCACTTTGTTTTGTGTACATGAGGGTGCCACCAGTGCATGCAGACTTACTTGATATAGTAAGGCACTTTGTTCCCGGCGACGGCCCGCTCCCAGGGCTGTTCCACAGAGGCTGTTGGGGAAAAAAATTTAATTACTTTACACGTTGACACAAAACTTAATGAATATGCCAAGGATTTCATATGGATTTCCACAAAGAAAAAATCACATCAATCCGACGTGTGGATGTGTGTACATAGCAAAATCTCCATTTGAGACCACCTCCATAAAGAGACCATTTCTATATAAAAGACCACCAATTTCAGACCCATTTTTGTTTATCCTTAAATTACTGTATACCCTCTTTAAGACCACTCCCCTGGTAAGACCACATTTTTTCAGTCCCTCACATGGCCTTATTAGGCAGATTGCAGTGTGTATATATATATATATATATATATATATATATATATATATATGGAGAGCATCTGTCTGTAATCATGAACAGCATGCTCAAATTGATCCTAGTCTCATGGTAATGTGGCTACAGCTGCCTGGTAAACTGTCTCCCGTTTCATACCAAATTATATCAGCCTAGAAAGTTTGCATTCATTTTCTCACATGGCTTTCCTTTCCCTTATTGTCAGCACAACATCTCAAGAATCAGTTGGTGGACTGTGATTGTGGCTGCTACCAAATTTGACAAAAGGGATACGGTGACATAAAGGCAGATACAGTTTCCGGTCCAAGGCTTATTTCAATAGACTGCTTATTAAATAAAATACTGCTAAAACACAAATGCTTGGCATTGCACTTGTAATATGTTTTCTGCTTGGTCTAGCATAGGGTTAAAGCTTCTGAGTGATATCTGCATGTAATGTTACCAGGCTGTGGCCGTGCTAGAACATTTCAAATGGCCAGGTAAAGGTATCCCAGTTGGATGAAATAACAAAATCAATTGGAGGTATCTATAAACGAGTGGCGCATGTCAATAAAGGTAAAGCAAGCTTCCTTGTTAATTTGCCTGTTTTGTGATCAAAAAGAGCAGAGGTGCATAGCCCACAGTGCTCCGTATCGGCGAGACGACACAGAGAAACACAAAATCATTACAGTGTCCATGGCACGCGCTCACTAGTGGAGGAAGCACTAGTGTGAGCTGCAAGGTATCTTGTGAGGCACGAGACACACCCTTAATGCATGGCCGTCTTTTCTTTTGTTCGATATTTACCGTTAGAAACCTTTGTGTACCTGTTCTATATCACAAGTACAACAACAGGGTCTTCCAGACTGTTTGTCCTTAGGACTACTGCCTTGGATTGGAGAATTGATGATATCCAAAGACATCAGATGGCCCGGTACTTGATATGTCTTGTTTTGTATAAAGTCTAGTACCTGTTATTTAAGACCACCCTTAGTGGTGGAAAAAGTGGTCTTAAAATACAGGTCAATTTATTGGACAGATGGACTGTAGGGGTAATGAAAGGGCAGTCTTAAAAAAGATAATTGATCTGTCATAAGAAGTGGTCTTTTAGAGCAGGCACCACTGTGTAACCGGAACAAAATAATCAGAAGTGAAACTGCTTTTAGTTCATACAATAAGCTATACATGCTAGGACACACACACTATCCCACTTGCCTCAGGATGCATGGTATACTTCACATATGTATTGTCACTAGATACTGTAATTGGCCCAAGTTTAAATTTAACTTGTCATTTATCCACTCTTTTATTCTGTCATTTTTCTTTTCTTCCCAATTTTTGTGTTTATGCAATACTTATATCCATGTCCCATATCTACATTGATTTCGTTCTCTACAAAAAAAAAAGACAATTTAAAGTACAATCTTGTTCCTGTAACATAAAACTGACAAACACTATCATCCTAAGAATCCACATAAAGGTAATTTTTTGCCCATACTGAAAAGCAAGATAATGATTTCAGACTTGTGATGAGGCAATTACCATGGCAACATAGGTAGCAGATTGAGGGTATTGTACACTGAAAAATGAGTGTTAGGTTAGCAGACAGCCAGGGTGTAGCATATCCACAGAGCCCTGGGGACAACACTGAGGTGGGTTAGTTAACTCCTTCCCCCCTTGACTGGCCTAAACTGGCTGGTGGCCAGTGTGATGTTCATATCAATGTCTTTGACTGTAATTTCAACAGTAATGAAAAACATTTTAAATCTTAATTGTGAATGAGACCTCCATTAACACGGCCCAGGTCAACAGCTTTCTTCGTCCAACACACGCTAAGGAAAGTTGTTGACTCAATCTTAATTCCAGGGGAAAAGGGTTGAATAAGAAGGAGTGGGTACATTACTGGGGCTGCTGAGGGTACCATGGGGTGGGTGAGGCACACAAGAGGGTTGGACAGCTACACTGGATGGAAGGCACTACATGTATAAGGGGATGGGACAGTAGATATATAGTCAGAATTCTGCAGTGTTCTGGGAGAAGGAGTTCTGAAAATACAAGATGGAGAAGTGACAGCAGCTGTTCGTTTGCTGCCAGCTACTCAATGTGGTGGGGTTGAGGTGTACAAGAGCTCTATCCCAGGGGTACTGAGGGGCTACCCTGGGAGGGGGGGGGGGTACATGGGATTGGAGGCCACACAGTCCTGCAGGCTACATTACAAGCATAACCACACTCTCAGGTACTGCTACACATAAATAGCCATAAAGAATGCATGTATTTTCAAGTGTTTCGTCAATAGTTTGAATCTGCCTGTTTGAAGCAAGAAAGGGTTAATAATGAGGATGGGAAGACTGCAGCAAGAAAGCCCCAGGGCTCAGGATGGGCTGCCCACCCTTATGAGTCACTCTTATATTACAGCAACATAATCTGATGCTCCAACACAGATAATGAGCTCATGAACAACCCACCTCTGCCTATATACTCTTGTACTTTGCTGAACTTACAGTTCAAATAAATATCTGGTACACTGTGCATCATGCAAGTCTTTACAGAGACGAAAGCCTTCAGTATACACACAGCCATTTCTGAGCCTAATGCTCTATCTACATCCTCCTATCTTCATGATGGGCACACTTCACTATGATTAAATACAGCAACATATGTTTATGAATATTCCACCAACTTCACTAACTTTTGTTCCAATCCCCTGCCATCAATACAATTTCTGCGGAATTGTTGAGGTTGTTGTGCACTGACAGGTGAGAGTTAGAGAGCTCAGAGCCTCCATCCAAGACTTCCTGGCCAAGCCTGTGTGTGGCTGGACCAGTGATGGTGGATGTAGGTGGTACATGACAAAGGAGACAGCCATCACCTTGGCACTTACTGTGCAGGTCTTCACCCTTACTACAAGTTAAGCTTGTTAGTCAGTGACAGAGGGATGGACCTTGCCTAGCCTGTCCCTGGTGTGCTGACCCAGGGCAGCAAAATGGGGCAATGCAGCAAAATGGGGCAACATTGCATATCATTTATGCATGTGTAATCCTATGTAAAGTGAATTACAGCCTTTTATTTCGCCATGAGATATATGAAGCAAGGGCAAAACCTCCCTATTAAGCACCTTGCAAATCTGACCAGTTTTGACAGTTGTGCATTTCTTCAGGAACTCAATTATAATGGCTGCAATACTGTATATCTTGAGATGTAACTGTTGTTGTAACATTTTCAATAATACAATGTACACATTAGATGTGGCTGAAGTGATCAGGCTAAATATAGTAAGGGGATTAATTTGTTCGACTCCATGATTTTTTACCGAGTCCACTCTTCGGTCCAAATATGCTCCATGAACAAAATAACATTTTTTTCAATATGCTCTCCAATTTTCAAATATTGCAAGAGTTCCCAAGCTTATCACATCAATAATTAGACTTATCTCATATTCTGTATTCCCCTGTGCTTGGACTTCTGAATGCCATGATAGGACAAAATGATAGCATAAATACACTATAATCAGAGGAAATAACAGATCATCTGACAACATTCCCATAAATATGAATGGCGAAGCTTATGAAAGTAGACCTTATACATGACAAATCATATGATGTGAAAAACATGGTTGTGCACAAAAATCCTGCATTATAGATATCTTTCCACTTCTGTTACAAAAATATTTATGTACATGTACATGCCACCCAAATGTTACTAAGAAAAATCAAGGCTCCACAGCATCACCACCTAGTGAACACCCTTGTTCAACCCTCCCACAAGCTACATTTCCACCAACTTTCCGCATAATCTAAGTTGAAAACATAAAGATTTGCAGAAAAAAATCCAAAAAAATCAAAGTGCCACCTGTTGAAAAAATTATGGTCTGAGGGTCTCCAGAAGTGACTCTATACAGTTTTGAACCAATTAGCCTGGAGAACATTTCTTTAAAAAATTTGGCCAAAAAATAAACAAAAAAATCATTAAGATAAAACATTGGACTGTTACCATTTCAACAAACTTGGTAGAGAGCCACCCAAAATACACCCCACTATGTTTGGAAGGAATCTGGTCAGAGGTTTTGTAGAACTCAAAAGTGTGAAACGTGGACATACGATGGATGGATGGATGGATGGATGGATGATGGAAGATTGAGACTCCTGAAAGCTCAGCTGTACTGACAAGCTAGCTGACCTAAAAATGCAAAGTGAATACTTTCCAATTCAATTCATTGATGTGCCATTATAAGAAGCAGGCTGCTTAGGGACCCATCATAAATTGTAGAGAAAGCTGTGTTTTCAAGACAAGGTGGCATAGGGGACAGCTGTGTATCCAAGACAAGGTGGCATAGGAGACAGCTGTGTATCCAAGACAAGGTGGCATAGAAGACAACTGTGTATCCAAGACAAGGTGGCATAGGAGACAGCTGTGTATCCAAGACAAGGTGGCATAGGGGACAGCTGTGTATCCAAGACAAGGTGGCATAGGGGACAGCTGTGTATCCAAGACAAGGTGGCATAGGAGACAGCTGTGTATCCAAGACAAGGTGGCATAGCAGACAGCTGTTTCCGAAAGAAGGTGGCATCGGAGACAGCTGTGTATCCAAGACAAGGTGGCATAGGAGAAAACTGTGCTTCTGCAGGGAAAGGCTGCATTTTACACACCAATGGACCTGACAATTATTTTTCTAAAGAAATAAATAAAGGTATCCACAAAATTAGGCACATGAGAATGCTATCATTTATAAATTAGGTTCAGAAAAAAAGAAATAAAATGACAACAAAAATAGATAAATTGCATAGAAAAAAGTGAAAACTGCATTGAGAATACGTGTGAAGTAATACCAACTGAATGCACTGCCATCTGAGCATGAATGAAAATCCAAGCCACAGCATCAGCAACCAAAATTCTCTTTTTTATTATAGATCTAACTGGTGACCAGTTTCTCATCATTGCCGTCATCCATCATATATTATAACTCAGACGCAAATGAACCAAAGAAGACTGAAGATTTCACTCGTTCGAAAATATTCACTTTGTAGAATATAAGTCTTGAACAGAAGAAGCCTGTGTCTGCCATGGGATGTTGTGAAACAGGTATTATTAACAAGTGTGAAAAAAATCAATGTATGCATAAAGTACTAAAAATAAATGAAAAAGAAAGCAGCAGATGTGAAATACATCAGTCTGGAGACAGATATCATTAATCATTATTGATCTGTACACATGCACGTATATGTAAATTATCTAGATATGTGCAATCTTGAATGTTTTGGGGTTTTAGGCTGGGGGAAATGTTTCTGTGAGTACAAATACTGGTGACTTGCAACCATGCCTGGCAATGGGTCTGGCAATATTGGCCTGGTAATAGGACTGATCACAGGGTCTGGTAATAGGACTGATCACAGGGTCTGGTAATAGGACTGATCACAGGGTCTGGTAATAGGACTGATCACAGGGTCTGGTAATAGGACTGATCACAGGGTCTGGCAAGAGGACACAGGGACTGATCTGATGACTAAAATGATAACACTGGCCACACAATGGAAATAGGGCTGAAAACAGGCCTGACAATTAGAGTGACGACACTGGCCTGACAATGAAAATGATAACAGTGGCCTGACAATGGACATAGGACTGAAAACAGGCCTGACAATGACAGCAATGAGAGTGAACTGACAATGAGAGTGATAACATTGGCCAGACAATAGAAACAGGACTGAAAACAGGCCTGAGTATGAAGTGATAATAGTGGCCTGACAATGAGAGTGATAACAGTGGCCTGACAATGAGACAGATAACACTGGCCTGGCAATTAGAATGATAACATTAGCACAACAATGGGAATTGGACTGGTAACAGAATGGTCTGGCAATGAGACTGATAACAATGGTCTGGCAATGAGACTGATAACAATGGCCTGGCAATAAAACTGAAAACAGGAGCTGCAATGTGGTCTGGAAACCCAACCGGGAAAATTGGCTGACTAATTGGGCTGGTAACACTGACCCGAAAATGGACCTGGCAATGCTGGCCTGGCAATGGGACCAGCAACACTAGCTTGGCAATGGGACGAGCAACACTAGCCTGGCAATGGGACCAGCAACACTGGCCTGGCAATGGGACCATCAACACTAGCCTGGCAATGGGACCAGTAACACCAGCCTGGCAATGGGACCCACAACACTAGCCTGGCAATGGGACCAGCAACACTGGCCTGGCAATGACCATGGAAACACTTACCTGACAGCAGATGCTGTGAGTTTGGTCCAAAGTCTCTCAATGCATCCTGTAACTGCTTTAACCTATCTTCTACAGAGATCTGCAATATTTTCCACCTGCAATCAGATAATATACAAACAGCTGTATAGAATGTTTAATTAAAGGTCAACACATCCATGTTTATATCAAACTTTCTGAGGCATCTTTAATAACATAACCAGATACAGAAATTCAATATACGCTATTCAGTAGAACTGCAGTGCAAATGTAAAATAAACATTGAAAGGTCTTAGTGTCATACCTCAAGTTGGACTGAGCCATATTTCAATGGTCTTATAATGGCTGTACTATCTTCCCTGGGATAAAATTGGATATAGGAGTCTGCCTGTACTGCCACGCTATCGTAGATACATCCTTTGTTATTGTAACTGAGCACAAAAACAAACACTTGAGGCTTCTTTTCCTCTGACACATCGATCTCCATGTGTCTGTAAATGTACCTTATGCTGTCTGACAGCACAGATGATAATTATAATTATCATGCATCAAGGACAGTTGTATTGTGCAGCAACATATGGCGAGTCCCACACCTGAGGTCAATGGTATCTGTACGTGTACCATAAATTCTCTATTAGAAGTTGCACCCCGACTTTGGGACATCTACAAG
This sequence comes from Hermodice carunculata, assembly GCA_964020975.1. Lineage (NCBI taxonomy): Eukaryota > Metazoa > Annelida > Polychaeta > Eunicida > Amphinomidae > Hermodice > Hermodice carunculata. The sequence continues at coordinate 29,967,565 of OZ026614.1, read as the reverse complement.
GTTGTAATTTCCATAATTTTGTTCAGCAGAAAAATTCTAATAGAAGATGCACCCCAACTTCAGGCTGCTCAGTTGCAGTAATCAAAATGAAAATTTCCTGACCGGATTTCATGTGTACCACTCGCATTAATGTTGCACTCTATATGACCATTCTACATTTTTCTTTTCCTTCATTGACACCTATTTTACATCATTTCATCAATATTACAGAAGCATGTTATTACCTTTCTTTACATCTGTGGTATTTTTATCCATAAAAAGTGTGTATTTTAAAAATGCAACCCTTCTTTTATTACTTGACCTTATGATGTTATGTTCTTAGTGTATCTATTCATGAAGCTAACATAATAGGTCATCAGGTCATGATGCACGAAAACGTCTCTATTCGAAGACGCACCCTGACTTCATCATCTTTAATTTGGAAAATAACAAATATATTCTAACACAAGCTGCAGCTTCAATTACAGAATTTATGGTAGTTCTCACATTATAGGAAATATGGCCAAGACAAGCATTTTCTATGACAGGGTCAAAGGTTAAGGGACAATGTCAAGGTTAATTTTGGTATATGACATATTGCTATCCATATATGGATGCACACACCAAGTTTGACATCTATACACCTAGGGCTATAGAACAGGTACTGTAATATGGCCTGCATAAGTGTTTTCCATTATGGTGTCAAAGGTTAAGGTCACATAACTTTCGTACACAACACAATGCTATCCCAAGAAGTATCCACAGAGCAAGTTTGCTATCTGTAAGTACAAGGTATTACAGTATAGAAAATAATACCTGCACAAGCATCTTTGGACAGAGGGATGGAAGGACACAGGGACTGGGGGCAAACTTCTAGTCCCCTCCCCCTCTGTCCCCCACCCCCTGGGTATCTGGTGGGGGACAAATAAGCATTGGGTCTCATACCTTGTATTTAAGTCTTCTAGCCTATTGACATTTATGTGTGATAAGACCACGTTTAAGTCTTGGAATTGGTTGGCAATGTCATTGAGGTGGTCTACTTGGCCCTGCAACGGTGCTGTCCTCTGCTGGAAGCCCTGAGAAAATAGAAAATGTAACATTCTACTTCTTTGCTTTTGTACTTTCACACGGGTGAAATTTACATCAATGTATTTTAAATCCTTTCATAAATAAAACAGTATAAGTCAATTAAGGCATTCCATTGATAAACTGACTTAATCCTAGTTGATTTCCTTATTTGTTTAGTGTGGCTTCATGCCTCCATGCATAGCATACACATAGCTCTGACACACCTGCTCCTGGACAGTGTATGCAACCCAGGAGTAAAGACTCTTTATGTTAATCTCCCATTTTCTCGTGGTTTTAAAATGCAGCCCATTATCCATACTTTGTTTGGCCTAATCTTGAGTACCTCTTTGTCTCAATAAAAAGTCAAACCAATCATCAAGTGCAAACATCCTCTGCCCCCATTTTGTAGGCAAGGAATCAAAAATGTATATAAATGGTTCACTTTTGAACAAAAACATAAAAGAAGCACATTTAACCGATTCCATAAATACAAGCCATTAATTTGCAAATTTCATAATTCTACTCTAGTTTGGCATAAAGATAATAAACAAGGTCCCCTAGTAATCATTAATCACAGAATCACTCCATAAATCTAGTCTGGAAAGAGTAATAGTACATGTATTGTGTCCTTATAATGTTTATGTTTAAATACTTCACACTTCAGTTTGGGTAACATGGATTTCTTTCAGATAATGATCAAGTTTATCTGTGAAAAATTCTGAATACTGATCAACTCTCACCTTGCATTGGTCAATTTCATCTTGCAAGGCATCAAGCATAACATCCCCTACAGGTGACCACCGTCCTTTTTCCCGTTCTGCCTCCAGGAGGCGCTGGTGGAGTTCATCCATGGCAGTATGGAAAATAACCATTTTCTGCAAGTATTTAAGTTCCCAGATTGATCAAATCCATTATGACGATCACATATATATGGTCTATCATGCTCTCCTCATGGATACTTGTACATCATACAATTAATCTTGCCTCTTCTATAGCAGTGGAAATTTAAACTGGACAGAGGACACAAGTGATAATACCATCAAGCACTTTATGTGCTAACGGTATAAAGGGAACAGTGCACATCTTCTGGTATACATGTACACAAGTTTAAAAAAAAATTCCAAGTCCAAAGACTATGTTTAAATGATCCCCCCAAATATGACTGTTTTCTTTTTTCCAACAAATTTTGTGGCTGATTTTTGTCACTTTTCGTAAATTCATTGGTGCTATATGGCAGTCACTTTGCCTTGAGACTTTGTATTTTGGTATAACAGACTAAGAACACATCTGTGTATGCACCCTAGTAAAACAGCACACACTCTATTGGCTTCTTGAGAACCAATCAAAACTGTCAACACTTGGACTCACCTCCAAGACTTCATCTATTCTGTGCTGCCATTCGTTGGACTTTTGGTTAGTTTCTGCCCACCGTCGGTTCATGAGGCGAACATGTTTACGTATACTTTTTATTATGTGTCTGGCCTCCTGGTCTGAACTCATGATCTCTGTTCCACTGCCTTCAGACTCTACAAAAAGTATCACACAATTTGTTTCAAATGGCACTGTGGTGGCAATTGAGGCTTATTGAAAACAGGGCTGTGCTGACCAACTGCATGTATTTTATTTCTGAAGTTCTAGCTGACACGGTCACAAAATAAGCAAATCAATTGGTTCCAAGTCTAATACAACATCAAGAAATACCACTGTAATGACAAGCACTACATCTGAAATATTATATATGTACTCCAAAATATCTTTATGACCATGATACAATCTGTACTGCTTTGTACAGATGCACAAAATTTATTAATTTTACTACAGACTATGGTCTTTTTGACAAAAAGAGTAACTATTCTCTCTCCAGTAAATTGTATATTAAATACCAAATTGCACCAACTCCCAGGCATCCACTCCCTGTAAAAAGGGAAATTTCATTGGTTTCAGCTATACACATGCAGCAAACAACATCAAACTTTGCACAAAATACATATAGTTCAACCACACAAACAAAATACTTCAAATAACACAAAGCATAAAGCCCTCACAAACACAAGCAGCTGGTTGCCATTTCAATACTCCACAGACAATTAGATTTCATTGTTATTAAAGTTTGTGAAGTTCTACACAAAACGTGTGCCTGATTTTCCTTGTTCTTCAGCTGGAATTAAGTGGGGATTGCATAATTATTCAACTTCCTAACAACAAGAGCTTTCATTAAAGTAGCCATATGCCTGATTCAACCCCTTCATTAAAGTAGACATATGCCTGGTTTCACCCCTTCATTAAAGTAACCATATGCCCGGTTTAACCCCTTCATTAAAGTAGCCACATATCTGATTTAACCCCTTCATTAAAGTAGCCACGTGCCTGGTTTCACTCCTTCATTAAAGTAGCCATATAGCTGGTTTAACCTCTTCATTGAAGTAGCAATACATCTGGTTTAACCCCTTCATTGAAGTAGTCATATGCCTGGTTTAACCCCTTCCTGGTTAGAAACAACTAACTCAACATCTTTTCTTGGTATGAGTTGGGCACAATGCTGAGGAAAGTTATTGACATGGGGTGTGGCATCCTAAAAGGTCTTATTTACAATTCTCAGCAAAATGTATTTATATTAACATGTCATTCATGTAAAAATATTGAAGTAGACCACAATTGACATGTGGCCACTTTTGGTAAGTTTGAGTGGGAATGGGATTGAATTATGTCATTTTGCACTGCCAGCCATACAATGGTCCATAAGCCATGCTGGCATGGCAAGACATTGCAGTGTGTACTAACACTTCATTGCTAAGCATGCTAATCCCCATCTGATCCTACATGTACATGTATATGGAGCATCTCACCTCCACTTGGCCTCATCATCCATCCCTACACTGTTATCTTGGTTACCTCCACTTGGATTCATCATCCGTCCCTACACTGCTATCTTTGTTACCTCCACCTGGATTCATCATAAATCCCTACACTGCTATCTTTGTCACCTCCACTTGGCCTCATCATGCCATCTCTACACTGCTATCTTTGTCACCTCTACTTGGCCTCATCATGTTATCCCTACACTGTTATCTTTGTCACCTCTACTTGGCCTCATCATGTTATCCCTACACTGTTACCTTTGTCACCTCCACTTGGCCTCATCATGCCATCCCTACACTGCTATCTTTGTCACCTCCACTTGGCCTCATCATGTTATCCCTACACTGCTATCTTTGTCACCTCCACTTAGCCTCATCATGCCATCCCTACACTGCTATCTTTGTCACCTCCACTTGGCCTCATCATGCCATCCCTACACAGCTATCTTTGTCACCTCTACTTGGCCTCATCATGCCATCCCTACACTGTTATCTTTGTTACCTCCACTTGGCCTCATCATGCCATCCCTACACTGTTATCTTTGTCACCTCTACTTGGCCTCATCATGCCCTCCCTACACTGTTATCTTTGTCACCTCCACTTGGTCTTATCATGTTATCCCTGCACTGTTATCTTTGTCACCTCTACTTGGCCTCATCATGTTATCCCTACACTGTTATCTTTGTCACCTCTACTTGGCCTCATCATGCCCTCCCTACACTGTTATCTTTGTCACCTCTACTTGGCCTCATCATGTTATCCCTACACTGTTATCTTTGTCACCTCCACTTGGCCTCATCATGCAATCCCTACACTGCTATCTTTGTCATCTCTACTTGGCCTCATCATGTTATCCCTACACTGCTATCTTTGTCACCTCTACTTGGCCTCATCATGTTATCCCTACACTGTTATCTTTGTCACCTCTACTTGGCCTCATCATCCATCCCTACACTCTTAAGTTTGTTATCTTCTTCACACCGGCAAAATTTTGACAGTTCTCTTACTGCCCAGATCAGAGTGTATCCAAATGTGAAACAGACAGAAATGTGTGTGTACAACCTCCCTATTTCCAATAGGTTAAGCAAATTGGGCAACATTTTCCCATTCTTATGGAAGATGAGATGAGGCCAATAATAATTAAAGGTAATAATAATTAAAGGTAATAATAATTAAAGGTAATGCTTTTAAAGATAGAATGAAATCATAAAACCTCACAAAGGCAATAATCAAATTCATTCATTATTTTGCACCTGAGATGCTCAGTTCACTAGCTATCCCAAGCACAATAATAGCAAAATCACCTTTTTAAACCCTCTAATATTTTCAATAGACCTCATTTCAAATGCTGCAGAAAATTGAAATTTGTCGTAACTCCAGTTCAAACTATTTTTCTAACTTCTACATCTTCCTTTTTATGTGTTTTAAAACACTTTCTTTGATAAAATTTGGCTACAGATGAAATATTACAAGTTCGAAAGCAAGCTCAACAAAACTTTATAATCCACGACAAAAAATGTAAAAACTCAGTTTATCTATCATATTTTACTCATAAATTGAAAAAAAACATGAAAAAAAGAGGTATTATGAAAATCATCACCTTTGAAGTCTTATAAACCTGTGATGAAAATTATATTATGCATGTGACTTGGTAAAGCTCTCATGAATTATTGGAAATAGGAGCATATTGGAAATATGTGAGTCAACCATATATATATTCAGACACAAGCACACACATACCTTGTAGACATTGGTTAAACTGCACTTGTGTAACATTTAAGTCCTATATAAACACAGCACCACACCAACAATAGGAAGAAGCCTTGTATGTTTGTCACATTAATCTGTTTATGTCACATAATCACAACAGGCCCTGCTGTTTTCATCAGCACTGTTCCTACCACCAGTGAAGAACAGACAATTCAGGCACAGTAACTTTTTAATATTAGAAACCTCGAGCCAGAGTGAATTGAGAGTTAATCCTGAGATGAAAGAGAGCAATAAATGCTTGCATGCTGACTGCTACCTGGATATCCACTAGCGATGAACCTATGTCAATCAACAGTACCATTAATATCCCTGCTACTGGTTATTCTCATTGTCATGGCAACCACCTGAACATTTAACAACACCATACCTGAAAGTTCACTACCTTCACCACTGTCTGTGCTCAAGCGCTTGTCCTCCATGCCTTCTTCCCGCAGATACATCCGACCTGTCTCAAGACTGTGCTCCACCAGGGGGCGCTTCTCCTCCAGCTGATTCCGTATTACCTGTAAGTAGCACAAAATCAGATTAATGTTACAAATACCTTGACAAAACTGCACGTTATATATCTGTGTGTACTACTTGCCCACACAATCCTTCATGGTGTGCACAGACAGACCAGTGGGTGTATGAGTTAAGACAAATTTGTTCCACATGGAACAATGCATATATTCTGGACTGACCTTTACTATCCTGTAACAAAATGTTTCCCGGATATTCACCCCATTTTTGTCCATTTGTGTTAATATAATAGGCCTCCTCGGTCAATCTTACAATTGAGAATCCAAAGTGGTAACTATTGCTGGTTATGGTCCCAAATCACTTAAAATGGTGCATGAGCAATGTTATGTATGGTTGATAGATATACATATACTGACTACAAGTTTCTGTAATCAAGTGATATCACTTTTTGACTATATACTGTTTCATATCATTTTTCTGGGTTTGATTTCATACTTATGCAATACAAGACCGAAGCAGTGTACGTACATGTAGTTTCAAATCAGTGTTGATTGTCTCTTAAAATCCACAAAATATACCATGTAATTCAGATACCTTGTATTGAGGATAATGCAAGAAAAGCTAATACAATGTACATGTATTTAGCACATAAAGCTAATACAATGTACATGTATGTACCACATAAAGCTAATACAATGTACATGTATGTAGCACATAAAGCTAATACAATGTACATGTATGTAGCACATAAAGCTAATACAATGTACATGTATGTGGCACATAAATAAGTCAAATACATACAAGCTGTACATCAAAATATAAAATGTAAATTCAGCAAACCTTTATAAGGGATAATGAATTAAAAAAAAAAACAAGTTATGCATATACATACCACTTAAATAAGTTCAAAACTCCCCACATTTAAGAAATGAGGGTTGCTTTGTGTGTGTTATGGCATAATGATGCAGGTGATTGAAGCTGGCATTGTGGGTATGGCACACTAGGCCTATATATTTGCATTGAATGGCATCTTTCCACAAACAAGCCCTGTATCTTGTCGGCAAAAAATGCATGATTCTTAAAAAAAAAAAGCCTCAATCCAGTAGGCCAATATCTCAAAAATCATTTAATAAGAATTTCATAGCAGACAAAACTGGTCAGTGTGTCATACATGATGATGTACATGTAACAGCAAGTACATGATACACAACACTGGATCACACATTCCTTCCTATGTTATCAAAAACACAGATTTTCTACAAACATATCTGCAACTAATGCCTAAATATACTGTTTATCTTGTCTATTCAAACAAAACTGGAATATATTTGTGCTTGTGAAATATTGGTAATTTCTGTATATAAACCATTCAAGCACTTATCTTTAGACAGAGTCAACAGCTCCACACATTCAGCGCACTTTGGGTGCTGTGTACCCAAGGTGCATGGAGGAAAGTGGAAAGCTTTAGAGGTACACCATGTACCTTGTCTGGAAATATTAAATATAGAGTAGACCTGTCCATACTGAAGTCAGAGGCCTTTGTATGAGTAAGTTGAAGGTGGAATCATTACAATTCCGGTCATTGCGAGTACTGCTGTGACTTGGACTCAGAGGGTTATGTGTCTATAATTGTGTCTTGTACTGGGATATTCCTCGAAAACCTTATATGGCTAGACACTCATGAGATAACTCATTAATTCATCAGCTCCACATTTTAAAGGATTGTGAAGGAAACAGGATGACACTTATTGCACGAGTTGTCTACATCTCCTGTTCCATACAAAATCTTCTGCATAATACATTTTCAGACCTTGCATGTTTTTGTTTCTTTTTCCGATTCCTACATCACATGTAATTAAAATGACTGCAAAATTATTTACACTTCACAAAACAAGGGTGATCCCTTGCCAGCCTTCATTTCACATGGAGGATGAGAATGCATGTGGCAAGGTTCCTAATCCTGCACCTAATGGTAATCAATAATGTGACTGGCTCATCATCGGTCTGCATGCTACATCACAATGAGCTGCACCTGAATGGTTTCTTTTTGTTAATATATGTGTAATAAAGAATACTCATTTTATTCCCTTTTTTCCCCTTTTAATCTATTTTTTAAACGCTTATTTATCTATTTTTATTTTTTGTTGTACAATTTCCATAGTTTTCTATTTATTCATTGCCACTGAGATTTTCCAGGGTCCTGCAAGCACACATTTGTATATTCACACAGGTGTAACATGAACTTGATTTTTAATTATGGAAGATGTACATTAAGTCTTAACAGTTGCTTTTGTTGGGATTTCTTGTTATGAAGGATTACATTTTACCTTGCAACAAATTCAAATAATTTTCAATTTGCATCCTTTGCTTTTAGCTTAAAATATACATTGTCAGAACTATCTAGTCTTGGTCTATAATTAAATCTTTTTCTAATTATTGAATAAACACATCAAAGTTAAATAACACTGATACAGAAGAACACAAATTTTTATCTGTTTATTTTACAGTTTCTACCTGTAAAATGCCAGTGAACAACAATGTTAATTGGTTCAAAACATTATTGACTGCAATGATGTCTTGAGGCAATATATTAAAGCCTTCATCCTTATTTTCACCAAAAAAAATGTGAAATTTTAAGTTTGCAGTCTCATATTTTAAAAACTAATCAACAAATAGGAAGTAATGGAACAATTTTAAGGCTAAGTTTTTTTCCATGACATGGACATAGTTTTCCCTTATTTTTCACAGTTGTTACTCTTAACTAAACTTAATTACACAGGTAAAATTTCATGTCAAAAACACTCCTCCTTTGTGATGTATTTATATAATAAGCAGGGAAAAATGCTTCACATTTTATGTGAATTTATAATTTAGAGTGGACCTATGGGATAATGTAGCTTTGTCATACTCAAAGCAAGATATACAGTTAGAAGACGGTCAAGTTGTACCAGGGATGGATATGGCCCGTTAGTAATGTCAATGGCAGGAAGGGAACACTTCTGTTTTACTCCATGATTTTTGTAATCAGACATTACAACCCAGTGGGGAAGAAAATAAACACCTAAGTACATTTAAATAGCTCACATTAAATTCTGCACATTTCGTGCGAAGGAAATTAGACCAAAGGTTGTGTAGGTCGTTATCCTGGCCTCCATGATAACATAATGGACATACACACCATTTAGATTGATGTGACAGGAACCAGAAAGCCCACAGTTTCCAGCAGATTGTTGCCCATCATAAGCCTGACCTTTGTTTCACTTTCACTTGCCAGGCCATGTCAGACGTTTCTAGGAACGGATATTAGGAGCCTAAAGAAGCTGTTAATAGTGGTCTGTTGCAGATTGGCCCCAACATAAGGTGACATTCAGATACATAATCAACTGACTACGGGATATGTACTGACAAAAAGTGTCTTCTCAGAAAGTCCTCGTCTCCTGCAATGCTAGACGAGTCGAGCTTAATAAGCTATTGCTATAGCAGCTCTCAACTGAAATCCTTTTCCTTCCTGGTCTTGATTTCCGTACACTATGCACACTCTTCTTGTTGGGATCCGCTTCTTTTTTTTTCACAGTGATCGGAAATATATGTCAACACCTTGGGAGAAGACTTGTACTGAGACATGCTCTCAGTGTTTGCATGGCCCACAGCACACTTATAAAAGGTGTTGAGCTGTGTACAGTTTGCAATCCTAATCACTCTCCTTTCCATTTCTCATCCCAAAATGTGCGACGTCAACCCTGAGGCACCTAGGATAAGGAGATACCACAAGTAGGAGTGGGATCCAGTGTCTGAGAGAATAAGAAACCACAACTCATCAGGCACAGAGTCATTTCCTTTTTACAATGACACAAGAGCTCATGACTACAAGTAGTGTGTCTTTTTTAAACCATTCTGTTTGTACATGACTTTGGGAGAGTAACATTTATGCATACTTTGACCTTCATGCCGTCCAGCAATCTTAAAATCCACACTGAGCTATTATTTCCAAACTGAGATGCACTCCACACACAATAGCTTACCCTTACATGTAGCAGTAGTTTGACCAACATAAACAGAAGGGTCGTTCACTTTCAACAGACTCAATGGTGTAATGGCTAACACAAGTCATTTAAATGGCACACTAATCAAGAGCTGTCCAGGTTTAAATCACAATGGATTCCTTGACTTTAAGTTGTGTGAAAAGTGAAGAGAACACCTCAGGTTTCTAAGTCAAACTACTGCAAAGAGTCCAAATTGCAAAACAAAAGAAGCAGTGGTTTAACTAAAATCATGAAAAATAAACTACTAGTTAAAAAAATAGAAACATGGTTGAAATGCTGGTATCTTCCCTGCTCCCAGGCAGAGCTTCAACACAAGTTGTAGATATGCCAGCATTGATGCTGCATAGCAGGAGATGCTTGGAGCTAGCACCACATGTACGCAGTGACAGAAAGATGAAATACAGGGCAGGCAGGAAAACAATTAAAATCAATGCTAAATAGACTGTTATATAATTATTTTAAGTTATTTTAGATGCCTTTATAGGAAGGAAATGTAGAAAGAACTGTCTTTGCAACAACATTTGTATCCGAAAGTTGATATTTATTTGCAAGTGTGGTCCATTTATGTATCTCTTTTTGTCAGTCTCCTTCGGATCTTAGCTCTCACCACACACACTGTAGAACCAGCATGTCCATTAAGACCCACTTTGATGGACGTTTAGGTACATATACATCTACATTAATTGTAATTTCACCAGGCATTCCTGTAACACTTTCCTGCTCAAGTTACCTTAAGCACCTGGATGTAAATTGTCATCTCCTTCAATGTTTTTACTTGAATTGCATCTTAACAGAAGACAGTTCTGCTAAAATTTGTAGATAAGAGCTATCAAAATAGCATGCTGTGGGTCAATAGGTTTCCTAAGCATGGTCTATGTGCATCCTGTGGGTCAATAGGTTTCCTCAGCATAGGCTAGGTGCATGCTGTGGATCAATAGATTTCTGAGCATGGGCTAGGTGCATGCTGTGGGTCAATAGGTTTTCTTGGCATGGGCTAGGTGCACTCAATAAGCCCAACCCATGCCAAAGAATGTTATTGACTGTCTTATTCTGAACAGGAAGGGGTTAACAGGCATCACGCTGTATCCATTTACAGGGTAACATATATTGCCTTAATTCAGGGAATCTGTTTAAGTCAGAAAGAAGCAGAACATTGGAAGACAATCTCTTAATGGTGTAAGAAGCAGGATATCCTTCCAAATGGTGAGACTCAAAGCCTTTGTATCACTGCAACAGTATTACACTGTAATAACTCTATATGCAAATTAAAGCACTTACATACACTTCCATGTACAACACTCTCACTCAGAGATAAAGATAATGATATACCAGCATGCAACTTTTCCTGTCAAAATGACTACAAGAAGAAGCAGTCACCTCAAGTTCCTAGAGGTTAATTATAGAAAGTGAAGCAAACAATACATTGTTTATGACATGGCTACATTGTGATACATTTTCTTGCCTATTCAACACTGAATGAGTTAATATGTAAGACCAGCTCATCTCCTACAGATCATTTTGATGTTCTCAAATTACAAGTTAATGACATCTATAATGACTTTTCCTTTGATGTTTATTGCCAGGTGAGAAAAGCATCATTTTTGAGGAGCGAGGGTTAACATAGGCAGAAAGTCAGGCTGCAGATGCCATCACCATAGAAGTGCAATTTTATGCTAGTAATGGACCCTGGAAAGCCAAGGGATGAGTCTAATATGCATCAATCAGTTTGAGAAAAAAAAGTGTTCTCTTTCGTTCTATCTTAGACACTTTAATTATGCCATTAAGGAATTTGCTTGTCTTGCCATCACAAAATTGTAAAATGTTCTGACAGCGAGATTTTTTCCCTTTGTAAACCATCCGATGGAATTACTCTATCTTGCAACTAGCTTCATTAAAATTCACCAAATCTTAATGAATTACTGGGCAATTGGTTCCGTAATAGGTTTTTAAGATTGCCGAACTTTCCAGCGTATGGCATTTGTTACAATCTGATTGTGTGCCAGTAATAGCCTTGATGGGGCCTCAGGTGGGCCTTGGGAAAATCACGGTTATCCCAGCCAGTCTTCTTGCAAGGTACCACTGATGAATCTATACACTCTGTTAAGTCCTTGCCTTTCTACAATTGCCAGATAATGGTCTTGTTCAAAAGATGCAGAATGAAGTAATCATCTTTATGCTGGTCTGAGATGTTCCACTTTGTTCTTGTCTTGTCATTGTCTCAAGTTTTTCAACATGTACATCACTTACACTTACTTCAGTTTGTTTCAAGTGTAAACCAGACCCTCTGTATGCTGTTACTAAACATTCCAGTCTGCCCTTAGACATTCCAGCTTGTGCTTGCTTTCATCTCATGGTCTGTCCCACCAACTTTGTACATAATAAAAGCTGAACATTCTACTTTGTTGTTAGACATTCATTCTTGTGCTTGCTTTCATGGTCTGTCTGACCTGGACTTTATAGATGATATTACTGAGCATCATACTTCATTCTTAGACATTCCAATTTGTACTTGCCAGTCTGCTGGTTACAGTTTCATCCAGACTATGCTATTGCTAAACATTCCAGTTTGTACCTTCTACAGTTTCATAGTCTCAGTTTCATCCAGACTATGCTATTGCTAAACATTCCAGTTTGTACCTGCTACAGTCCCATAGTCTCAGTTTCATCCAGACTATGCTATTGCCAAACATTCCAGTTTGTACCTTCCACAGTTCCACAGTCTCAGTTTCATCCAGACTATGCTATTGCCAAACATTCCAGTTTGTCCTTATGCATTTCAGTTTGTACCTGGTACAGTTCCATAGTCTCAGTTTCATCCAGACTATGCTATTGCTAAACATTCCAGTTTGTACCTGCTACAGTTCCATAGTCTCAGTTTCATCCAGACTATGCTATTGCCAAACATTCCAGTTTGTACCTGGTACAATTCCATGGTCCCAGTCTCATCCAGACTACATGATACACCTCAACATTTCCAGTTTGTCCTCAGACATTACAGCTCATACTTGCTTCAGTTTCATAGTCTTAGTTTTATCCAGGATATGTCTTTACTGAACACTCCAGTTTGACCATTTTGTCCTTAGACATTCCCTTGGGCAGAATCATTTCATCCCAACCCAAAACACATGCAAATGATGGTTTGTATTTATCCCATAATGTTTCTATGGAATATTCTGTTTAAGTAGACAACAAACAATGGTTTTTAAGCAAAAAAAGAGGCCAGAAATAAGTCGAAAAGCATAACCACCTAACACTGCCATCGGCGGATGAATCAGTCTATTTTTCTAGAAATGTAATGCTGTACTATGTGATACAGAAAGCAGACGTGAAAGTCGTAACACATATTTTTATTACCCTCCCAAGGGCCCCATTATGGGGTAATGGTCCAGGTCAACAGCTTTCTTCAGCATGCTTTGGGTGCATTGCACAGTTTGATTCTAATGCTACTGACACTTGTCAACACTGTCTGCTACCTAGATATATTAACACCTTTTCCTCAGGCAAATGAGATCAGATTTCTGGATATATGATTAAAGACTTTCATTTTAAAGCCCTCAACAGTCTTAACTCTTTCAGTACCATTCACGTCTAAAGTCGATCTCCTAGAGTCAAACTAGTCTGATTTATCATTAGAATCTCAGATTCCTATTACTTGTAAAAAAAATCTTTCATTCACGTACAGCATGCCTCCAGTTCCAGAGAAAATATCCCAGGTAAACAGCTTTTCTTGGCATACATTGGATGCTTAGTACCCAATGTGCATCGAGAAAAGCTGTTGACTCAGTTCAAAATTTGGCACTGAAAGAGTTAATATACATGTATGACAAACTGGCATATGTTTCTTTAGGCAAAGATAACTAAACTTTATTGGCTGTAGAAGTACACTTTTTTTCTACATTCACAACTACATCACAGATGGTAAAAATTATTTTGTAAATACTATAGTGATAACTGTAAAATGACAACTTTTCCAAGTGTTATCAAACTGTTAGAAAAGGGCCTATGGCACTGTTATTGAAAAAGACAAAATTTCATGCCAAAATTTATGAGTTGTTTATTTTAATAATTATAAGTTTCCAGTATAGGACAAAACAAGAGAGACCACCCAAAAATGTAAGAACTGCATTCATTTAACTCTTTCTATGCCACTTTTTTGGACTGGGTCAACAGCTCCATGGCACACTTTGGGTGCAGTGCTTCCAAAGTGTATCAAGGAGAGCTGTTGACCTGTGCTGTTATGGAATATTCTATGTCCTTACACACATGCTGGTACTTGAATGAAAGATCTTTAACTCTTAAAGTGCTAATCACTGCTATAGCTGCTTTCTCATTGCCATTAAACATATAATGGTTAAAAGAGTCAAATTCCTCATGAAGATACCTTTTATTCAAATACCAGCAAGCCTTGTCTGAAGCAAAAAGTAGTCTTAGTCAACAGTTTTCCTTGGGACACTTTGCGCGCAATGCGCACAAAGTGTCCCAAGGAAAGCTGTTGACTCAATCTTGAATCTGCACTTTAAGGGTTAACAAGGAACATTAATCTAGCATCCTTATCATAACTCAGACTAGTTTGTTTAAGTAGTTCAATTTCAGTTGCAGCTGCTACTGAAAACATGGCAAGAACTGCAGGAGACAGGGAAAGTCAATAGGTTTCAAGCTCTCCCCCCCCCCCCCCAAAATGGAGGCCTTCTGCTTTATCAGCAGACTAGGCCCTGTGAAGTGGTCTGACAAGACTGCTAAATGAGGAATCACCATACAACAAACATGCTACCAGACTCTTGACCTTCTGGGATCACACACTGCTCTTCTTCATTAATGAGCAACTTGATCTGAGATGGGATAAGCTTTACATGTAAGCACCTTTTAGAAGATCTCCAGTTCAATGACACTCACAGTTCTCTCTGAGTGGTGGAAACATACTTAGTGCACTGAATCCCACACAATCGGCATTGCCTCATGCAATTTTTCGCTTTCTTTTACATTTCGAGTTAACAGCACAACATTTCCTTTGCCTTACAGTCAGCTGGTGAATTTCTTTGAAATATATTGTATACCCATCTAAAATACCCTTCAGATTCTTGATTTAAACTTATTTTGTGTTTGAATCCCCCAAACCATCAACACATTTCATAATGACAAATTCAGATCCAGTATGAGCATTATTTTTCAACATCATGGAATGCTTCATGCTCAAACCTTTTTTTTTTTTCCCATCAAATGAAAAACATTACAACAAAATTCAATAATGTTAAGATATTAGGTAGGCAGATACATGAGGTAGATATGGTTATGAGGTGGAAGGGTAATGAAGAATGTTCTTGCAGGGATGTCCAGTCCCTATACTTTACAATTATCTGAAAAAACTCCAGATTAGTTACACCTTGTACACTATTGGTCTAAACCTGTTTTATTAAAACAATAGGGTAACAGGTGTGCCCCATATCAACACCTCCTACAAACTGCACTCTGTTGCCTAATCCAGCTTCCCATACACATTTTGACAATTACCGTATCCCAAAGTTAGTTTTACTTTTCTAGCCATCAAATTAAGTCGGACCATTAATAAATCATGGTCTGCCTCTCATTCCAAATGATGTGAAGCTCATTGATTTATAAAATAATTTCACTGTTCAACCAATCAAATTAAGTCTCATGGATGAAACAAAGTCAGTTTGATTATCTAACCAACATCAGTCTCGGTGTTCCACTATTCATTCTCAGCATTTAACCAATATCATCCTCACTGCTGAATTAGTCAGTCTCACTGTTGGACCAGTCAGTTTTAACTTTTCAAACAAGGTCAACTTCTTAGTTCAGTATAACTAAAGCAAGTATAACTGTTCACCCAAAATCATTCTCATCATTCCATCAATGGAAGCCAGTCTAAACCTAAATCAGTTTCATTGTTCCATCAATGGAAGCCAGTCTCAATCCAAATTAGTCTCACTGTTCCACCAATGGAAGCCAGTCTCAACCCAAATCAGTTTCACTGTTCCATCAATTGATGCCAGTCTCAACTCAAATCAGTCTCACTATTTCATCAATGGATGCCAGTCTCAACCCAAATCAGTCTCACTGTTCCATCAATGGATGCCAGTCTCACTGTTCCATCAATGGATGCCAGTCTCAACCCAAAACAGCCTCACTGTTCCATCAATGGAAGCCAGTCTCAACCCAAATCAGTCTTACTGTTCCATCAATGGAAGCCAGTCTCAACCCAAATCAGTCTTACTGTTCCATCAATGGACGCCAGTCTCAACCCAAATCAGTCTTACTGTTCCATCAATGGACGCCAGTCTCAACCCAAATCAGTCTTACTGTTCCATCAACGGAAGCCAGTCTCACCTGGTGCTGCTCTGCTTGCTGTCTGACCGAGTTGATGTCTCCTGCTATAGGCTGCTGCTTCTGGATCTCCTCCACCTTCTGGATTGTCCACTCAATCAGCTCCCGCAGGATCTTCAGCAGCTGTGTCCACTGCTCGGCGTTGCTCTCCAGGCGACTCCTGTAACAAAAACAACAGTCCGGTCACAATAGTCCAGCAATTTATATCTGCTGCCCGTCTCTTACAGTACGGTGTCTGACCAAACATCCTGTCGCTCAGATTTTCCACAGTGAAGTCTGGGGTTTGTAAATTATTTCAATCTGTTCAGTTGTCTCATGTCTTAACAGTTTTATATATTTCATATTAATGCATATGATGCAGACTGAGAAGCTGGAAAAACTAATCGGTTTGCATCACGGTAAGAAATAAACGGGTTATATGCAGAATTCCTGTTTTACTGCCCTACAGGTCCAGCCTGGCCTTCATCAACAAAAAGCTCAGTCTGTAGTGCAGCATACAACATGTTGATTGAGCTGATCCTGATGTCGGTCTATAGAGTAAAATGAAACAAAAAATATAATGGCACTCATGTCTAGCCATGCAACCTGTCAACACAGAGAACACTTGCTGCGTCTGCCCACCTGCCCAGGTACATGTATAATCTTTTCAATGGGAAAATGTACAAATTGTATGAAATGTAATATCCTCTATCACCAGTGTGCCTCATTATGACAGCAAAGAAAATCTGTTTTTGTCACATATTGCTTTTTGTCCCACATCAAAAATTCAATTTGTTTCCATGCAATGTCCTTGAAGAGCTCAACAGAGAGACACTGACATACAATTGATCTATATTTTAATTTCAGAAATAAAAAGACCAACAAGATGTTGTCTTGCAGGTCTCCTGATGTCTGCCTTTTTGTCATTTAGAAACTTAGACAGTAACATTTAACCCTTTCCCCCTTAAACTGGCCAAAACCGGCTGGTGGTCAAATGTCGTCCACTTCAGTGTTTTCAACTAATTTCAACAGTAATGAACAAAATTTTGGCTGAGAATTGTAGATGAGCCCTATCAAGATCACATGCCCCAAGTCAACAACTTTCCTTGGCATGAGTTGGGCACTTACTGCCCAACTCATCCCAAGGAAAGTTGTTGACTCAAGTGTCAATTCGAGGGGGGAAAAGGTTAAAATGTATACATGTTTTCAGTGAATTGATAGACTGGTCTCCAGCTGAATATGCAATGAATGCAAGCATATACTGACGGGTGTTATAGGGGCCATATTGGTTTATTTGCGAATGGGTCAAATTTAGTGTGTATGATTGTCCAATGTGTATGCTCTTAACTGTGGATCAAAGTGAAATTCGAACAGATTATGCTCTTTAGATATGAACATCCTGTACCACCATACACACATGTCCCATTGTACCACTTGTCAGCTGTTTACTGTCTGACCCATCGCCATTTGTCCCCATGGGTTATATAGAAGAGGCCACTATATCCATGGTAAATCAGACTTCACTGAAAGTTATCCTGTATATGCAAATAAAATCCTTAAGGGACTTCCCATAGAAGCTAGCCCACCTGATGAACACAGCCTGACATTTGGCAATCACATGCTTGGAAGGAAAAGTCAATTTCGTCTTTAAAAACCATATAGAGCAGGTGGCTGGTCTGGAAATTCAAGTGTTCCTCATCACCTTTCTTCATCCATCCCTCATTAATATTTTCTCTTTAATTTTCTGCTCCCGCGAGTTTCAGCAGAATGTATTTTTTGCAAAGTTGTCATCACTTGAATTTTGTAGCCTACTTTTTTTACATTCAAGCAATGCATGCCATACATCCATACAATTGTGCTGACATAACAATGTTACAGAAAGGTCTGTTTTATGACTGAGCTGGCGACAGCTTTACAAATTGTGAGCCTACAGTTGTATGGTTTATGCTGGTAACAGACCAGTTCTCCCTGTCCAATTTTTACTGGAAGTGAACCTGAACAAGATGTACTTCCTACATAAATTCTTCACCCATGGCAGCAAGAGAATTTGCAGCAATCTTCTGAGCAAATGGCCTTGCCTTGGGGCTGTTACTATCATTATAGGTACATATGTGGGGATCATCTGGTTCTGCTGAGCACAAAACAAGCCATTCTCCAATAACAAAGTCCATCCGACCATTCTAACTGAAATGTCTGAGCAACAAAAAAAGAAGACAGGTACATGTAATGGAGTTCTCAGCTGTACTGAACTGCTTGGCATGTTAACGTTTTATGTTCACAAAGCACCACAGCGGTGACCACATGCAAACTGATTCCATACTACTAAAGGAATTCCCTCTATATTATTACATGTTGAAATTAAATTTTAAGAAATATATATTACCAACATGCTTGCCTCTCTACCTTTACCAAATTCTTACACTGCTTAAAACTATAATGTTTTCCATGCTGTTATTCCTGTGAGGAGTAGTATCATACCACCAAAAACCATATAAGATTTTATATTCCTAGTTTATTTCAGACCATGCCTTTGTGTATTATGGACAAAGTTACTAATGTAACAGTTCTTGTTGACTTACCATACACTCAAACCACTTTCTTTGTATGCCAATAATCTGTATGGTTGTTGAGTGAAACAAAAGCTGATTTGAATCCTTGAATATGTTCAAATTTTTCATACAAGCTGATATAACTCCAATGCCAAGCTGTTCCGGTTGTTTCTGCACTGCCTGGTCAGTCATGCTGCAGCTGTCCAAACAACAGCTGGAGCATAAATTGTCAATGTGCAAAACCATTCACTGAGGCTTTTCACTCCTTAGTCTGCAGGGTCTGCAAGGAGCTTTTTTCTGTTCATCTTTTGTCAACATATTTGCATGCATCAACAAATGTTGTTTGGGATATTAATTACAGAAATGTTTGCTCAAGACAAATTTGGTCTTCAGTCTTACCCATTTGTAAAATTTTAGGCACCACAACATATACCTTAACATCTCAAATCCATTTTGCAACAGTAGCTTTCCTAAATAGTTAAAGAGCGGAGTTTCTTCATCATGCAACATTGTATCCCAGTTGCTTTTCAAGTCAGAACTTTGTAGCAACATTTCCTGTTGCAATTATCCATTACAGATGGTCTTGTTTTGACGCCAAATTTGTCACCAGGTTACCTAGCCCAAATATTCTTTCATACTTTGAGTATGTCATGTACAAAAGTGTGTACTCAGTATCAAAATGTCATACCAAATTGTCTGCTTAGTATTATTATTCTCATAAAAGAAAAAAAAAAAGAGGAAAACCTGTACCGGTGTCAGAGAATATTTGGGCCCCCCGAACGGATGGGCCCCCGGGGGCCCATTCATTCGCCGAACGTTTGGGCCCCCCTACGAACATTTGGGCCCCCCTAATACAAATTGGAATAACTTAGTTTTGGCCCAGTACACTCTATATATACATCCTGTATGATATTTTGCAAACTCTAAAAGAAATATTTCGAAAAGAATTTGTTATGATTTTATAAAATAAAGGTAAATCAAACAATTGAAACATTTGCAAGGCTTAATGTTTGCCACTATATATACATGTATATACCTGTGTATTTTACATGTAATGTGGGTGCATATACCTTGTAGGAATTATCTCACAATCCTCCAAGTATATACGAAGTGGTTTTTTTTCCATATATATTTGTCCAACCCATATTTTATCACAAATCTACCCCACATGTAAAGATTCAGGAGCCTCCATTTTCGCCTGATTCCTTTTATCTGAATTTCTGGAGATTTGGAGTATTTAGGTCATGCAAGTGCAGACATAGGATAAATAAATGGGAGAGAGCCTTGTGGTTCCAGAACATTTGAGCCCCCTATTTGTAAGACTTGCATTGGATATAAATGGGGAGGGGGCCCTTTGGTTCCCGAATATTTGGGCCCCCTATTTGTCAGTAAATACCTTGCAATGAATATAAATGGGGAGGGGGCCCTTTGGTTTCAGAACATTTGGGCCCTCTATTTGTCAGTAAATAACTTTCAATGAATATAAATGGGGAGGGGGCCCTTTGGTTCCCGAATATTTGGGCCCCCTATTTGTAAGTAAATAACTTGCGGTGAAAATAAATGGGGAGGGGGCCCTTTGGTTCCCAAATATTTGGGCCCCCTGTTTGTAAGTAAATACCTTGCATTGGATATAAATGGGGAGGGGCCCTTTGGTTCCCGAATATTTGGGCCCCCTATTTGTAAGTAAATAACTTGCAGTGAATATAAACGGGGAGGGGGCCCTTTGGTTCCGAATATTTGGGCCCCCTGTTTGTAAGTAAATACCTTGCAATGAATATAAATGGGGAGGGGGCCTTTTGGTTCCAGAATATTTGGGCCCCCTGTTTGTGAGTAAATATCTTGCAATGAATATAAATGGGGAGGGGGCCCTTTGGTTCCCGAATATTTGGGCCCCCTATTTGTCAGTAAATACCTTGCAATGAATATAAATGGGGAGGGGGCCCTTTGGTTCCCGAATATTTGGGCCCCCTATTTGTAAGTAAAAGCCTTGCATTGGATATAAATGGGGAGGGGGCCCCCCGAATATTTGGGCCCCCTATTTGTAAGTAAATAACTTGCAGTGAATATAAATGGGGAGGGGGCCCTTTGGTTCCTGAATATTTGGGCCCCCTGTTTGTAAGTAAATACCTTGCAATGAATATAAATGGGGAGGGGGCCCTTTGGTTCCAGAATATTTGGGCCCCCTATTTGTAAGTAAAAGCCTTGCATTGGATATAAATGGGGAGGGGGCCCTTTGGTTCCAGAATATTTGGGCCCCCTATTTGTAAGTAAAAGCCTCGCATTGGATATAAATGGGGAGGGGGCCCTTTGGTTCCAGAATATTTGGGCCCCCTATTTGTAAGTAAAAGCCTTGCATTGGATATAAATGGGGAGGGGGCCCTTTGGTTCCAGAATATTTGGGCCCCCTATTTGTAAGTAAAAGCCTTGCATTGGATATAAATGGGGAGGGGGCCCTTTGGTTCCAGAATATTTGGGCCCCCTATTTGTAAGTAAAAGCCTTGCATTGGATATAAATGGGGAGGGCTCAGTCCAAAGAGTATAATCTGTTTAAAAATGAATGCACGGTTAAAGGTGAGAAAATACACAATGGCTCATACTTCAAAGGTGACTGTAACTATGTTGATGGGACCAGTGTAGACTGTTTCATGAGACAATTAATACTTGATTTATATCCCCCTTGCAAAATTTAATACTCTGCAAAGGTGATAAGTATAATGGTGATCAATTTCAAATTGTGAAACATAAACCTCAATATGTTGATAAATTATTTTCACAGATTGAGTAAGCTTACTCAACAACTATGGGATGCTTGGATTAGCAAGGTGTGACTGTCAAAAGAAACAAAGGCCAAAGGGTCTGCTTAAAGTCAACTGAAGTTCCCCTTTCCTTTGAAGTTGTTTTGGTGAAGGTATTGAAAGGGACATTGCACACAAGCATCAAGTTTGGCATCAAGTCCCTCAGTTTTGCTCATAAAGACTATGGATACATTACCAGTTCATTTTTATGGTGTGAATGAAGAAAAAGCTCTGAAATTTGGTGTCTGGGGCATAGTTTTCTGAGAACAGACATTTACTTGTACCAAACAGCAGTCTGTATACATATTTGTGGACCCAAATATTCTACACCCAAAGGACCCCCTCCCATTTCACATGCACAAATGTCAAATACACATGCACTTGAACACAAATAAACAAGCTACGCGATGTTACGATGTACTTCAGAAGGAAGCAACTTATAATTAAGGGCCTAGATATTCTATAATCAAAGGACTCTTCTTTGGGCCCCTCTAATTATGTCTTGCATGTATAACTGGCCCCTCTCATCATGTCCGTATGTATAAATGGCGGGAGACTTTCTGTCATGGAATCTTTGGCCCCTCTTATCTGTCTAACAGTGTATAAATGCAGGGGGGGGGGACTGTTTCTATTCTGGTATATTTGGGCCACTAGCTCCTATATGTATCACATGTACATATATAAAGATGTAATATATATATATAAAATGTAGTTTATTTCAGTTTCCTAATGTGTAGCTTGATATTTGTACGTAGGACAAATCGGTCAGAAGTGACCTGTAGTTTTTGTCAATAAAACTTTTACTTACTTACTTATATGTAATGTGCATAATAAATGGGGGGGGGGGGAGGGCTTTCTGTTCAGAATATCCCCCCTCCCCAATCTGCTGTTACATATATACAATTTATATCCACTTCAAGATGCATACAAATAGGGGGCCCAATAGTCTGGAACCAAAGGCCCCCCTCCCCATTTATATCCACTGCAAGGCATTTACTTATAAATAAGGGGCCCAAATAATCTGGAACCAAAGGGCCTCCTCGCCATTAATATCCACGTCAAGACACATACAAATGGGGGGTCCAAATATTCTGAAACCAAAGGGCCCCCCTTCCCATTTAAATCTACTTCAAGACACAAACAAATAGGGGGCCCAAATATTCTGGAACCAAAGGGTCCTCCCCATAAATATCCACTGCAAGGCACTTACATACAAGTAGGGGACCAAATATTCTGGAACCAAAGGGCCCCCTCCCTCTTTATATTCAATGCAAGGCATTTACTTACAAACAGGGGGCCCATATAATCTGGAACTAAAGGGCCCCCTCCCCATTTATATCCACTTCAAGACACAAACAAATGGGGGGCCCAAATATTCTGAAACCAAAGGGCCCCCCTGCCTCCCCGTTTAAATCTACTTCAAGACACAAACAAATTGGGGGCCCAAATATTCTGGATCCAAAGGGCCCCCTACCCAATACTATGCAGGGGTCAAGTGGCCCAAACATTCGGCAATCAAAAGCCACCGCCCACCAGCCCCTATCTACATAACTGGAAATTAAAAGTCATTTATAATTATTTTACAGAAGTACATGTACATGTAGTTTAGGTTAGCTAAGCTACTCATGAAAATTACTGGTCCAATTATAACTCTTATACTCAGATCCAAACATACTTGCATCAAAGTTAAATTTTCCATTTTCTATGAGAAAGCAAACTTAGGATCGAATCATCTGGTCATAATTCCGCATTGACTATAATGCTATTCACATGATTCAGGACTATATTTTTACATTTTGCATTGAATCTACTCCCATGCCGAGCTGACAAAACACTGTGACCAGCACCTTTTACCTTTAGTCCGCTGTAACATGACCAATTTTGCTGTTTTGCACTTTTAACATCATCAATGTTACAACAATAGTTAAGATGTCTCATGAAGTATGACAAAAATCAAATATGAAAGGGGGCCCAAATATTCGGAAGGGGCCCAAATATTCTAGAACGGTTGGGCCCCCGGGGGCCCGAATATTTGGGCCCGGGGCCCATCTGTTCGGCGAACGGATGGGCCCGGGGGCCCATCCGTTCGGGGGCCCAAATATTCGTTGACACCGGTACCTGTTACATATACCAGTAACACAGGTACTATACACAGAGACCATCACAAGAACATGTGTCTGTGTTACATATCACAATATCAATCACAATGGCTGGGCACATCATACCTGGACTTTCATTAACACCTGCCTTGTTATTCTAGTCATCAAAATGGCCTTTAAGCTTAAATGCTGTATGTAAACATGAATCTCAAGATCTCCAGGTGTGAACACTTGCACATTACAGGTTTCATCATCTCATAACCCTGGCCTCCCTCAAATCTACCTCAATTATACCTACGTGTATGTGGGTTTCATCTTGCCTCATCCATCTGTTTTTTTGTTTTTTTTTGCTGTCCTTCAATGCAAAATTTTGTGTAGTTTATACAGACTGCTAAAGTCTCCTTCTTAGCTGATACAGAGTCGAATAAAACTAAACAAATCAAATGGCCGAACCAGAACAAAGACAGAGTCGACGTAATGGACCTCGACCATACAACCTGTCATTTAAGGATGTCTGGAAATTTACCTGTACTTAAACCCCTGGCTGGACATATCATCTTGGACAAAGAGGCAGCTTTTTACAGGGCATATCAAAGCTGCAGACAACACTGATGGGCAAAGATTTCAGCTGACACAGCCTGACATCAAAGAACCACAAGAGAGCATCTTGTCAGCTTTTTCTACCTGTGATCTGACTGGATGGATTAATTTGATTAGCTTTGACATTTCTAAATACTGGTAACTAGAAGCTGATGTAAAACAAGATAATTATCACTGTTTGAATTTATGTAGAAACCTCTTTCACAAGAAACGATGCTATTCAGATCACTTTGACCCTGGCTGGGCTGTCTGGACACCTGCAATGTCATCACGTGTCTTTAATTCAAGTTAATTGGTATTTCATCCTCAACACCCCATTGTATGTAGTACAGGTGATGTACTGTATAGAATTCTTCCACTCCATAATAATAAGGACTGTTGAGAGAGAGAGAGAGAGAGAGAGAGAGAGAGAGAGAGAGAGAGAGAGAGAGAGAGAGAGAGAGAGAGAGAGAGAGAGAGAGAGAGAGAGAGAGAGAGAGAGAGAGAGAGAGAGAGAGAGAGAGAGAGAGAGAGAGAGAGAGAGAGAGAGAGAGAGAGAGAGAGAGAGAGAGAGCTGCAGGCAACAATTTCAAACCATACACTCTTACCTGCACTCTATTCAATTGGTCTTCTCTGATAACTATAATGTTGCCTCTCCAGGATACGGTTTATTGAAGTTCAATACATGCATATAGTATATCATTATGTATTTATAACTACACTATTGTACCTGTTAACCTGATATTCCTTCTGTGTTGGGCCAGTACAACTGTATCCATTTAATTGGCTTGTATTTTTTTAAATCCATAATAAATTATGCGAATAACACAAAGGCATTTGTCTATTACATTGCATTGTCTTCTCAAACTCTGACCTCTCACGATATATGTATTCATGCTCATATTTACAAAGGTTTACATAAAAAAAAAAAAACATTTTAGGTACATTTTTGGTATAATTCCCAATAAACATAGCAGCTCATTCTTTTTCCCCCCATTTTGCAATGTCATATGTATATACATTTGTTCCAAAGCAAATACTGGAGAGCTGGAGAGACAGAGTACACATTGGTGCCAAGTGTGCAGGCTTTACCACACTGCATCCAAATATGAAGGCAACACTTTCCTCTTTTCCTGTTTGATCAAAAAGCATAGACACAAAATTACACATATTTGACAGAAAAGGGTTATTAGTTATATATTTTGCACTTCTTAAAGATAAATTAAAATTGAGAACTTTGCTTTTACGCTTTTGTAGTGTCACTATTTTTAGATGGATGTCACAGTGCATCTCCTAGGTAATTCTCTATGATGTAGATGTTATGTTGGTATCATCAGAATTTAGCATGTTACAAGTTTACATGTTCAGAGCCATAGGGTTGGAAATAGTGTGCTCAAGATTGGACCTCAAAAGTCAACACAATGATACTGTGTCCAAAACTGGGACCTCATAATTGTATTGTAATGATTCTCATTTCATTGATCCTATATCCTTGCAACAGACATACTAAACTGTTTTCTAATTAAAAAAATAAAATAAATAAAACACAATTTATTCTTTATACCCTGTATGCAGGTTTATATATGAAGGAAACAATGTTGGGGGAGAGGGGAGGGAGCTACAACCCCATAGTCCAATCAGATTGAAATATTCTTGAAAATGACAATTGTATGGTTTGATATATATATATATATATATATATAAATTTGAATCAAGATCAAGCTATTTTTGTGGATGACTGTGTTTCTGCAGACTAGAGATCAAATAAGACCTGTAACAGTGTCAGTGCATGTGATCCGCAGGTCTATTTACACAGTCATAACAACCGTTATATAATGATTACATGGACATTATCCACCTGTATGTAATTCATTCATAAGAGTTCCCATAAAACAGTACCTTGCATCAGGTAGTATATTGGAAGGGACAATTATACATCATACATCAAAAATCTATTGACAATTTGATATCCCAGGCTATAACAAGCTTACAGATATATAATGTAGCTTTTACTGGACCTACATGTTAACCCTATTTTAACCCCTCATGGCTCTGGGTGCCCACAATATGTGTATATAAACAGCATAATCCTTTCCCCAAGAATTAAGTCAAAGTCAGCAGCCTCCCTTGGCATGAGTTCCCAGACCATGTAACATTGTTGACCTGTTGCAAGTTATCTTGATAGGTCTCATCTATAATTTTCAGCCAAATTATTTTTCATAACAGTTGAAATTAGTCCAAACCATTGGAGTAGATGACATTTCAACACCAGCCTGTTTTGGCCAGTTTACAGGGGAAAAGGTTAACAGATTAACAGATGCAAAGTCTGAAACTGGTGTATGTCTAAAGTTTCTGCATTAAGGCAAAAACATCTTAGGATATTTGATTAACTTTTTGAATAAAAGCTGAGATATATCTCCTCTGTATGCTTCCTACTTATCCCATTGAATTACTTGAAAAGTCTGATTAATACCCTACCTCCCTGTCCCTTCCTGCTTAACATCTACTTTTGGTGGCCTCAAAGCATGGCCACAATTAATGTGATTAATACCCTCAACAACAGCTTTTTCATCTCAGTACTTTTTTTCCTTCATGTTTTTCATATTTTAATGGATCTCCATGAAAGCTTTCAGCAGGCCATGAGGACACCAGACCCTCCGTGATACATAATAACATGTCATTGATCATAGGCTGTAATGATGACAGAGACATTTTGTCATTTGTTGTGGCACCGTCACTCCACAGGGATTTCTTTCATAGCTGATTCCATCCCTATCTCTGTTTACCCCTGATGGGTATCCACCCTGTCATCTAACCAGAGTATTTTGATGTATGATACTCACAAACTGAACACAACTGCCAGGCCTCTCAAGGGGTATCATCATAATTGGGTGGATTCCAGTTGATACTGAGATGTGAGGTAACAAGATGAATGCTCCATCACAGGCACAGGACACACAAAATGCTATCAATTTGACCCTCATTTACAGCTTGTTGACCCCAGAACAGTAACCTTTTCCCTTCAACTGGCCAAAAACTACTCCTTACAAAATAGACCATCTGTTTCTGTTTTTTCCTTAATTTATCATAGATGATAAAAAATAAATGACAATTGATGACACCTATCCAATTAATATGTACTAGGTCACCAGCTTTCCTTGCCTGGTAAGTGTCAAGGAGATTGGGATTATCTTATATGGCACATGGGGTTAACGATAGCAAATATGAAGCTTCTGTATCTTCCTTCAGAGTCTGTGCCATTTCATCTAGCTTACTTGCCTTGTCAAGGATAAGCCCTTCCTTCATCTTCAAATCTCCACCCACTCCCACAGTCAGGTGTCTGATACCTTTTGTCCAGCCCCTATCAAAATATCAACGACTACATTCCTCTATCTAAAAGTACTCCAGCAGGGGGAGGAGGCATAACCTACCATACGGTGCTCAGGAGTAATCTCCACCCACCATGCTCTGAGGCACCAGGGCCCTCTTAATTTACCAAGTCCTACTCATACTGTAAGGTGCATCCTAAGCCTTTCCAACACCCAACCTCTGCCCCACCCCACCTAGCACACACACCCTTGACTTGACTCTCCAGCAAGTCAGTCTCACACCTGTAGCATCAATGATCCCTGAGCCACCATTTATCTCTGTGTCCAACCCCGCAAATGCTGATCCATGACTGAATAAGATTAAGCTACAACTGTGTTGTGTCAACCCCTGCCCTCCAGTTGCCAAACCCTGTCCTTAAGATTCCATACCCTTCCCTGCACCCAGAACCACCAACAATCATACCTTTCACCCCTTAACACCCAAGACTCTCACAAAAGTAAGTAAATATGGCATCAGCTAGCAAAGATAGGTGCACGTATGTCTGCCTGTCAAGCAGGTGCCGCAGACATAACATGGGCACTGGGTACTACACTGTGACAGCAATCTGCCCCATTCACACAGTCACATGACTCCACTGTTCCTCCCAGTCCATTCAATGATGCCACAGTTTCTACACAGAACTGCAAATCTATTACATCCATTTGCATATCAAGACAGCCAATTTAACATGTAATATTTACATGGATTGTTTATCCCCCCTGTAAATCTGTGTTACCTTCACTTAGATGCGGCAATGAGTCAGTCGCTGGCGGTTCAGTGTTTTTCTATCTTTGTTACTGCCAATGCTTTCCTGTCAGCTTATGCCTGCACATTCAGGGCTCACATCCCATTTACAGGATTAGTAAAATGTAATTTGTAAAATGTCAAACCTACATTCTTTGAGGAAACTCCTATCTGGATTACTATCATTTGCTGTCTCTGCGCACAATTGGGTATAACTCTGCTGCTTCTCCATGCTATCTTCCCAGGTTTCGGAAAAAAAAAAACGAACATAATGCCATGGTGGAAATTTATGAAGGGCATTTAGACAGGCAAACACATGTAATCAGCTACTACAAAAAAAGGTTAATTGATTGGTTATGAAAATTATTAATGCAATAAAAAATTTTCTGCATAAAATGGGCTAAAAGGGGCTCGCTCTATAATACCCACAACAAAACTATCAATAATGAAACAGAAACTCTCCCAAAACAATGGCAAAGCACGGGAGGCAAAAAACTTGTAATTTTGTCTTGGCATAACTCTTTGCTTCTCAAGGACTCTAAAATGAATTGGTTCACCACTTTTAGTTAATCCATTCAGTGCTCACAATAATACTAATGATTTCTTGTATAGGTACTTACATAACCTTTCAAATAAACTGCTCCGTCCACTTAAAGTTACATAATGGTGTTACTTTTTTTCTAAAAGCCAAGTAACACATGTGGACAGAATGCTTGTCAGTTTCTCATTTCCTCTGCCAATATTGAACTCAACATCAGCCAATCTCCAACACATTAATTTGGTGGCCATGGACCCATGCCACAAACACAGATTCTAAAAGCCTTATGGACAGATCCTAATGGCAAAGTGCTTTTAATTTGTGGGAACTTGTTTAGTGCTTAAACACTGGGGGGTGTTGGGGTCTTTTCAGCTGTTTTTAGCAGACACGTGTTTAGCTGCAAAGACAGGACCACCCTGTGTTTTAAAACAGTCACTCTTCCCCGTGTGGTCTCTACTTGTACCCCAGAACTCTTTCACGACCTGGTGCAACTTGAGGGCACCAAATCACAATGGTTCCTCCCAGCAAGGAGCTCTATTCTAGGCTCCCTGCTCCCAGTAACTACCTGTGAAACACAGCCAGCATATTAACTATTGCTGTCTCAATGTGCCAGAAAAAGCCTCATGTTTAAGGACATCAGCTTCAGTGTTCTACACCACTTGCCTGCCATTAGAAAAA
The DNA here is from genome assembly GCA_964020975.1 of Hermodice carunculata. Lineage (NCBI taxonomy): Eukaryota > Metazoa > Annelida > Polychaeta > Eunicida > Amphinomidae > Hermodice > Hermodice carunculata. Next base: position 29,937,715 of record OZ026614.1, on the reverse strand, counting down.
AAGTTTGATTGAAAATCACGAGACCTATTAGGACAGCTTGCCCTTGGTAACCAACTCCTTCACGCAACTGTTAACTGCTAGCATCAACGAAAACCAGTAAGTCTTGATCAAAGGTATGATGGGTTAAAAAAACACCAATTGAGGGTCACCATCTATGGACTACAAGTGTTTTAACCTTCTGAACACAGAGTCATCAGCTTTCCTTGGTCCACTTTGGGTGCATTTTGCTTAGAATTTGATAAGGAAAGCTGTCGACTGATGTCACATAATACTTTCACCTAATGAAAAAAAAAAAAAAAAAGACAGACCACATTTATAACAGATGTTTTTTTTTTTTTTTAAAGAAGTTCTATGTGGAAGCTTCAGTGTCTGGACCATTAAGGTTGATGACCAGAGGTAATGCCAAGGTGTTTGCTGGTATAAAAGCCTGACTTTACACCTGAAACCTGTCGTTTCATCTCAGTTCTTTTTATGACTGTCACCTGACCTATGACCTCTGATTTCTGACCTCTCCACAAAAAAGATCAATAACAGCCCTTAGAATTAACTAAAAGATACTCACTTTACCCAGTAGGGGATCATGGAAAACTTTCTGAAGGAAATTTGATCTCACAATCATTTTAGCACAAGAATGGTGTTGACAAGTGTTCCTTTTAAGTGCAGTCTTCTTGTAGACAAGCCAAAACCATTTTGCCAACCCACCCATGTCCATGGTCTACATGTGCATCGATCAAGTCAAACAAGGCTTGGTTGCCATAGTTACGCCTGTCTTGACAGACAATCCACTATTGTGAGACTTCTCAAAAGTCAAACGTCTGACTAGTCTTCTTATTCTACCTGATTTGACCTTTCTGTGTATGTGATACCTGTCAACATCCTTGGACTCTCTCTCTCTCTCTCTCTCTCTCTCTCTCTCTCTCTCTCTCTCTCTCTCTCTCTCTCTCTCCCCCTCCCTCCCTGCATAATGGCTGCCTCAGACAGAAGTGCTTTTTTGGGGGAGAAAGACAATGGCTTCAACAACATGATGCATGATGAAGTGTTTTGCAATGGAAGGTAGCTGCAAGGTAGTTGATCAAATGCAATATCACTTGTATGAAGTTCAGGCCTGGGTACATGAACGATATCCCGTCCTCTCTGGAGACGAGTTTGAGGGGTCTGCCATGCAGTTTTACCACACACTCCCAAATAGGGCTCCACCCTTTTCACTTATTCATGATGCAGTCACACACATGTACACTGTGGCTGTAGACTTCAGTTACTGGTCTGGTCCAGCTCACTATGCACCTGTCCCAGTGGAACCCTAAATCATAACCTAGCTGTCAGAAGTCAAGCATCCACAATTCTAGATCATTCTCCCACTTAACCACAGATGCCCAAACATTATGGCGCCCAGATCACGCAATTTACATTTGTGGTGCCTGTCTTATCCAATGGAACTCAGTGAGAGGCTTCAAGCAGTTTGTAGGCATGTTTTTGGTGATAAATACAGGATCTCAGAATGGTGGGCAGAAATATGGTGTTTTCTTGTTGTGAGACAACACATTTGTCCACAACATTCATGAGTGACCCTACCTAACCCATGGATGTTACCCACAAATGTGCTCTCTTTGTGACAGGAAACACCACATTTCACTCCTACCCATGGGTGATTCTATTTATTCTATGTTTAACTGGGTATTAACCACAAAAATTATGCCCTGTAGGCCTACTTTTAATGCCAATCAGATATGCTATCTTTGTTCATGCTGGCTCTGGTCATACAGCATTACATCTGACGTACAATCTAACATGACCTTATACATTTGATTTTATGCACGTGTCCATGTACTACATCATTGTTGCTGGCCTATCACAATTAATTTGTAACAATGTTTTGGTCATGTGACCAGGATGCAATATGGTTTTTGGTTTTAACTACCCAAAAACAACATTTAACTCTCCAACTTTGAAATTTACCACCTCTAGTACATGTATGTGATAACTCTGCGCTGGTATATCAGACATTCATCACAAAACTGCATCAGAAAACTAATTTATACATATTCTATCCAATGAAATTACAACAAATAAATGGTACAAATTATAGGGTATTACAAGTTGGAGGAAAGACAGTTTCATGTGTTAGTCCCTTTTGTGGAAGGTGGACAGTTTACAGTATAGGACAATGCAATGTACATGATGCACCCATGTACGACCACTCAACAAAGCAAGAAGTGATCACAGAGAGGTGCACAGCTTACAGTATAGGACAATACAATGTACATGATGCACCCATGTACGACCACTCAACAAAGCAAGAAGTCATCACAGAGATGCACATGTTGAAGGCAGTAAATACAGATAGCACAGACAGAGGGTCAGCATCAGAAATGGAAGCTGGAAGGATGGATGGAAAGAGAGAGAAAGAAAGAGAGAGAGAAAACGTGTTCAGTTAAAGAGATATAATCAAGTACTGCTTAAAATATTCTCCAATCAAATAACAGTCTGCATAACCATATATAATACGATATGCTGTGAAAATGGGGCAATGCTGCTAATTATAGAATGTAGTTTTGATCTAGGCACAGCATGAAATTGACACTGAAAAAAAAACTTGTACCACAGAATTGTCCACCCAGTTAGCCATAGGCCTGAAGTATAAAACTTACCTGTCACAGATAAGGTGAGTATGGGTACAGGCCTACCTGTACAGCCAGGTTAATCTACAGAGAGTCAAGACTAGGAAACCTGGAATGAACTCATTCAACATGGCCTCTGATGTGCTAAGTGAACTGTTCATGTTTAACCAGGATTATGTGAAGAAATACAATCCACAGAAAGGCTCTGTCTGAAAGATCACAATAGACTTAACATTCCTGTGTGGCAAATACGGTGTACCAGAGAAGATTTTAAAAATGCTTTTCAAACTAGGACAAAGCTACCCCTACACAAACACCAACCCCTGTCAGAGGGGGTGGGGGTGGGGGGAGACACTCAATAGCTGATCAGAACAGATCTAACTTTGAAGTTAATTGTTTTGCTTAATGGCACATTTTAATTAAAGGCACCGGGATAGTTATTTTGTGTTGCAAGTAATTTTTCCTTTGTGAGAACCCAGTGGATTTTTAACTGCCTCTGGTGTGAAGTAAGACTAAAATAAAATGCTTAAATTTTGTGGAAAAAGAAACAGGGACTTTTTTTTATGTGCTGAAAGCAGAATGCTTTTGGGGCGAGGGGGGTGGCATCAAACTGCCACACTGGTCCACATGCACACCAGGGGGCACTACAGTGAAAATGAGGTCTAAGACCCATATTCACCCACTGTACATGCCTGGACATTCAGGTACAACTAAGAATTACAATAACAATTGCTGCTAGGGAATAATTTTTAACCAATGACTGTGCACGTTCCTAACATGATAAATTTAAAAATCAGCCTATTTTTTTTTTTTGGTACATTTTGAATATATTGTATTGTATATATGGGCTCATGTCTGACATAAACAATATTCATTCATTTGATTCTGAAATGAACTGTCACTTGAAAAATCCACTTTTCCAATGTAAAATTTCCTCCATTCAATCCAGTCATACAACCAGTAATAATTAATGAATAATTTACCCCAAAAATAAACACAAATCATGCAGGTATTGGCATTCACTGTCTGTTTTAACTGAAATCATTTTATGGTATGATGTCCTTTCTATGAGATAAGGTATGTGTATCTATGGTCAGTAACTAAAACATGACATTCTATCATGGAGGGGACCCACCTGAAAGAAATGTGATATACCTTCCATGAAATGCTAGCAGCACGGACAGTCTATGCAGATACAGGGATGACATTCTTATATTGAGGCATCAGCAAAGGGTAAGGGGAACAACTGCCCAATCGAGAAACGCAGTATCTGATTGCAAGGGAGTCCCGGGTACCAGACACAGGATATCAGTGAGAGTCGGGCCAGGAGAGGACTCTTCTGTCCACTCATCCTACAGAAGACACAGGTACATCTGATGGGCAGACAGGGTCCTTTGATGTGGACAGTGCTGCCATACCTTCAAACCCTTGTGTTTTTCAACCCCCTCCCCCCCCCCCTTTTTTTTAATGCATTTTGGTCTCTCAATTTCAATTGAAAAGTCACTCAAGATCTGTTGTTATTATTAATCAGGCTAAATGTACATGTATGATTACCTAATGGTGATGAAAACAAAAACAACAAAAAACAAAACAACAACAGCAACAACCCAACATTATATCACTATTATTATTATCACTAGTACATTGAGTGTGGTTCAATTAAACTAATGGCACACCATCCAAAATTACCAGAATAATGCTAGTATTCAGGGAAAATGCAATGATATGCAAGGAGATATAAAATATTTGATCTTTTTGGGGAGACTGGAAGAGTGAAGACAGCCTGAGGTAAAGGAGACTTGATGTTCAATCTGTGAGGCCCATCCACTCAGACAGAGCCCCGCCCCAGGCAGTCACAGATCAGCTTCAACCAATGCACCTGATCCCACAGCTGGCCACAGGGATCTGTCTCTGGCAGAGGGAGGGAGACAGGTACATGGAAGGTGTTGCCTGACCACCAGGATCCTCTCTGGCAGAGGGAGGGAAACAGGTACATGGAAGATGTTGCCTGGCCACCGAGATCCTTCTCTGGCAGAGGGAGGAAAACAGGTACATGGAAGATGCTGCCTGGCCACCGAGATCCATCTCTGAGCACAGGGAGGGAAACAGGTACACGGAAGGTGCTGCTGTGTGTTCAATGAAGTAACTGCATACAGTGATTGGCTGGTTATTATTTGAGTGAATAAAACTGTGAAACTGCATGACAAGAATTAGTGTGGGGAAACATTATTGTATATTCTACAGCTGGCAAAGAAATACAAAGAAAGGCCATTCCCAACATTTTGTAGCATATAATCAGTTAACAATTATATAGATTAAAATCTAACAAATATGCATGTACATGTACTGAGAAATTAAGACATGGCACCAAAGAGTAGACAATTGGCAACTATCTGGACAACATTTGATTATTTAAATTTTCATTGACAAACAAGTTCTCACGCAAATCAGCATTTATAAATTTCTCAATCTTTTACAATCCTGTTGATGATTCAATGATAAAGCAATTTATTTCAATGACAGCTCCCTTTGACATTAAGTAAAATTAAAGGTCAGTCCTAATTACATGTCTCCATAAGATCTTATAAAATATCATCTAGCAACATGATTTCAGGCATTTTTACAGTATGTGAGCCACAACCTTTGAGATGAGCCACATGTGCCTGAATGTCACACAAAACATCCAATATAAACAATACCCTAACAAAGGCTATTTTCAGGGCCGATAAATGTTCTGAATCTTCCTGCATCATGTCAAAGCTGCAGTTCTAGGCACATGATGGTGTCTGTGACCACTCCCATAGTCTGACACGCCCAGCACTGCCACTCTAATGGCAAGTGGGAACCCATGCTCCCTCACAAAAAATGAAAAAGACCCCCTTACATGTGAAGCTACCCCTTTTCCCAGCAAATTCAAGGTCATTTAGAGCCCCCCCCCCCTTTTATTTCTATATAAAATCGAGAATATTTAAGATTTAAACATACTGACAGGCATTGGTATAATCTTTTGAAGACGTTTAGAACTGGTATTGTTCACATGCCGATGTCTGACATTTTGTGGACTGTATTTATTGTTTCACAGCAACCATTACAATAATCTACATGTGTATGTGAAAAACACCCTGTTTTACCCACTTGGCCTTATGGGCTGACAGGGTATTGTCATTGTCGTGTGCGTGCATGTGTTCATCAGTCTGTACGACTGTCACCCTTACAGACACAACTTTTAAACAAATTGAGCTGCTATTGTGAAACTTGTATTGTAGAAACATCTCATTGAAAACTTGGCTAAGTTCAATATTCAGCAACCTTGACCTATCTTCAAGGTCACTGGAATCACCCTATTTTTAACCAGGCTGATGGGGTCTTAAAGTCATTCTAATCATAACATTTAAATTTTGTGGATGGCTTCACAAAAATATAGCCCCTTTTTTGCTTTTGTGTGGACTGCAATTTCTTGAAATTTGTGACTTTTCTCAGTAAAATGGAGAAGGAGCATGCACGCCCACTTCCCCTGGGAGTGACAGGGCTGCCAGGCCAGTGGGTGTGTATGCACTGGTAGACTTGAGGACATCTTTCTGATAGGCCTGCAGTTGTCCCAGCTGGAACAGGTGGGCCTCTGTGAAGAAATTTATAGACATTTTTTTTCCCTTTGTGAATGATAAGACTGAGGATATTGTTAACAGCAATCGCATCAATATCTAACTGGCCAAAATCCTGCTACATATACAGTATCTAACTGGCCAAAGTCCTGTTACATATACAGTATTACCATTGCCTCTGATGTGAGAAATACCAGCATATTTGACACCACTTACACATGACACCTTGGGACTTAGGAAAAAAGACCTACATGTATACCATCTAGTTAATGACAATACAATATACAGTAGAACCTGCTGTATGTGACCACTCCTTTTGCCATGAAAAAGTGGTCACATACAACAGGTGATCTTTCATTGCAGGTAAATTTGTAAAGAAATTGACTCCTGTGCCTCAGAAATATTGGCCACAAACAGCAGGGTGTCTCTCATGGCAGTGGTCACACACAGCAGGTACCACTGTCTGAAGTTTTGACAATTCATTTATGCACACAGAGCAGAGCATAACACAGTGGTTTGCAGGCTGGCATTTGGGGTAGTGGCTCCAAAACTTTACAATAAAAATATAAGGCCACATACAAAATATCCTGGTTCGCTATCAATGGTTTTCAAAAAAGTGATGAGGGAAGGATTTTTTTGTCCCCAAATGACTCATAAAGGCCATTTGCAAGTCCCCTTTTTCTCTTTGCATTAAATCTCCTTCATTCCAAATGCATTACTCGATACTAGTGGGCCTTACCTTTGTAAACCTGCAGGTGATCCTATTATTTATTTATTTTCTTCAATGATTTCAATTTTGCAGGGGTGGTGACTGACAATTAAGGTATTGCCCTTCTATATCAAAATGATCCAAGAGTTGATCCAACAGCAGATATAAGATACCCCTTAATAATGTATGTGTTTTATATATTTATTCGCCAACAAAAAGGGTACAGGTGCTGATGATACACTGGGATATTTTTTGACCTGGCCTAAGATACATGAAGGTCTTGCCTGCTGTCTCAACACCAGCACTGTATCCCTAGGCCCTATCTTGTTCTTATCCCAGCTCTTGCAAAACTGCTACATCCCCCCTTGAACTGTTGCCATTCCAAGCCAAGGACTTATACAGTGTATCAAGTACTTTATAATAAGTACATTTGATCAGCTGATCCAGGTGTGTAGTTGAGTCGCTGGTGCAAGTGATCAGGTCTACCTTTTAGTGCCCAGGCATCTCCACAGTGACCTTCACAGTGTTCTCATTTTTTTCAACAACTAATAATACCTTTCAGATTAATACCCAATATAAAATGATGAATTCATATTTCCTTCATGCAGGGCTTCTAATTTTACTGATGTGCCAAACAGAACTTACAAGTTTGACACTCCAGAATACAGTGCTTCAAATTTTTCATTGCAGTTAACAAAGATAGAAAAAAAATCCATTATGCAGTACATGTATTCATAATTTTATTAAATCAAGGGAACTCCAGGACAGGACATACACCAAAATATTTTGAGTGTACAGCTGAGTGAACCAGACCAACTGGGCAGATTAATACAGAGGTCAGAGCAAAGATTGGATTCTAAGAATGCAGTAGATGTAGAGAGAAGTATGGGCTGGTTATCCAAACAGGATAAATGGAGTCTGGCTTCCAGTAAGGCACTGACAGGTCAAGACATTTTAAAGGTTTAATTGTAGAAATTTCACACATGAAAGGACTCCTCCACCTGACAAGTTTTGGCCCTCTGAAGTGGGCCTTCCTCAGGAAAAAATAATATATTAGAAATATATATATATATAGATATTTCTGTGCAACAAGCACCTTTGAAGGTCTATAGAGACTGAAGGGTATAAAGGCAAACATTTAACACTTTTCTATATAATTTCTAAAAGTGCATAATCCAAATATTTGTTAGAATCTGAATAAGACTTTAACATTGTGAACTAACTGTAGAATAAACATACATATTTGTAACATAAATGTGATACTTTGATTGTTGTCATTCACCACATTGGCATGTTACCAAATTTTGCAAGATGAATGACATATTGGGGCATGTTCATTTACAAGTTCCCATTTTCATTGGGAAAACACTGATTGCCATATGGAATAGAGCTGCCTAATAACAGGATAGCACACCCATCCACCAGGACATAGAGGCCCTATGGTCAGCCAATCAGACGTAATATGATCTATCTGTCAGCCACTGAGGTATACAGCATGGAGATCAAATGCTTACCGTTGTCAAAACAATCATTCAATGGGAGTTGTCTGAATACCAGAATGTGATCATGTTTTATGTACAGCTGTCAATACATGTCTGGCTTAGTGATCTGGAATCAATAGCACCCATCCTTGCATTGTGAAATCCTTGTCCTCATTGGTACAATGTACTCCCAAAAGTTGTGTGTGTGTGTGTGTGGGGGGGGGGGGGGTTCCATGTATGCTGTCAGTTACTTTTGCATGTCAGATACTGTTTCAATCATGGGAGATCAAACAACACACTACATTTATATCGTAATTGGCTTACATGAAGGCCAAGAACAAATGAATGTCAAGTAGAGCACCATAGAGAAGCCTTACCAACTATGATTACCATTTGAAAAGATGAAAAGAAAAGTATAAAGCCATGGAATGTCCCATTCTTTCTTTCTGTCTTTACCATTTTTTTCTCTTTATGTAAGTGTTCCACTTTAAATCTACCTTTCTTGATGAACCTGCAACCTATATTGATACCCCACAGTAATATCCTGGTCAGTTTGGTTAATTTACTCAGCCCTCACATTAAGACAAGCAACCTCATTTCAAATTTATTTTGGCTTTTTTTAATGTACATGTACCTTTCATTTAGATTTTCTCATATCACCTCCATATCTTTAAAACACATTTCATCATATGGTATCTTTACAATTAACTTAGTCTGAAAGTACTTGATTGTCATGCGATGCCCAAAGCGAACAATGAGAAATAAAAGACCATAAAACAGCCTCTGAAAGAGAAGACCGAGAAATAGTGCAAAATCGTTATTATGGCTTTTCTTGATGCAGCAAGGGGAAACAATATCTGGTAAGACATAGCCATCTAAAAATATCTTGCTTCATTTTGTGTCATTGTCTGACAGATCATTATCCATTCCATTCTCCGAATTCAATCAATGTTACAAGACCTTGTCTCTCAGATCACTTCATTCAACGATGGATATTGGGGCAAAAAATGCTTATGTTTGCTTGATAATACACACAGGTACTATGTATTCATTTTTAATTTACTTTTGACATAAAAACAAAAATTTCCCATGCCCGAATATTCCTTACACATAGTTATATACTTCTGACACAGGATATAACTTACACACATGACTGTAGACATTAGGGATCTTTTCTCCATGCCTCACCAATGTTTCAATAGCTTCAGTACTAACCACGTTATGACTGCCAAGTCCAGATCCCTGCTGCTAACCTCAGACAAGGTTACTCCAGCTGCCACAGACTATCTCCTCCACAGACTATTTTACGTGGACAACCCAATTTAGATATTAATCAAAGCAGACTACGTGTCTCACCTGAGATCACCTGGATTAGGCCATTTTGAGCTGGCTGAGTCCCGGAGTCCTGGTCCCATGTTTGCAGCTACCTTGCTTGTGTCGTGTATTACATCAAAATAGGTGTGGAATGTACGGACTATTGCCAGACTACTCGCTCACCTACTTGCTTATTGTGTCCATTAAAATTTCATAACTTGTAGGCTGGCTGGTCACCCAGCCTTTTACCACTCACAGAGAAAACACAAAAGTGACTGCTTGACAAATATCCTCCACCTCACTAGTTTTACTACTTTCAAAATAAATGAAACCCAGTCTGGACAAAATTTGCAGACAAGACCAAGCAGAATGACATGCCCCAGGTCAACAGCTTTCCGTGGCATGGGCTGGGTGGCAAGCATCCAACCCAACTGGTCTTAATCTGATGGGAATGAGTTAATAACTTGAGGGCATGCATTATGTCTAAAACCACTTACAGCAGATAACACAACATACAGCCATACCTGGACAGTTTCTTAACCCTTTCCAGCTCAAATCGTCCCAAAGTCCCCCAATGTAAATTGTCGTCTGTTTTAATATTTTGTTTACATTTCATGTAAATAGATTTTTTTTTTGAGAATGGTAAATTCCTGAGTTGTGACAGTATGCCCAGGTCAACAGCTTTTCTTTGGGCATGTTGGGCACATTGTACCCAACCAGCAACAAGGAAAGCTATTGACTCAGACTTATTGTGACCACCAAAGGGTTAATTGATGTGTTCACCATCAGTGGTATACACTGTGTACACAGCTACACTCTTATCTCACTTTGAAAGCTAATATCATTCTCCTATTATCTCTATTAACTCCATAAAGTAAGGAAGAATGGGAACATCTAAAAGCCATGCACCTTAATATACATGGAACTATAAATTTTTTATTCTCTCTTTTTAAATATATTTTTATAACTAGATGAACTGCCTGGCTCAGCACAAAGCCTCCCAATCAGAAAGAGTTTGTTAATCTTCAGTTAATGCAGGTCTGAGTACTCCGATCATAATCAGCATTGGTTGTGATCAACGAAAGTTTCCCAAACACAAACACAGTTTTAAACCTGTGTATGAGATGTTTGATACAAAGTGTTTGTGTACCACTGACACAAAGTAAGCCACAACACCAGCACATTTTGCTATACTCAAGGTCAGTGCCTGGTACTTTGTAACAAACATGCTCACCTGTTGTCCTGGTTCACTGCCAGCCAACTCACCAGATGTTGCTCTGGGTTGCTCAATATGATGCAAAGAGTAACTTTCAAATTCTCCAGCCTCAACCTACATGTAGTGTTACACACTCCTACATGTATAAGACTTCTGTCTCTCTTTGTCCACAGCTTTACCTTTCAACTATGTTTGGAAATTCTATCGTGAATGAGTCCATGCATATCAACATTGCACATGTGTCATCAATTTACTTAACAACCTTAACATTGATTAGAACAAAAACAGACTCAGGCCTGTTACTTTTTTAAATCTACTTCAGGAACTATTTTTGTTGCAGCTGGCCCTCCCCATGTTCTGTAGGATAGGTAGGAGTTATCACCAGTTCCTACATGGTCTGATGATCAGGGTTATGTAGTTACTGACCACTGACCTCTCCATTAGGTCCCATTCTCTGATTACATCACGCCTTTATAATCACAGTCATCACCTGTGTCACGCGGCTATGCAGCTATTACCTCCTTTATAAATTCATTTCAAGGTCTTAATTAGATGATTGACAGCACAGCGCCACCTAATGGAATAAAGATGCATGTCCTAACCTTCACTCACTTTGTGTGCTGATATCAGTCCATTATTCTGGTATCAAGTTACATTAGACTGTGAACATTCACGTCTTTGGAACTGCATGTACATGTACATGTAAACTTCTTTGGAAACATGCTGACTATAACCTTTTCAAACAATCCTATTCAGAGTGCATGGCCACAAGTGACCAGCCCTCTAACTTACTGGTAACCAAACTCACCACATATTTTCCTGTGTATATTTTTCCACAGAAAATCTAGCAAACAGTTGGTATTTGCAGATATCATCTGTGAATTTTTCAGTTTTCACAAGGCTGGCTATTGACCAATATGATGGAAGCAAAAATTGGTAATCACCAATGAAAAATATATTGGAGCATAGCCAGATCGGCCAGGTACATGTATGTGACAAATACATGTATATTTCTTTACTTTGCTTGAATTACCAGAGAAGTACATATTCAAATTTATTACGGGAAAATTAGTTTTCACTGAAGGGCATGTGCAGGCCACAACATACCCAAGTCAGTGGTTTTAACATAGATTGCTCAGCTTTGAAAAACACTGGACTCAGGTCTTTGTGACAATACTATGGAATGAGAATGGTGGTATTATGTTTTTTATCATCATCTCCACTTTTGTGTTTTCACAGAATCTTCAACACAGGAGTCCATGATAAAATAAATACAAATATTGCTTCCTCTGCAAGTTTTCTTTTGTTGAAAGCACATCTCCATGATTTCCTGTACAGCAAATTCTAACCACTCAGTGATGACACTGTTAAATGAAATGATACACTAAAAATGTCATTTTGGTTTGTGTTTTAGTTCATGTTTGATGGTAGTTATATCCATGGCAACACAGCACATTATTATAGGCATACTTGCTTTCAAAAGTAGTAACCATAGCAACAAATTCTTGTGAAATGATGTCACATCTGACACAGTATCTTAGCTGTTGAAAAGTTGCAACCATGCAAAACATCATTTGACATGTTAGCACACTGCTTTACTTGACACAGAATTTTGGTTAATTCAGTCTAATATAGTAACCATGGCAACGTGTGACATCATTCTAGCGAAAGATGCCAAGAGTCCTGTGAAGGTAGTGAATCGTATTATAGAAAAGTATTGAACCGTCCATCCAGGAAACTGGATTTGCCTAAGTAGTGCACGGAATCAAATGTGATTACAACAGATATGTGCTAATCCACCAGGCTAATGCTATCACAGATACACTGTGTGAGGGAACTGACAGCAGCAGCTACTGACCTGATTTCTACAGACTTGGTTTTCAATTGCAGCCACCGCTGATTCATCTCCTCGAGCTTCCGCTGTAGGACCGGTGCTTCTGCTGCGTCTGCACTTCGAACAATCTGGCGTCCCATTGTGTTGAGAGATTCAAACACATTCTGATGGGCTTCTATCTCAGTCTGCAGATCCTGCAAGCACATAAACGAACCGAATGTCACTTCTGGTGTCTGTATATATAGGTTTTTGAATGTGGAGACAGGACGTCTATCTGCAGTGATCTGATTATGATTGTGAGGCATACACTGTTACAGGTGTATATGTCATTCTTATTCCCTCGATATCACAATTGCACATCTTACCTGGAATTTCAGTGGGTTATCACCCTATAATTTCAGGAAACAAAGTAAAGTAGAATTGCATTCAGATTCTTCATAAGATGTAAAAGACCTGTAATATCCAGCAAACGTAATTTCAACAGGTTCATAGCTCTAACAATTGATCACTATTTTAGATCTTCCCACACGATCACAACATTGAAGTTCAACAGACCAAACTGTCATGAAATAAATAGTTAATCTTACATGGCTGAGAGTGAGTTACAATTTTTTTTTCTCAGAATGGATCATTGTTGGTCACTCGTGATTTTTTTTCTACCAACAACGATCCCTCATGAGAAAAATAGTAACTCAGCTCTCCAGCCATGTAATATTTTATTTACTTTATGTTTGGTTTGGGGACAAAAAATACGGCCTTAAATTGGCCTACTTTCAACGCCAACCTGATGTGCCATGTGTGTTTACGTTTGTCCTTGTTATTCAACGTCACGTGTGACGTATAATCAAACATCCCTCGTGTACATTTGATTTTGTCTACATGTTTATGCACTATGTCACTGATGCAGGCATGTCACACTTAAGTTGTAACAATGTTCAGGTCATGTGATCTACAGTGAGTTACTACTTTTGAATTTCACTGTAGAACATAACAATTTGCCCTCAAACATAGAATAAACTGCAAATAAACTCAACCAATGCTGAGCATTAACGTTCCATAGTCCAGGTATTTTCCATCCAATGTCAAAATATTGTTTTCTATTATACATGTAATTGACACTTGTTCTGATACTTTTGAACGAAATACATGTAGGCCAATTAACTCAGCCTGCATAAATCAAATGTCAGGATCTTAAGGGGGAACTGATAAGATTCTGTCAGTTGTGGTGCCACTGTGCATATTGAATCATACAATATCACATCAGTATAAGCACTCATCATATTTACTGTAGAATCTCAAATGCTGGCCTGTGGTTCCTCTATAAAATAACAGTTCATGGTTTTACCACACAATGACAATGGTCAGCTCTATAATAGAATCACAACAAAAGGTCCAACCCTGGATTCACACTTTTTAGTGACCCTGCCACCTGAAGCACCCTGCTCTCCTTTTAGTGACCCTGCCAGCTTAAGCACCTCTCTCTCCTTTTTAGTGACCCTGCCACCTTAAGCACCCCACTCTCCTTTTTAGTGACCCTTCCACCTCAAGCACCTTGCTCCCCTTTCTATATTAAGTAAATGTCACACAGCAGATGTTCGAATTTTGTACCATCATCTAAGCAGAAATTTTTGTCTGCACTTGAATCTTACATTCTGAAAATTTCCTGTGTTACATGCACACTCAATTGGAATAAAATCATAAGGTGTTTCTGCTATATAGTCTCCTTATATACATCTTTCCATAGACCACCAGTATGTCCTTGTGGTCCTTGTATAGGGTTTAATTCATGGTAAGACCATTGAATCATACAAGGTCATGCTACTCTAACTTGAAATTCATTGCGTGCTAAACAGACCAATGTCTGTTTTCTTCACTCCTCTTGGTAGAGATGATAAATATGCAGCTTGTTCTGCTTTGGAGGCAACAATACGTGGTCAAATCCTAAATGGAAATAGGTTGTCCTGGATACCAAATTGACCTCCTGCAAACAGCAGAGGCTGAGCAATAGGACATGAGGTCAATTTTCATATTTATCCAACCAACCTGCATAATATGTGGCAAGAAAGTTACAGACATGTCAACAGTGAAGAAGTCGACGTCAATGAATTGACATTTAACCTTTGTTAGCCCCAAGGGACTTCGTGTCAATATATATTGGCATGTAATTTTTCTCTATTATAAACTACCAGAAGCCACAATGATGTCATAAATGTCAATTGATTTTGTCGGAGTAAATTGCACCTATAATGGGACAAAGAGAGCTTTTCAATCAGTGCACAGAGGGTTAAAATGAAACTTCTTGAAGGATAGGTTCCAGTTCTGGACCATGGAAGAATATTTTATCGTCACAAAATATATAGGCTCCGAAACCTATTCTGAGCAGTTGCCTGTTGAAGACCCTTTAATCTATTTGGGCTAATACAGCATATATGTCTATGTTCTACAGAGGAACATGTGCAATATAGACAATAGTACTTCCATATGTAAATAGGTTAGACAGTGACAGGTTAGATTATGGAGAGTAAAGAGTTCAGACTGCGGAATACGGTAATGACTACTAGGAAGTGGTTCTGGACAAAAAGACACAAATAAGACAATGTCTGACCTGATGACTTGCCTATAAAAGAAACATTCAGGTTTTGTACCATGTATATACCCAGCTACATGTGACTTGGAATGAATTTGTCATTATTTTTGTTCTGGTGGCTCATATGACGTATAAAGGACTTCCATGCCAGATGGTTCATCTTGGGCATCAATCTGTCTTATTTTATGTTTAAACTTACTGTTTGATTTATATCCCTTGATCCCCAGTTCAAGTAAGTTCCTTTAGAATGTTTACTCCAAGAACTCTTACTCAATTTATGGTTCACAATCCAAGTTTGATGACATTCCCATTGTAAAAACCAGTTCATGACATGCGCATGAAAGTATACCTACACTTTATGCTAAAATGTCAAACTGTATAACCAAAGTACTCAGCTGTAAACTGGTCAAAATATAAAAAACTATCTCTGTTATTAACTATCACTATTTAAGGCACTTACTCCCTGCAGGAAACCCCTACCTTTAACTATGGGATATCAGGTGCCCTATTTAGAACCCTTATTGCTACCATAAGGGCTGTCCTACCCTTCAGTCCAGGACAGTAGCCACCCTATTTAGCACCCTTATCCCCAATGTAAGGGCTGTCCTACCCTTCAGTCCAGGACAGTAGCTACTCTATTTAGCACCCTTATCCCCAATGTAAGGGCTGTCCTACCCTTCAGTCCAGGACAGTAGCCACCCTATTAAGCACCCTCATCCCCAATGTAAGGGCTGTCCTACCCTTCAGTCCAGGACAGTAGCCACCCTATTTAGCACCCTTACCCCATAAATGCCCAGACACCTGTTAGCAGGAGACAGTACATAATGTATCTAAAGTGTTAGTAAATATCATGCCCTTAAATAACAAATAATCACCAAATAGCCTACATTTATACGGTGTACATGAAAATTTTTAGTCTAAGTCTACCTTCACAAGCTCCTTTCTGTTAAAAGTATTGACATGTGTCATCTGCTTTATAGACATAATCACCACTGTTGTGTTTGGCATCAGCTGTATCACTCTACAACTGTTTATACTGGAATTTTTTAGTTTATTTGTAAATTTGGAAGTAGCATGAGAGCAACATGCCCAACAAAGCATATTGCCAGAATAAACAGCATCAGATAATCACTATGAAATATATTACACGATGACTTGCATGTGCATTAAAGACAAAAAAAATCATCTATACTTCACCACTTTTGATAAAAAAGACCCAAGGCACAAACCCATGCATATTGACTTCACCATTTCTCCCTAATACCAGAAGCATGCCCCCAGATGTCAAGTGTTGTCCAATTCCATGTTTCATGAATTTACATTGAAGAAATCAATTTGAAGGAGAATTGACAGGGCAAGTATACATGTGCAGCTTGTATTAACTCTTTCAGTCCTTAGACCACAACACAAGTGGTGCTCCTGTAAATTATGACAAGGATTCCAGATTTGAATTCTCCATAAAATACTTTTTATTCCAATACATGTACCAGCATGTCTATGGTTCTAGAATGCCAGCATGTCTACAGTTCTAGGAGGAAAAAAATGCTCCAAGCCAACAGCTTTCTCCAGCATGCTTTGGGTTCAATGGGCATTGTGCCCAAAGCATGCCCAGGACAGCTGTTGGATCAGTTCACAATTTAGTACTGAGAGGGTTAAGTCAGCATTTTTTTTTTTTTTTTTTGGCAGTAAGGTAGGTGCTATCGGGGGTTGAGGGTGGGTGCGGGGGGGGGGGGGGGGGTGGAGAGTAGGTTACGGGGTTTTCTAACCTGACAAAACTATTTATAAACATGCTTGCATACAGCAACCTATTTATTTTACAAACTGTTTTTTTCTTCTGTATGTTGTACCAGGCCAAAATAATTTTCTACACCATTCTACTAGGACCACACCTATACAGGCAAATTCTTCAGTAGTCGAATTGTAGTTAAGCGTAAATCTATAGATAAGACACCAGGTCTCTGTATTGTGAGTCGGGTCTCTGTATTGTGAGTCGGATCTCTGTATTGAGACTCGGGTCTCTGTATTGTGACTCGGGTCTCTGTATTGTGACTCGGGTCTCTGTATTGTGAGTCGGATCTCTGTATTGTGAGTCGGGTCTCTGTATTGTGACTCGGGTCTCTGTATTGTGACTCGGGTCTCTGTATTGTGAGTTGGATCTCTATATTGTGAGTCGGGTCTCTGTATTGTGACTCGGGTCTCTGTATTGTGAGTCGGATCTCTGTATTGTGAGCCAGGTCTCTGTATTGTGACTCAGGTCTCTGTATTGTGAGTCGGATCTCTGTATTGTGAGTCGGGTCTCTGTATTGTGACTTGGGTCTCTGTACTGTGAGTCGGATCTCTGTATTGTGAGTCAGGTCTCTGAATTGTGAGCCGTGTACTCTATGTATTATGCATACATAAAGCATAATATAATGCTATCCTGATCTTATCAACCTGTGCCTGCCGTTGGATCCAGGTCCCTCTCCTGTGGCGGCCTTGCCCGGTGGATAATAAATCACACTCCTATCCCAAACAAGTCTGCTTGTCTTGGGCTTTTAACTTCCTAATGCATACCAAATTTACAAGCAGCTTTTAAATTAACAAGTTTGTTAATTGATTAACGGTAAAAAAACAATCCAGGGAGCTGATAATTCCATGAAAATTTCAAATCGCAATGCATTAATAATGTACACAATGCCTAGAGTTAGCCATAAATGTGTTTTTGTTCTGTGGCATGAGATCTGGCCCTGTAATTTTACAAAAAGCTCCCAAGGAGAAAGGTTAACACCACTTTTCTTTTTTATTGGCAAACAGCTACATGAAAGTTTAATTATCATCAGGCGATGAGAACAAAAGAAAGGGGGGGGGGGAGGCCTGGTGAGCTGGTACAAGTCAAGTGAAACCTCATTATAACAACACTCAGCTATCTGACATATTCAAAATAATGACACAAATTTTCATGGGAAAAAAGTTTCTTTTCTTTGATATTTGATATTCAATTATCTGACCTATTTCTTAATGAACAGATGGTGTCATTATGACGAGTTTTTACTGTAATAATTTTGCCCTAGTAGAAGGTATGGTACTTAAGAAAATGTGAAAGTAATGTTTGGTACAAAGTATGGAAATTCAAAGGGAATCCAGTATGTCAGTACAGCAAATAAAAACGCCCAGTACACCAGTACAGAAAACCCCTTACCACCCCCCACCCCCCAAATGATTAACCAACAACTGAAATATGGAATTAAAAAAAAAATTTATATTACAGAAAAATGGTTTAATTGCCAGCTCATAGTTGATTGAACATAACAGATAAATCACAAGTTACAGCATGGTCAATGTACAAGGTATATACTGGTCCCCTCCCCCCTTATGATATGACCCCTTTCCTAAATGAACACACACAAAAAAAAGCAGGCATACAGTGTACCATTGTTATGTGGTTCCCTTCAAGAAATGCCTCCTCTTGAATGCAGTGGCTTTCCAATCACAAAAAGGAGTGGCTGTATGAGAGGGGAACCAACACTGTGTGTGTAACAACCACGGTGAATGTACTGTACACTCCATGGCATGGCTGGATACGAAACTCATTTTTCTATATTAGTTCACATCACTACACATTCAGTACCATGTTAAGATTCTTACATGTGCCAACATTGGTACTACCATGACATTCACCATATATTAAATTTAGAAATGGGCATATTGTTAATCACTTAGTTATGCTGTATTTTTATTTTTCTCTTATTTTGTTGATGGTACAAAACCGTGAACTGTTCCAAAAGAGCGATATTAATACTTCAGTTAAAAGTCCCAAATGCAAAAACTGTGAAAATTTATACACATAAAAATAAGTACAATTAAAGTAAAATTTTAATATTCAAAGTAAAATTTTACAATACACAAATTGCCATAGTGTTTTTGTTCTGTGGCATAAGATCTGCCACTGGAAATACTTATCGTCATTGACTGTGTATAAAATAACCATCACTGTAGTTTTACAGTCTGCTTTGGTATCCCAGTTGTCACGTTTCTGATCTCTGTATAATTTAATCATGAGTTTCTCACTTGAAGTTTTGTGCAATTATGACAGCACACAGGCAAATCATAACTTCAAAAGGATAAAATAAAGGCATTATTACAAAATAAGGACTAGTTCTCCTAATTGAATATTTTTTCAGGCTCCCCACTGTAAGCTTTGGGACGCAAAGCTTCTTTAAAAAAAGACAAAATAATGGTGATGGTATATGTTTTAATAGATCACACAGTGAGTGAGTAACCCACGGAGAGCTTTCAGAATGTAGCTCCTGCTGTTCTATATATATTCTCAGCAAATAAAATCAATTATGAACTCCACAGAACTCGTGACAGTATCTCTCTATTTTTCTCTTTTTCATTCATTACCCCTGCATACTGCAACCAAGACTGCTGACTAAAGCTTGACGGAAACTAATTAACGAGTAGACAAATTTAACAGTTTCAGCTGAAGTTTAAACTGGATTCATTGGTACATGACATTGTATTTCTGAAATCTAAACTCAGTACATATTAAATTTCAATACAGAAAACTGTCTAAATATCATAAAATCAACCAGAAAAAATATAAATTACAGACACTGAAGCCACTTATGCTATCTTTCACTGGTTACATCATATTCTACGCCACAAGGCCCTTAGAATCAATGTACATGTATCAGGTTTGTTTCCAGCAATAAAAATGTTGGAGCCCAGTGGGTCAACTTTGACAGGTGCCAAAGAGACTTATTTTCACCACTCTGCACTAAATTGATGAAGGCCTACATCAGTGTATTTTCCACAGAAGCCAACATTCCCAACTAGCCTCAAAGCAGCTGCAGTTTGCCTTTCTAGATAATTCATTAGTTAATGAACTAATGGCATGTTGGTATGGCTGTCAGAGCTCTTTTTATGAGGAATTTGACTCTGATCATTCCAATTCTAGGACGAGAATGTGGTAAAGCAAAAACGTGGCACAAGAGTCTGGAATGTGTACATTTACAAAGACCAGGTATCAACCATCATGCGTGTGCAAAACCTCCAGAAGAGATGAGCTTTTGATACTATGTATATGTGTATGTGCATATGTGTATGTGTGTATAGACACACAGTGGTTCCCATCTGTTCAGGCCAATACAAGTGCACTAGAAAAGTTGCCTAACAAGAAGGGTGGCCTTTCTCCAGGGGTAAAATACAATGGAAATGCCATACTTGCTGCATGAAGTGGTCTTTGCAGTGGGTGGCCGAAGAGAGGGGGCCTCATAAGAGAGGGACCACTATATATATATATATATATATATATATATATATATATATATATATAGTATATAGTGGTCCCCCTCTCATAACCGTGTTGACATGGCACTCACACATGACTACCTCCATTGAACTATTCTCTTTTTAAGAATGGGGGTTTGGTTGAGTGAATATGTGCCTTTCCCATTTTCAGCTAGGCGATGGGTGCCAAAGGTTGTAGGTTCGAGTCCCGCTCATTCCAAACATGAAATGTATATTTTTGGCATTTCCTTAATGCTGGTGGATTTAAATCCCTAATTCTGAAAATAAATGCCGGCTCAGTACATATACTGCATAACTATGTTGATATGGCATTCGCACATAACTACCTCCATTGAACCATTCTTTTTTTAAGAATGGGGATTTGGTCGAGTGGATATGTGCGTTTCCCATTTTCAGCTAGGCGACTGGTGCCAAAGGTTGTAGGTTCGAGTCCCGCTCATTCTGAACATGAAATATATATATATACATATATATATATATACATAAATTCTGGACACAGCAAAAATTAATTGCTGTTCATATTAGCTCCAGGGAACTGATAAACTGGACAGTCTTGATAAACTCAGCAGCATGTGCAGGTAGCTGCCTCTGGGTTGGGGCGGGGGAAGCCATAAGGGGCCCAACTGACAGCTGGTACAGCATTCTTGACTATTATGTAACAGTAGCAGGCCCTCACATGCCTGTGGGTGATGCCTGCCTGTGGTTTCCCCTGTTGCTCAGGCCTCACCTGACACACTACCTCTCCTGTGGCTTCTAGCCCTACCTGGCACAGCTGCTGTGAAGTATGTCTGGTCTCTCATTAACAGATTATCAATATGCCTGCACAGTGGGATCTGCACCCCAGTGCTTTATCTGACCGTCCAGATATCTCAATTAAAGCCTATTTCCTCTCATTACACATGCATTAAAACACTGTCAGGTGTATGTCAACAATGTTCTGATATCTATATCGTGTGTAATTTAACTCATCACCAGCAGGTACATGTAATAGTTCCACACAAACTGCATGCAACTTGACTGAAATATACCTTACTCTGTATAAGCATATGCAGCTACATGAATATTTAAAACTGTACAACTAATGTTAATGTGAACATGTAAACTTCAAGGTATACTGACTAAACGGTTGATCTTTGATTTGATCAGCCCTGGTGGTAAGCTAGCTGGCAGCTATTGTTACCATTTGCTGAATTTCGGTTTTATTTTCCTACATCATATATTAACATTGATCACGAATTAAAATTATTAACTGCTTTTTTCCCCCTTCACTTTGAGGACTTAATTTGTACTTTCTTCTGAAATACAATGTGTAACTGATTACACTCAATCTATCAGATACATTTCTATTGCAATTTTTTGGAAGCAAAGCTACCAAAACTGTCATCAAAATGAAAGAAGTCAACCAAATGTGACTGCAAGAGCTTGTTCCAGTGGTATTACTTTATCTATGATTGTCTTTAATATTGAGTACATTTACACATGATCTTGCTGTGTTTATCAGGAAATGCCAACAGACCTGCGATGCTGGCCCATGATTATACATACAAAGATTAACCCATTCTATCCAAAACTGGCTAGTTCTCAAATGTCATCTGCTTCAATGTATGAACAGTAATGATGAAAACCATTTTGACTGACAGCTGTTGATGATATCAAGATTACAATAACATGCCCCAGGTCAACAGCTTTCCTTTTCTTAGGTTGGGCCGTTAGGGCTGAACCCAAGCCAATGATAGGACAGCTGTTGAATCAGTATTAACTCAAGGGAAAATGGGTTAATAAGAAGAAAAACATAAAACCACAACTTGTGGTGTTTGAGGGAAATACAATATTATTTCAGCAACAGTCAAATATTATGCCCGCCTCTCATGTCCTTCTTTTCTCTCTCATCATACCTGCAGTCTGTACACCAAGCAGCAGGCCACTGCCGACTCGGCAAATTTCTTACTGCTGTATTTGACCAGACTGTATTGACTGACATTGGCGTTGGTACACAGCATCTGTTCTTAATGTTTTCCTTACAAGTTCAGACTTTTCTTTCCAATTTTTTTTTTTAAATATTGCAATCGACATGGATTGGTCCTGCCTATAAATTAGAGGGACCTAACAGTGATGCATAGGCAACCTTTTTTTCACTATTCATACAAATACTGTTAATGCCATGAATAGCATTCTGTAGCAAACACACAGCAGTCTGTCGCCAGTATTTCATGGCGAAGTTCTGCATCACTGCTCAAAGAGGATTATATTCACATGTGCACTTAAATGTCACAAAACAACTTCTATAATTATTATTAGCATGTTGAACCTGTGATGCCACTTCTCCCTGTCCTTAGTATAACTTTACTGATGCCCTGGCTGAGACAAAATCCTTCACTCTCCATGCATTATGTGCTGGACATGGCCACCAAAATGCAAGCTGAGTTACTGTACAGAAAGCAGCAATCTGTAGATGGTATGCACAAGCAAATATTTAAATAGTTGAAAATGCTGTTATGATATGTATGCATGAAAAGGAAATGATAAAACAAAATACAATTATTCCTACTTGTACCTGTATCTGATCAGCTTAAAGCATCAGAAAGTGATACGCTGGGTGCATTTAATAAATGGCAAATTTTCCTTGTAGAATATTGCATCGTTCAAATAAGCAGAGCTTGCATGCACATGTTGTGTAAAACTTCACAGTTTTTGCAATGTAGTTACTGCATAAGTGTTGCACTTTCCAAAGCAGTACTACATGTAAAAATAATAGCTGGGAAATTTTTAAATAACATTTGGGAAATTTAGATTTTTAATGCATTTTGTCTACCCACAATAGTTTGGGAAAATAAATCATAAAATGAAATGTTACTGTTCACTGAACTTTGCAGGTGAAGGTGGGCGGGTGGGTGATATTTACCCTCATATAGTTATGGATACAGGGGATGACTTTCAATTTCAATATTCTTGAACTAGGACTGTTATCAGGAACACATTGGAATGTCAAGAGGTCAGTCATTTTCTTCAGCTGGACCCCCTTTAGACTGATGCTTGTATAATATACAATGTGTGTGTCTGCCGTGTCTATACAGACTCAGCTTGGTCAGGCTTATAGCCTGTGCTCCCAGCAACCTTCCCGCCACTGCTTCTTGGGCAAAGTTGTTTGTAATCCATGACGTGCACAAACAATGTATCTGTCCAGTGAGTGTTTAAGATGGCAGGCCAGCCGATACCTGTCTCTTGCGATGAATTCCGCTAATTGAAGAACAGCAGCCACGCCACATCAGACACGGTAAAACGTCTCTGGCAACATGGCCCTTGCCACAGCAATCCCATATCCTATGCACTCAGCATGCACTGTCTGTTTGTATGCCCTCCCTGCTTCTCTGCAGCCAGGTGTTAATTCCACTGGACTCACTCTCCATTAAATATTGACGTACACTTAATCGCACAAGGATTGTACAGGTCTCTGCCCTGACCAGAGTAAAACCGATTCAATTTTTCTGCTGGTTTGCTGAGAACAGTGGCTATAGAGGTCTTCTTGGAGAATACTCATGCAAGCAGGAAGCCTTGCATCTGGAATATGTTCAACATGCAGAAGAGTTTGAGGCTGTCCAGCTTTGCACAATGATGTTAACCTGTGTAAATTGCTGTCATGAGAGAAGAAAAAATGTTTTGGGGTATGGGTGTCTGTACACATGATATACTGAAGCAGTCAGCACACCTGTAGGAGTAATAATTTGCAGCTTGGTCTGCTTATTGCAGGGTTCTGCTGTCTGTGTCTATTTGGTCAGTCATAAAAAAGTGCCTTCTTGCAAATTATATCATGAGTCTGTTTATGCAGGCAAATTGGCACTTAACCCTTTGATTGCTTGCAGCACAAGATTTATGCAGCCCATGCACATGCCCTGTTTTCACCACATTCTTTGGTGGCCTAGTCTGTACAGTATGGTTCATACAGTGTACATTTGATGGAGTGCCTTAGCAACACAAACTCTCTTCATGTATCATTAAAAATATATAATAAACAGGACTCTAACAAATGTTTTTGACCATGGACATGCATGTTAAAGGTTGACAATGTATTGTATTTCTTGGAAGCCATCATCATCCTCCCAACAAAGACCCCTACTCTAATGAGCTCACCTCACCGGAAGTTGAGTGATCATAAAACCAGACTAAAAATTGTGGTCGAGTCTTAACTCATTCCACCCTAATAGAAGATTGAGTCAACAGCTTTCCTTGGCAAGCTGTGGGCACAATGCACCCAGAGTGCACTATGGGAAGCTGTTGACCATGAGCATATAATTCAGAATGATCTTCCATGCAAGTTTCATCCAAAATTTTGAAAAATTATCCCTAAATTAGTAAAATATCGTTAGCAGACGACATTTAGATATTAGCGGGAAAAAGTGTCATTCGGATGGAGTGAGTTAATGATCGTCCTCACAGTATTTTACCCTGACCTATGATGTTCAAAGTAGGGTTCTAACCTGAAGGCTCATTATAGTGTAATTTTGTAAGTGTCCCAGGTGCTAAAAGGCAGGAATACGCGTACTGTGTTACAAATTAAAGCAATTTACACCACATGAAGTTCAAAGGTACAAACACAGAAGACATCCTGTTTGCCAGCAATACAGGTAAGTCAGGACATAGGGAGTCTGCTATCTCTTTGCCCCAACACATGGCTTACTGAGTATCTGAGCACATGAGCTGTAAATCATGGACATTTCTCAAGTATTATACATTGAACACAGGTGTTTGGCCATTATCATTCAACTATAAAACAGCTGCAGTTTCTGCAGGTTTACACTACGAATGATTTATTTCAATTTGCACCATTTCTGTGTTCACTCGATCTACTGATGCCTTCACACTCCCTGAAAAATATACAGTTATCCTCTGATAAAAATATTTTGACCAAATAGAGCAATTAAAATTGCAATGAATAGACTAAAGTTAAAAATTAACCACCAGATAAAAATATCAAGATTTACCACTACAGATCCCTGCTTAAAAGCTGCAGTTTTACATAGGATAATACTGATTGGATAATACTGATCTCTTCTTTCTCCAATTTTTGAAAAAAGGGTTTTAGTAAATATCCATGTACTGACAATCTGAAAGAGGTTACTGTGTAATATTAAACGGGGGGGGGGGGGGGGGGGCATAAGTCCAACACATGTATGTAGAACTGGGGGGAGGAACATACAGTCAAATACATTTACGCAGAACTTGTAGCATTCAATTTGTTACATACACCATAATGTGATTAAAATGTTTAAAATAACTGGTGAATTTTATTGGTGTTTTATGATTGAAAACAATCCTTAGGCAGGCAAAGCTTTTTGAATGACAAATTTTTTTTTCCTTTTTGGGGGGTGAAGCTGTCACTTTCTCTGTATCAAAAATAACCCATAGAAACCCTTTGAAAATGTGCACATTCTCTGGACTGCAGACAGCCAAAAGGATTAACAGGATAATTAAGAGGCCTGGAGTTTTCTCTGACAGCCAGTCAAAACCCTAACTTCTTACTCCACTACTACTGACAACTTAAGTGACAGAAAAAATGTCTGGCTTGCCGCCAACCTTCACCTTACACATACCATCTGCTTCCTTCTGCACCCAGATTCACTCAGGTACATGTACTATTACCCAATCACAGAACAGAAATCAAAAGCTTGACCAATCATATCACAGCCTTGCTATGGCACAACCAATAGAAAACCAGGATGAAATGCAATATGGCCCTGTGTGCAATGTGAGACTGGCTTTCACAGCTGTGTGATAGAGTCTAGTTACCTGAAAATATGTTGGTGTTTCTAAGTGCTTACACACACACAGGTTCGGACGTAAATATTAGCAGGCACACAGGTAAACTTGCAACATAAAGGGGTTAGGGAGTCTAAAACAGGCTACATCATAGAGAACACAAAGGAATCTCTAGTAGAATTACAGCAATACTAAGCCTTTTTAGGTATCTCTAATATCTTGGTATTCGCTATAGATACACCTGTATAACCACCTTAATTAAAACAATTCCAATGTCTATTTGTCTTCCATCAGTTGTGCAATATGTTGCAATGGCACTGGAGCCCTCAATCCTTGTAGCTCTTTGGCTCTGCCTGAGAGAACAGCCAACCTTACTAATGACCTCCACACAGGCAACTACAATGTATTATTACACAATCAACCAAAGTTACTATTTTTTTTCGCTACATCTGGGGCAAACAGAATTTTCTCCAGATAATATGACAAGCCTGTTGATTGTTTTCTGTTCAGATAATGGGTTGATAGATTTATTTCTGCCACAGTATACCCACAATGTTGATTGCTTGAGAGTTTTGTTCCTATCCATTTCAATGGGCACAGTAATATGGGGAACAGTGAACGCAGAGAAATGCTGGGGCAAAAAGGTGAGGTACCTGGCAATATATCAGAAGCAGCAAAACCTGACTGTATATCATCTTGGGGGGTCTCGTCCATCAGGCAAACATGGATAAACAATATCTTTGACAAAATGACATGCAGAGGGAAAAAGCTTCACATGCTTATCTCATCATTATTCTCATGTATACAATATCACACAATGCCACAGCTACCCAGCAAAACACTCATCACATTTCCAGATTGTTTATATAAAATACAGCACAGCTATGCATACAGGTCAATTTGAAACTAAGCTTTGTGAGGACCTACTGGACTGATACCCATCATCTTCTTTTTCCATTTTTTCTTCCATAAAATGAATCGTCCTTACAAGAACTACCACTGACTGATTAGTGAAGATAAAAAATTCTTCCTGGAAGCCTCCTGGTCATTTGTGAAAAACACAGTAAGAGACCAGTTGATTTTGCGCCACAGAAAACTCAATCCTAAAAGCATTTTTTTGTCTGAGGAAAGTCCTGCATTGGATCAGGTTAGGCCATGTATCTTCATCTCACTGGTATCAATAACATGTTTTACATCACTATATTCAGGATTGAATAGAAAATATCACCAATATGAGGATGATATATTTGTCTCTGGATAAACCTTCTGGATATTTGGAGAAAGAAATGACAGAACTTTTCATAAGTCAAGTTCACAGGGGACCCCAGTGTGGGCTTGCGTTTGAACAAAGGCAGCACCACCATTAAAATCAAGCTTTCTGCTACAAATCAAAGAATGCGGATTTTTGTTTTGCCTCAAGCTATGACGGGATGGAACAGTCTCAAAACCTTCACAGCTGAAGACTCATGGATCACACGCAACAAACAAGGCACAAACTATCAAGTACAAAAATAGAAGTGATACTGTTAACCCATCGTAAGCCTTCCTTGTGAAGTATAATTGCAGGAATAAATGTTAACTGGACATTAGAATTCCTCATAAAATGGGTTTTTACTCAAGAACCACCATGCTCAATCTAACTAAAAAGAATCATAGTCCAATTTCTTTGCAGACATTATGGTACAGATAAAAAAACATGAACCATGGAAAATAGTGAAGAAAAGCATTAGACAGAATACAGTGGCAGCCTACAGCTGGACATAGCACAGTCAATGGCTGGCAAGGACATGTATAAAGGACATAGCACAGTTGATGGCTGGCAATGACATATGAAAAGGACATAGCAGTCAAAGGCTGGCAAGTACATGTAAAAAGGACATAGCACAGTCAATGGCTGGCAAGGACATGTAAAAAGAACAAAGCACAGTCAATGGCTGGCAAGGACATATATAAAGGACACAGCACAGTCAATGAATGGCAAGGACATGTATAAGGGACATAGCATAGTAAATGGCTGGCAAGGACATGTATAAAGGACATAGCTGTCAATGGTTGGCAAGGACATGTATAAAGGTCCATGTAAACTAACTTTAAAGCTATGCTGCAAGAGTCAATTAAAGGTAAATTTACAACATAACCTATTCAAGTCAAAGCCTCTGAGAATCCAGCCAGGGAATAATTCAATCTGTATCTTTACTCTCCATGGTTGAATATAGTATTGCACCCCCTGCTCCACATCAGACTCAAAACTGAAGTTGAAATACACTGTTTCACTTCAGAGGCAATTGGGCCCTTATAGAGTTACATCTCTACTTTTATCCCAGTAAAATTAATTTTAGAATCAAATGAGTGTGACAGATATATCATCAATTTTACATCAGTAGATATACTACATAATCAAGTTCATTCAGCGAGAAATATAAGTGATGGTGAAATACTGGACCGTTGTCCACAGGCAGTGAACTCAGCGTTTCATGTTCCATCCAGAGCCTGTGCTGGCACCTTCAGTTGCTAGGTGCTTCCTGAGCAGCACTGAAACGCTCTTGATTTATTGCCAATTCCCTGCTCAAGCAGGAAAAAAGTTAAACTGCTGAAAGATAGTCTAGTTCCTGTCTGAATTGAGGCTAAATTTTCCCTGGGAGTCAACAATTTTTGGAAATTAGTCAATATAATGGTAGTGGAGAGGGTTTGTGAATGCACAAGGATGGCCTGTCCTATTGTAAGCACGGTGGCTGCAGGCTGGGCCCAGGTGATGGGTTACTAGCAGCAGCCTCAGGTCAAACATGACGTATTAATCTGGTATCACCTGGCTGTTCCCAGGGCTGATGGCTTCTGTTTATTGAATCCTCTCTTACACTTAGCACCAGCAAACACTGGATTAACCCAACTTATGGCAGATCTAAATTGCTTGCATACAAGCATGGGTACAGACATGCATCCTCAAATCCTTTCCCAGTGCTGCCTGCTAAGCCTGGATTAACTCCACTTAATGCATGTCTTACGGGGGTGGCTTATGTATGCTCTGCTCTCTGGACGACCCTTCCTCTGAGCAAGATCAACAGTTACTGCTGGCCACTAGTTCTGAATCTGCAATATTTGACACAACAGTTAGCTAGCCCTTCGGAACAGCTGAAACTGAACCTGGATCACTCCTAATTTCTGATGAAATTTTGGTTTCTGTGACAGCAACCATATCCAGGTTAAGAAGGCCCATGACACCATGCACCAGTTGTATGGGACACTGGTGCTGATGTCAAAGTGATGCTTTTCCTGAGGATATAATATAGGTACATGCTACAGATAATGGCACTTGTTGCATCATGTGCAACAATGAGGAACATGAGTTTCACATTATATTGTGACAGATCAGAGTGCCATCTGGCAGCTATCCATTGAAGCTGCACGCAACCACTTGCTCTGAGCAAACACTGTATCTTTACCTGAAGCATCTGTGGTCCATTCCACGCAGTCTTTATACTGGCTGCTATGCATTCTACTATCAATTGAGACTGCTATGTATTCTATCAATCGAGACTGACATGCATTCTACTGTCAATTAAGACTGCAATGCATCCTAGTATCAATTGAAAGTGCTGACCACTCTACTATCAAGACTGCTATGCATTCTACTATCAATTGAGACTGTTATGCAAATTATGTCACTTGCTGAACTGCTGTGTGCTGTTTCATCTATTGGACTAAACATTTGCTGGATATTACCAGGTGGCATACTTGTATCTTTCAGAGACTGCTTCACTATTCCTAGATATCTGCTGAATGTCGCTATGACTTTACTCGGAAAGAGACTGTCACAGTTATACATTATCATACATGTATGAAGACTTCTTTGGTAGCACTCTACCCTCTAAAGAAGCAACTACCGTTGCACTTTGAATGAGACTCTTAGGGCAGTATGCTATAATCTACATCAGTCCATGTGACAGAAAATGCTGTTGCTGCACTGAACCAAGTGGCAGAATGCTGAGGTTGTACTAAAATGTACCATCTGACAGCTAAGATTGCATTTATCATGTAGCACACTGCTAACACTGCACCACTGTACCCTTATAATTTAACAAAGAACCATCACACTGCACTTTACCATCTGGCACACTGCTACAGTTGCACTTTACCATCTGGCACACTGCTACAGTTGCATTACACTCTTATGATTTAACAGAGAATGGTAAGGTTGCATTTTACAATCTGGAATACTACTTACAATCTAACAAAGCTAACATTGCATGTTATAGTCTGGCAGAAAGCATTTTTAAAATGGTTAAGTCTATCTTAATGAAGACAATGTCTGGACTGTATTCCACCTTGCTGAGTTACACCACAGCACATAATGAACAGAACTAATTTCACACGCCAAAGATTAAGTTGAATTCTGCCATCTGACAGACTGCGACATATTTGTGTTGCACCAGCAACTATATTCTGCCAAACCCAGCTAAGCCTGGTATCTGTGACACACTGCTTTGCTTGCTTTTTTACATAAGCTGGTTTTGTCATATCATGGTCTACTCCTTGGACTCCATGATCATTGCTATAATGGTGGAGTAATGCACCCATAAAATAGTCAGCTCCATCATGTTCATGCCCCCCACATTCAGTGTTATAATGTAGGAGTACTTTATCATACAGTCTACTTCATGGACCCTATTATTACTGTTATGATATGGGAGTACTGTATCTATATAACACAGTCTACTCCATGGACCCCATTATTACTGTATCTATATAACAAAGTCTACTCCATGGACCCCATCATTACTGTTATAATGAGGGAGCACTGTATCTATATAACACAGTCTATTCCAAGGACCCCATTATTACTGTTATAATGAGGGATCACTGTATCTGTGTAACATAGTCTACTCCATGGACCCCATCCTTACTGTTATAGTGAGGGAGCTCTGTACAATAGAATGCAATATTAATGGACCCACACAATGCCACTGTCTTATAATGATCACTCTTTTCTTACATGCAATTCTATTGATTACTTTGAAGTTACTCAAGTAGGAAGGTTGGGCTCTTGACAGAACTACACAAACTCAAACTCAAACTCAAACTCAAAACACAATGCTACTATCCTATAATGATTACACAGTTTCTTACATGTAGTTCTCTTGAGCACATATAACTGACTGAAGCAAGGCACTGTAATTGACAGAACCGCATGTGTGGTGCAACGACCATTCTCTTCAGCACATGTAACTTACTGAAGGAAGGTACTATATATTGACAAAACACATCTGCATGATGATAATATTCTACATTGACCATTCTCTTCAGCAAATGCAACTTACTGAGGGAAAGGACTGTTTTGACAGAACACATCTGCATGATGATAACATTCTACAATGATCATTCTCTTCAGCACATGTAACAAACTGAGGGAAGCTACTGTTTTGACAGAACATATCTGCATGATGATTACATTCTACAATGACCATTCACACTCTTTTATGTGAGTTAATCAATGTACATGTCATCTCACATTTGAATAGCTATCTTCACTTGGAACCATTTCCTTATCACTGGCTTGTGTCCCTCCACTATATAGATATGCTTCCCAGGGGAATCCCTAGTAGTAAAGATCAATGTATGTCCTTCCTGCTTGCACCAGTAACACAGGTCATTGTGCAGGTAACAATGTCCCAGGACTGATGCTGCTAAAAGCTTGTCAAATGGCTGTGCAAAATGGAATGAACCGGTAGAGTGTACAATCAGCATAAATTCTTACGATGTCATTTATCAATGTAAACAGGAGACAAAGCACCCCAATTGATCCTGACGGTTTGTACTCAATGGTTTCTGGTGAAGGACAATGTCTCGTGAGTCATTTATTTCAATGGAGTGGGAATATTGGCTCCTTTGGCAGATGTAACAATGCTTTACACATCTTCTAGCTACTCCAAGTGAAAATAATCTTCCAAAAATATTTATGAATGCTTCTATTTGTACAGTGGTGAAGTCATGCAAGCTTTTGAAAAGAAAGGTCAGTAGCTTGAAAATTAGATCTTGATTGCAGTGATAAATGGGCATAATTGACTGAAGTCTCATAGAAAGTTCCTATCAGTTGCAGTAGTTGGTGTTACTTACACAACATGAACTACATGCAAGCTACATGATAATCCAATCAATGTTTACACAACAGTAAAATATCCCACAAATTAACTCTCAAAAGTTCTTCAATTAAAATTTGAGAAACAAAATTTTCTGATTAAAAGGACCACAGAAAATGAATTAGCTATAACAACATGAAGACTCTTCTCTTGTACAATCAGACAAGACTTACATTAAAATTTCATTATTTTTCTGCAAACAAACTTTATACACATGACTGAAGAATTTGTCATGCTGTAAACATTTGCATTTATTATTTCAATAAATATATCAAAATCCAATTACTCATGGCTTGAACAATCAGTCAAGACTTAAAGTAAAATCTTTTTATTTTTCTGCAAACAACCTTTATAGACATGACTGAAGAATTTGTTATACTGTAAACCTGTGTATTATTTCAGTAAATATCTCAAAATCCTTATTACCCATGGCTTAAATAAATTACAGAATGTCTTGCAAGCAGGCACTGTGAGCACACACACACACACACACACACACACACACACACACACACACACACACACACACACACACACACACACACACACACACACACACACACACACACACACACACACACACACACACACACACACACACACACACACACACACACACACACACACACACACACACACACACACACACACACACACACACACACACACACACACACACACACACACACACACACACAAAGTGGACTCTCCTTTGGGAAGCTTCTTAAGAAGGGGCTTACTGGCCCACTACACTATGGGAATGGCAATTGTAATAATATGATAACTGGAGTGCTGTCACATTAAATCTGGAGTGTAAACTGCAGTATGAAAACTGGAATGTAAACTGTAACATAAAAAGTGAAGTGTAAACTGCAACATAAAAACTGGAGGGTAAACTGTAACATGAAAACTGGAGTGTCAACTGCAACATGAAAACTGGAGTGTAAACTGCAACATGAAAACTGGAGTGTAAACTGCCACACGAAAAATGTAGCGTCAACTGTGGTATGACTGTCAAGTGTCCTCTGTGAACTGCAGAATCCAATGTCATATGAAAGCCGAACTTTGATGAAAAGTGGAGCACCAAACACCATAATGGATTGTCCACTGGGCACAAGAAAAACTAGTTCCTGTGAAAGATTTCACAAACTAAGTTCTTTAGGTGACTGATGGTCAAATCAATGGACCTATGGCCAAATCAATGGGAACCTTATTTGATAGACTGACATGTGAGAATAATGTGCACTGGGGGCACGGGTGTGAAGTTTTATATCTGAGCGCAACATCTTACTGATTGCCCCTCTATCTACCAGATCCGAGATTCAAATGTAAATTAGCAGAATGAGTAATCTAAATATGTGGGCTCCTGAAGAGACAGAGACCGTTTCATTAGCCTCCACTTTGGTGTGAATCAATAACATTATTGCCATAAGGAAGGTCTATGGCAGCACAGACATGGCAGCATTTCACATTCATTTATACCTTTATGTATCAACATCCACACCTCAGTGCTGGGCCGTGTTTAGCCCAGACTGCTAATGTTTTCAATCAACCCTTTGCCTTGGAGGAATCAGTAATCGTCAAGGACTCCAGGCAGTACTCATTAGACCTTCACTTCTCCTCACCTTTCCTGGCTTCATGCCTGGGTTCCTCCATTCTCATTATGATTTCATGTCTACAAATGAGTAGCAGCCCCCAAGGAACACAGTTTACTCAGAATTTTGTCTCACTTGTGAGGGGAAAAATGTGGTGGAAGATGGCTTGAATGGAGTACTTGGTTAGCACATGCTGACAGGCAGTATCCAAAAATGGAAACATAACCTTCCGACAGGAAGATACCAAACAGCGCCAGGTGAAGTAGAAATCCCTATGGAGCCTCACACGCTAAAAGATTCACTGCAGGCAATTTTCAACAATAGAAACGGTCTATATTGCACTATATTCAGGAAGTTTAAAGCTAGAAGTAGATTTTTTAGTCATCTACGGATTTCCTATCAAATTTACCAAAACTGGATCAAACTGCGATGGATCCATTACAATACTATCATAAAACAGAAGAGAACTGTAACCATAGATGTCCATCAAAGCTGCTGAACTGTGTTATTAACCTGACAGAATGAATGTGTAGATTTACGTGTAGTTCGATAAGTGCTGTAGAACCACGGGTGTCAATAGCCTGGTGACATCACTATGGCAGCCTTTGTTTCATGGGCTCTTGCCTATGCATGCAAGAAGACACTAAATTTCCTAGAGCCTTGGTGAATTATTGACCAGGTAGAAAATGACCTCGACATTTGATCGATGCAATTGCAATAGCGGACAGGACAAATCAACTCATTTCCTCACTTGTTAGCCTTGCTGCCAGGCATAGCAAATGCCTTGCTTCTAAGCTTCGACATTCTGGTCATGGGTGCCTTGTGCAGGTTACCAGCCCAGCTCCTCCCAACTCCATGTTCCACGACTTTATAGCCTTGTCCTATGGGTCTTTCATTTGTCACGATGGCATCCACTACCCTCTCAATATCATCTACAGCTGGTCTTGCATTTGCAGCAAGCATCATTGCATGATAAAAATACAAATATACCATTAATTTTTTCCAGAAGGTAGCAAAAGATTCTTATTCCATATATATTTGCATAAAAAGTTCATCAGAGAGGAAAAAACAAGTACACAATCAAGTTTCCCCCCAAAATGGAAAGAACCATGACAAAAAAAGAGGTACTCACATCAGTGCTGTAGGGCCCTTTTCCAGACAATGTTTTTGTAATATATTAAAACCTGTTTTAAGAGATCCCTCCATTCGGAGACCACCTGTGTTTTGTGACCACTTTTCTTGTGCAAAAATACATTCCAATGATAATTTACCCGTTTTGGGAGAACACCTGCAGAACCTGACCAGTGACCACCCAAAATAGCCCCAAGAGACCACTTATCCAGCCATAAATACCCCATTTAGATTTATAAGTAAAAGCCATCAACTTTGGCAAGATTACTAAAACTGTTTTGATAAAATGAGTTTACAAAAACTAAATATGTTTAGGATATCAACAGATAAATAAACATCTGACTGCCATATGGAATTGGTGTAATAAATGTAGAAACATGCATGTATGAATCTAAATTATGGATGGAAATTCAAACTAGAAGTTAGTTGTTGGCCTGGTGGTACAAGAATCAACCCTCCTTTGGGAGACCACCTGCCTTATGTGACCACTTTTGGGTGTGTCCCAGGGGTGGTCTCTCAAAACAGGTTTTACTGTACTTAAATTACTTGTACACAATTCCATCAGTGTGCAACAGTTTACATCTATTACTTAGATACATGTCTACTTTTTATTTCATATTGATTTCCTCCAGTTTGAACTCTGTACAGGTCAGCCAATAATGGTTTTTCATACTGACAAGTCTTAAAGATTGGCACGCTGCTGTTCTATCACTGCAGCTCAGATTATGATTACCATGACTGTTCATAACCCCTACTGCAGAATGGGAATGGGCGACTTAGCTGCATATCTTTGGCAATGAAAGATGCGTCTAATTTGTTTCCTGTATTGGAAATGCCTAGCAAGGTGTGTTTCTACTGGCATAGAAAGCACTCCAATTTGCTCCTGATATTAGAAATACCTTCTTCAGCCATGTACCTGTTGTGGGGGCAGATTTTCCAATCAGTATCCCTCAAAGCTGAAGAGCATTGTTCAGTGGCTGCTCAACATACCTGAGTGCCTGATACCCAGACCCCAAGGATGGCATGGTCTCGTTAAGTCGTCTTCTCATCACCATTTTTTTCCATCTATTTCACAGGCATCAGATAAGAATTGCATAACCTAATTCCTCCCAAAGGGCTTTCTTATGAGGACAATCATGTGGCTTTAACCCTCTTCCCTTAGAATTAAGAGTGAATTTAATTGCGAGTCAACAACTTCCACTGATAGGGATTGGATGCTGAGTGCCCAAACTACCAATAGAAACTGTTGACTTGTAGCATGTATTCCTGACAGGTCTTGTCTACATTTCTCCTTCAATTTTTTTTTCATTAACGTTTAAATTTGTTATAAAAATGTTGATGCATACATTTGACCAGCAGCAACCTTTGGCCAGTTTAAGGGGGGAGGAGGGCCATTTTTGCAGTGTGTGACAGCTCATGCTCCAGCTGCCAGAAGTACAACTGGGGCTTAAGCAACCCTGCCCTCCCCCAACCCCCTCAAAGAGACCAATTCCTGTTTCAACTCTGAAATAAAAGAGTTAACAAACTAAAGCTTGTCAATTAACCAAGGTCTATAACTACAGTAAGCATTCATGTCACAGGATGTAACAGTTTCACCCTTGAAGCCCTGAGCTATCTCCTTAACCTTACCATTGCAGCTGCATGTTAGAGTCAAGCCACTCACATGAGCAGCAAAACACTTAGTTTGAAAGTACTTCTGACAAGTCTGGGAAATTAAGCCATGCATGCTTTATTGACATGCCTGGCTTCTACAGATTTCATCATCTTTCCTAGCAAAGTATATTTTAGCCAAGCAGATAACAGGAAGCGCCTTGTCAACATGCAATAGATGCTTTTTGAAAGACTAGCCAGTAGCTTTTCAGAATCCTTGAAGGCACATTTCCTGATGGAATTTACATCAACGATGTTGTAATGCTGGTCTTTTGAAAGCCTTCGGTTGTGCGTATTGAATGTCAGGAGGGGTCTTTTAACATCTATCTTGAACCCTTTTTGCCTTTGATTGGCCAAACCTGGCTAGTGGTCAAATGTCACCTGCTTCTGTATTTTGCTATAATTTCCACAGAAAAGAAAAACAATTTGGATAAAAATTGTAGACAAGACTGATTGGGATAACATGTCCCAGGGCAACAGCTTCTCTTGGTGCATGTGTGTTAGCATCCAAACCATGCCAAGGAAAGCTGTTGATTCAAGTCTTAACTTTAGGGAGCAATGGCTAATTAACCCTTAACATCTGCACTTTGCACTACTCCGTGAGCATGAATACATTGTTTTATGTAATTACAGTGAAATGGTGTGAAATCAAGTGGAAATGGCAACACATATAACAAAACCTATATGATTCTTAATCTTATATAGAATGAAACTCCTGTGGAAACAGTTTGCTGTAAACCTGCATGAATGCACCTCAAAACCTGTATGTTCTGTCAAATCTTTGTTTAAACTGTGAAGTGGTTCACCAAAACATTGTATTGTAAATATGTCAGTAAATTTTGGTAAACAATATTGTGTGAACATGGCACTTAAGCCTAATCAGGAATGTCTTACATTTTGGGTCACGACCTGTGGTGACCTTTCCATTTCAAGTGAAAAGACAGCGAGTCAGTCCTTTATGACCCTTTCCAAGCTATGGGGAGACTGACTAAACCTGTTTTCTATCACAAGGGCCACACTACTCTGTCAGGTCCAATCTACTATCGTCACTCATAATGTTTCCTATAAGGTTGAGAAATTTAAGTGAAAACATGGAAACAACATGACATTTAACATCGGGCACTTTTGGATGGTTTGAGAAGAAAAACATTTATAGCATGGCTTCCTGGTAGCCATGTAGGGCCATGTCCTTACTGATAGACAGGATATGGATAACAGAAAGGCTTCCTGGTAGCCAAATAGGACATGTCCTTACTGATACACAGCATACAGATAGCAGAATGGCTTTCCAGTAGCCATATAGGGCCATGTCCTTATAATGATAGACAAGATACAGATAGCAGAATGGCTTCTTGGTAGCCATATAGGGCCATGTTCTTATACTGATAGACAGGATACAGAAAGCAGAATGGCTTCTTGGTAGCCATATAGGGCCATGTTCTTATACTGATAGACAGGATGCAGAAAGCAGAATGGCTTCTTGGTAGCCATATAGGGCCATGTCTTTAATGATAGACAGGATACAGATAGCAGAATGGCTTCCTGATAGCCATATAGGGCCATGTCTTTACTGACAGACAGGATACAGATAGCAGAATGGCTTCCTGGTAGCCATATAGAGCCATATCTTTACTGACAGACAGGATACAGATAGCAGAATGGCTTCCTGATAACCAAATAGGGTGATGTCCTTACTCATAGGCAGGATACAGATAACCATGATAACAGAATGGCTTCTTGGTAGCCATATAGGGCCATGTCCCTACTAATAATCAGGATACAGATACCAGAATGGCTTCCTGGTAACCAAATATGGTCATGTCCTTACTGATAGACAGGTAAAGCTTAACATAATGGCTACCTGGTAGCCACATGGGGTCACATCCTCACTAACAGGAAAATGTTAATAGAATGGCTTTCCATTAGCCATGTAGAAGGCAGGTCCCTGCTGGCAGACAAGGACCACAATCACAGGGCCCCTGCCTGTCCATAAATCCTACAGTCACAATTACACATATATTACAACTGAACCAGGGTTTTGGCAGATGCTTTTGATTTAGGGTTTCCATCCTGTTTTCCCTGGACCCCAGTTGCAGCCACCCGATATGGGTTCACAAATAAGTACAGCCATGCTCCCAGAACGTGGATGACAGAGGTCTGTGCTTTGATGAGTCATACCTCATTACGATACACCTTTATCCACCCTTTGTCTTAAGTAAGCTCTCAAAACAGTTTCTATCCATGAATTGGAAACAAGAACCACAAATGTACATCCTATATTCTAGCATTATTCTGTATTATGCCCTTGCAGTTGGTAACACCAGGTGAAACATTTCAAGGACGGGTTGTACTTCTAATATCTCCAACGCAATGAAGCTTTTCTGTTAAAAGTGACCAAAATGCAGGTCAAAATAATGTAAGCTGCTTCAATTATTATATCTGTGTGTCAAAACTTATTTCCTTGCTTCCCTCCTCTCTCTTTATTGCTTACAGTTATGGAGTTTTTCTCTCATGCTGGGATATCTAGAAAAATCCAAAGTAAGCATGTTGTAGTCCTTTGTATTTACATCAAATTAAAGATGTCAAAAATTATGCAAATTAGGAACATTGCAAACGTTAAATCTTACATATCCACAAAACAGTGAGAGATGTCATTCCAATTTCTATGCTCTTGACATGTACATCTGAAGAATATTGAACAAAAGTTGCAGCCTATTAAATTTATGGTACTTAAGAGTATTTAAAGTTTGGAGTATCTTTAAAAGTATTACGAGATCCAAAATTCAACTTGCATTCATGTTATTGACCCATGTGCATCTAATGAATATTTTAAAAAAAACAGTGTCTTTCCAAATTTTGCTAATTAGGGACACTTCAAACTTTAACTCTTTGAAGATGTTCAAAATTGTACCAGACAGAATTACCATTCCAACTTCCTGCACATAATTGGCCTTGACCTTGAATATCTTCATAAGTGGCAGGGAGAGACTTAAACTTACTATATGGACCACTGTATGTCTGATGAAGATGGAATACAAGATACATTTTAAGTTATACATGTTATACTTCAAATATCATAGAAACAACAGCACACCACATGATCACGTGTCATGTGTTAGACATAATAGACAAGAGGTGTAACGTAAAAGTGGGATTTACATGAAACGGAATTAGATAGGATCAACACATATGACATGCTATTCTAATAGGTTCATTTACAGTAATTCTGTTCACAGTTTTTTCCACAGATAAGAAATTTCAGTCAAACTTGAACAGAAGATTTGTTGGCAGCAAATCTGTGTCTGCTAAGAGGAACTGGGTGAAAGTTGGAATTGAGTCATGCCTGTTGACTATACATTTGAGCATATTCAAAATTTAAAATTTGATTTGTCTATTTAGAAACAGCTTATGTTCACTGTTTATTAGATGTGGGGAGGCAAATGAGTAAAGGTGAAGAAATTATGATCTTGTCTTCATGTGATCGTTTAATAATGATTCAGTGACAAGAGTTAACAATATGTCAACAGCTTTCCTTGGTATAGATGCTCAATAGCACATGCTCCACTAGGGAAAGATGTTAACTCCAGTCTTGCTTTAAGCAGAAAGGGTTAAAACTTGTTCGACACTAAATGGGCACTTTTTCTGTACCCTTTCACACCTCATAAATCAATCTGCACAACCCTGGTCACACAAGGTCAACTCTCTCTATGGGCAGTCTTGTTTAATAGCTAGCGCTGTACCCTCAGTAGCTCAATATTGATATTCTGACCTTCAAAACCTTAACCACTGCAGCAAACATAGACCCCATATTCAGCCTTTACAGGTCTTAACTAAGTCAGATCAAGTTTTGGACTTTTTTGCACATGCCAGTGCTCATGCTTCTAGATTGCTGAGAAATTTGTTGGCAAGGACCTTTCATCTGGTAGATCATCACAAAAACTTATACAAAATATTTGGTAAAGGGACAAAAACTCCAGGAAAAGAAAAAACATTCAAGATTATAGGTGACTTTTGGTCAGCCTGGGCAACAAAGTCTCAACATGGTCTGTCTGGAAGTCCTTATTTAACACCATCTCATGCACTGCATGACCAAGATGAAATGCCAGTATTTGTATCCTCAAGTGATTCTCCAATGCAATTAAATAGGATTTATCCCAATTATACTTCAAAAATACTGGGCATTCTGATTGATTGCAACATGTATAAGGCCCAGCAGGTCAATGCCAACTCCCTTACAACCAGCAGGAGCACCGTTTTTCGCACCAAAAGCTGAAAACCAAAAAGCAAGAGTTAACTCATTCCATACCAGTCCCTGATTTTTCTGTATATTTATCTAGATTTAAGACAACAATTGCATATTTAAATTCTTCATGAAAAGGGCTTTCATTCAAGTACCAACATGCCTATAGTCTTAAGTCAGTGGTTCTGGCACTGCCCGGCAAGTCATGCTGCAGCTGCCCTTGCAGCAGCTGCAGCATGACTTGCCAGGCAGTGCAGAACCACTGACCAAGGCCTGTGACCATAGTATGGAATGAGTTAAGAACATATGTTTCAAATAAAAAATATTTTATTCACTAGGGCACAATCAGTGGGAAGAAAATGTCACATGAAAGCAAACTAATGGGACAGAAGTTAAATGTAAAGAACAAGCAACATATTCCTGCTGATACAGAATGCTAATACATGCTTCAAGAAAACCATTCGGTGGCTGTTACCCACTCTGTAGGGAAAAGGCAATCATTCTCCCTCTAAGCTTCATACAAAATTTATGTTGGCAAGTTTATCTAGCAAAGGATTCAAAACTGATGTTGTGGCCTCACACAGTCTGATCATATACAGTGTAACATACAATGCTGGTATTGTGCTGGCATCTTGTCTGGGCAGCATTCCTACATCTTTCTTGAGGTCCTTCATTTGTGCAGTCCACTGCGCTGTATATTAAGGTATTTCTTAATCAACCGGTCATCCGTGAATGTGACAAATTACCAATTTTAACTCTATCTTTGGCCAGTATCCTTCCAAGTTTCCTGCAAGTCATTTGCAACATTAAAGGTAAATGCTTAAATGCAGTTTCCACCGGAATATCTTAAATTGCCCATCAGGGTACATTCTATGGTGTTATGGTCTATTACAGCATCTGTGCATGTACATGTACAGCTCAAAGTTCCCTGTAGATGGAATCCAGACCAGAAAATCAATTTTGATCATCATTTCCCGTCTTAAGTTAAGCAAGAGCCCAAGGTTTAACATTATGTACCTAACAAAGTTCTGTGAACCACTGACACTGCTTCACATAACTCCTTGTAAAAAATCAACAATTATGTGTTGTGCTTTTGGCTCTTGGGTAATGGTAGCATATTGTATACTCCCCCTTACGGAGACTATGTATCAATGAAAATGCAGTAATAGCCAGTTTCAAGCATATTTGACTTGACATGTTTCCGACAATCAATGGCCTCACCCATAATGCCACACGTTATCTTTATAATTCATGTGGCTGCATACATTAACTCCTTCAATGTTTGCTTTCCTCTAAGTCCCTGGATATCTTTGGCAATCTACATAATTAGTCAAAATAGTAAAAATTTGACCAGTATACTCGCATAAAACATATAATAAATCAGCCCATGGTGGCATGAAGGTGGACAAGGGTGTCAGTGAATTTTTTTTTGAGAAAATGATAGAACATTTCAATCAATTCTCAGTATCTGTGAAGAACTTTAAAAAAAAAAAAACATTCTCGATAATGAACACAACAACATGTGTAATTATCAGTATTTGTGAATCAGATTTATTTGGTGTTAACCTGATGCAGTAGTTTATACATATACAAAATATTAATAAAGCCAATTATTTTGTCAAACATTTAAAATAAAGTAAGGAAGTCGATGAAGCAGATGTTGACTTAGAAACTGTCTGTCCCTTTCCTGTCATTTTTGCAATAAAAAGGTGGAGCATAAAAACCATTGGTGCATATGGAAATTCAAAAAGGACCAGGTATGGGTCCAACAGGGTCTGGGAGGAGAAAGGCTTCAACAATTTTTGTGTACACGGTGGCAAAACAGAATGTGGATGAATATTTCTCCTTTCCCTTCTTTTTCAATGTCTGGGAGCAATTGCATGTATGTTAGTAGTTGCTATTTCAGACTTAAATTATGCCCAGAACAGTTAAATGGGACGTTGCCACATGGGCCTGAGTTCAGTGACAGCTGGGTCCAGTGTGCGTGGTCATCCAATCATTAGCATGAATGGATTGTGACATAACATATCCCTGGGTGCACGTTGGCTTCCAAAGGCCGTTTGACCATCTTTTAAAGCTTTCACTTCTTTGTGATGGCGGCATAAATATATGATACCAGCCTTCAGTCCTTTCCCACATATACATATATATTGGTTAAAAGTGCCCAAATGTATCTTGTCATCTGCCATAATATTTTGAACTGAAGTTTCATGTCAACTCTTTAAGTGCCAAATTTTGAACTGAGTCAACAGCTTTTCTTGGTGTGCATTGGGTGCAATGCACTCAATGTGTACCAAGAAAAGCTGGTGACCTGGGATATTTTCTCTGTAACTAGAGAAATGCTGTGTACTTGAATGAAAGGTCTTTTTATGAGGAATACAGATCTGAGATTCTCATGATAATTCAGACTACTTTAACTTTAGTACATTGATTTTAGACATGATGGGCACTGAAAGGGTTAATAGAATTTTTTTTTTCTGACAATTGTAGATAAGACCTGTTGTGACACTATTCCTCTGGTCAGATAGCTTTCCTTGGCATGGGTTAGGTGCAGTGTGCCAAAGGAAGCTATTGACTCAGTCTTACTCTGACTGGGTAGGGTTAAAGCCTCTCCACCTGTATTACTTGCATTACCTGTATCTCATTTTCTCGAGATGAAAAGAAGCCTCTCTTAGTGCTACAGTGATAGCCTGGCAGAGCGTACCTGTATCGATGCAATGACAATCATAATAGTCCACGCCCCTCCCACATACCCCACCCCTTCTTGTATCAAATGTGGGGCAATTTACTGCCAGGGGTAATCAATTGTAGGGCAATTTACTGTAGGGTTAATCAATCTCTGAATCAATAAGCCTGATTTATTTTGTTCTTGAACCATAGGTACATTATAGAATTCGTCTTTATAATGTAGACATTGAAGCCTTTGGACTACAATGTCATCATATAATATTTATAAGACACTCTTGTCCCTTTTCTTTGTAATTACACTGTTGTCCC
The DNA here is from genome assembly GCA_964020975.1 of Hermodice carunculata. Classification (NCBI taxonomy): domain Eukaryota; kingdom Metazoa; phylum Annelida; class Polychaeta; order Eunicida; family Amphinomidae; genus Hermodice; species Hermodice carunculata. Next base: position 29,893,561 of record OZ026614.1, on the reverse strand, counting down.
TGTATAAAGGCTTTGCTTCTCCTGGGTTATGTCATGCTTTTATAATTGAAACACATACATTTACGAGAGTACATGTAACACATTTTGTCATCCAAAAATTATAATAAGATTATGTATAAAGTGCAAGCTATTATGAATGTTTACTGACGACAAAGTTCAAGTTTAATGCTCACACTCAGGGAACTTACCCTTAACCCTTCAGGTGCTTATTTAAGATTGAGTCAACAGCTTTCCTTGGGACACTTTGTACACAATGCGTGCAAAGTGTCCTGAGTAAAGCTGTTGACTGACACTACTCTTTTGCTTTAGACTAGGCTTGCTTGTATTTGAATGAAAGGTATCTCCATGAGGAATTTGAATCTTTTAACCATTAGATGTTTAACGGTATTGACCAAATGATTATAGCAGTGATTAACGGTTAATATACAATATACCTGTGAGCAAACCATCTCTGGTTTATGTACAAGGGAATCCCTTAATTAGTTACTTATAGCACAGTTTTTATATCATATCAGTAAGTCACATATCATAATCAGGTTTAGCTTGTAGAACCAAATATTCAAGTCCACATTTTTACACCTGACAAGGAATAATTTCGGCATTGGCTGATGCAGACACAAAATGTCAATACAGTTACAACAGTTAACGCTGAACAGGCTCATCCAATGTGTGTTCTACTATCGATCTTCCTTGGTAAGCATATTATCTCACTCCAGTAATAGCCGAGAACAATTAAGACTTCAATAGGTTAAATCAGGCAGCACCCTACATTTATATCTTTAGGAAAGTGATCACGAGAATTTTTTCACAGGTGGCCAAAAATATAGACAAATCACACAGCTCAACGTGGCTGTAAGTTATCTCAGTATCAAGCATGGGCCAAACTTACACAACTGGAAGTGATGTGGAGAAGCAACAGCCAAGAACCAATTATGTTTCTGTAGATAATTGTGAATGTTAATTTTGCTGTTCTTCCTCCTGCTCCGTGAATGAGGAAGAGCTGACAGAGCCCAGATTGGTTCACTGATACCACACCTGCTTGCAGGCACACACGTCTGGCATGCTCAGTGAAGCCCCTGCACATGTGCATGATGACTGGCTATTCCTAATGCATGCTGGGATGCTAGCATGCAGCAACTGGACACGCAACCTTCTGGTGACCCGCATGTTCCTCAGTCTATGTCCTACTCAACACCACTGGAAATATCAGACCGCACAACCCAAAACAAAACTTAAAGCTTTTCCATGTTGGTGCCATGGAAACAAAATCTTTGAGATCAATTATATCTAAATTGGTTACGTCTGGAATTTTTATTTAGGATACAGGGAGCATAAGGTCTTCCACAGTGCTAGGCTTATCAGAAATATATATTCATCATAAGAAGCTGTCTGTCTGGTACAGGATACAGCAGTCAGAACTCCTATTCTGCCAATTTACTGGGTTTGACCAAAATAAATGAAACACAAATATGTTTATAGATGAAGGACATGCACTCTTGCTCCACTAGGATTTTTATTTAAGTGATGTATGAATGCAATGTGAGCCTGCCACATTGCCAAGTTCTGTTCCTAGCGATTCAACTCTTCAGGGCTAAGTTTCACTGATTTAACTCATTCCATACTATTGTCACAGGTCTTGGTCAGTGGTTCTGGCACTGCCTGGCAAGTCATGCTGCAGCTACCCTTGCAGCAGCTGCAGCATGACTTGCCAGGCAGTGCCAGAACCACTGACTTAAAACTCTAGGTATGTTGGTACTTGAACAAAAGCTCTTTTCGTGAAGAATTTAAATATGCAATTGTCGTCTTACATCTAGGTAAATATACGGAAAAATCAGGGACTGGTATGGAATGAGTTAACAGCTTTCCTCAGTACTCTGTAGGGACAATGTGCCAAACCATGCTAAAGGATCAGTTTACCAAGACTAGGATTCCAGTACTGTTATGTTAACTCTCAGTCCACTGACTTTTGTCTAAATGGGCAAAAGAGTCAAAGCCAAATGATCTCTGATCCTGCGAAACAACAAATCAACAAAAGTCTTTGTATCCGCCTGTCCTCCATCTTCTGAAGAATTCTTTTGTTCTGTTCCCTATTTCCGGAACAATAAAGGAACCTTGTTGTCATGTTCGCAGACACTGTCATTATAGCTCCACCTGTGTAGTCTTCCCTCACCTAAATGTATTGTTGTGGGTAATATAGCAAGAAAAAATAAAAAAATATCAATACCTACAAACAATCAGAATGACATGACAGGAAAAATAGTGCATAACTGGAGACCAGCTGATATGAGGGTGACATGGTTGAAATGAGGATGAAATGGCTGACATGAGGGTGACATGGCTCACATGAAGGTCACATGGCTGATATGTGGGTCACATGGCTGACATCAGGATGACATGGCTGATATGAGGGTCACATGGCTGACATGAGGGTCCCATGGCTGATATGAGGGTGACATGGCTGACATGAGGGTCCCATGGCTGACATGAGGGTCCCATGGCTGATATGAGGGTGACATGGCTGACATCGGATGACATGGCTGATATGAGGGTGACATGGCTGACATCAGGATGACATGGCTGATATAAAGGTGACATGGCTGACATGAGGGTCCCATGGCTGATATGAGGGTGACATGGCTGACATCAGGATGACATGGCTGATATGAGGGTGACATGGCTGACATGAGGGTCCCATGGCTGACATGCTGTCTGCTCCCCACTCACTGCCCCACTTGGCTTTATCACTGCCTCTGTCTTGCCTCTTGTTATGCTCACTCACAGAGTAACAAGTCGGCACAGTTAATTTGTGAAAAGCTTCCCAATCAGGATAACCATGGTGTGTTTTGTCATGGAAGAAGCCACCAAATAACTGACATACATGGAAGTGATTGTTCCTATTGCCAGTCAGTCATGCAACCATGGGCTAACTTTCTGTCCTGGCACGATGCTTTTGCAAGGAGAATTAGACAACACCACGACCTAATGCCAAAACACCTGTCAATATCAGGATGATGTGGCCAACTCATTACAACTGGAAACATGTAAATGGAAGTGTAAACACCAAGTGCAACACAATACATTGAAGACATGTTGATGTCACACAAACAGTTACCGAAATTTATCAAAAACAGTAAATAAAACAACAAATAATGAAATGAAATAAAGTATTATGACTGGACACACATTGTGTGGCTTCAATTCACAGACAGAAATATAAGAGAAGCCAGAATATCATCTTTCAGATCAATTCACTCCCATTAGCACTTACAGTAGTCCCATGTTTCACAGGCCAACATGTTGAGACATCTCCTGCCTTTTAATATGACAGTGACCTAGTCCCAGGAAATTCTGGTTTCCATTCTTCTCACCATCACTGAAATGTCAGCGGCTTCATACCACCACATTGTGTCTGCCTTTGGGCTGGTCTCTCCAGGCAGGGCCCACTGTTTGCCAATTTGGATTTATCCAAACCACCAAACCCATACATCTTGGAATACATGTCCTGTCAGTCACGGCAGTATTGCAAATGTATCAAGTGAAAAGTTGTTAAGTGGGGTTTACCATGCATTAAGATCTCCACTGCAAACTTCTATTTAAATATCAAATGTGAATCCATAAAATCTTTCTCCGACATCAGATAAAAGACTTTAGCAATAGACCATCTGAGGTCAGGCTGCAGTGTCCAATCAAAAAGGTTATAATCATGAGATGTCCAGACTATATCAGCCTCCCTCCCCTTCCTTTCAGCCTATAATCATCCTCCATTCTACTTTGGTGAAAGATCGGAAGGTGGGTGTCTCTTGGATCAATATGGACACAGATTGCTTATTAGCGAAGACAGGATCGTGGCAATTACCGTAAAGCTTTCCCGATCCTCAAGGAGAGCAACTGAAATGGGAAAGCAATGTGTTTCAATGTGATACTGCAGTTTTCTGACCTTGACACCTGCGTTCTGATGTGTTGATGTCTTCGCTGATTGAAGAAGCCATTTTCATACATTAGATCAGCAGTTTTTTTCCTAACTACATAAGTCTAGCTTGTAATTTGGTTATTTTCATCCCCAGTCAGGGTTTTATACTATTTACATGCTTGCAACAAAGTGTGAAAGCAAACTGGTACTAATGATAACTGATATCCATTAATTGTCCTTAATACAGTGATTATGACGTAAATATTGCAGACACTGTAAGGGAAACAAACCTGCACAAATGTGTATCAAGCGGAAAGGAGAGCCATAAAATATTTACTTATAGAACTGCAGGTGTGGCTGCCATAGCACACCACATTACATCCTCCAGCTTCACTTATTTTATCCTTGTTGAGGAGGGGGGAGGAGGGGTTGTAAGTAATCCATACCGGGCTTTTTTTCTTAAAGTTTTTGTACCCATTTGGCGACATAAGATTTTTGTTCATAAAGTATGCTGAGAAAAAATGTAAGCCATACTTGACAAAATATATTTTCTGTAATGTGTGCCAGACACAATTAATATCCATACCCATACACTTAACACTTAACATAAAATTTTGTCGATAATTCTGATTGTGGAAAATGTGATCAGTTTTATCTTTTTATAACTTATCTCATGGTGAAACATTCTGAGTTTACATTTTGTCAATACCCTTATGCAATCCTCTACATAAGAGGCACAATTTTACCCACAGCACTCATATCATGCCTAATTTAGAGTTTTAGGTATTATCTACATGTCACGGAGTGACTGAACGAATGGGAAGGAAGAAATGAAGGTATACAGGAATGAAGGAAGGAAGAAAAGTCAATTTCTATGTTGACACACAGAAATAATGAAGGCAAAACTTGCCAATCTCAAGTAACTATGTTAATTTAACACTACAAGCTCATACACTTGGGTTTGGATTTTTTCTACAGTAGTGCCTAGGGGTTTCTATGATAACTTATTGGTGTCAACAAACAGCAAACCACACCCTGATATGGATTTTAAACTAAAAATAGGGCAAAACCACATTCCTGGTTTTGACAGAATGTCCATATCCATGTATGTATACTACCAGATCGCTCATGAATCAGTATATGGCCACCAGGCAAGCTGTCTTCATTGTCTATGTCACCCCCACAAAATAGCTCTGAGTGGTGCTAAGTGCACTGACAGACAATATGCTGTTTAATTTGTACATGTATAAATCAAGAATATGATGAAAACAGCTGTTTTTAAATCAGCATGTACATGTCAACCTGTAGTTAGCATTCTATTTCATGGATCATGGAACTGTAATTGCCAATCAACATGTGATAGGAACACTGCTGCACACGAATATTTTCATTTTTTTCCCCCTTTGGGTACAAAACATATCCTTCCTGTAGTCTTGAGGACAGTGACGCCATGCCTGTCACAGAAATGGAATCCAGATTTGAAATTTCCTACCACCACGGAAGGCCTGACAGGCTGCAATATTATTTGTACAGAGTGTTGTTTAATGCCTGTATGCACACATACCCACAGATAGCACGCAATTGAGCTGGTGCTTTTGTAAACCACTTGCAGACAGTGGTGAGATTGCCATGAGGTTGTCATGGCAGTAATGTTCACCTTGCCTCATTATGCTCCAAGACCCAGTCAGATACATGTACAATCAACCACCTGTTGCAATGCACCTGACCATACACATCAACAAACTTGCTGGGGCTGGGACAGTAAAGGAGCTGGGATGATGGGCATTGGGGACATGGTGAAAAGGATACATTGTGTTATATTGTAACCAGATAACCTGCAATTAATCTATCTGTTGAAATCTAATCCTACTTTTCTCATGAGTCTGTACATCATGGTTGCTTTTAACCTACTATGCATCAAAATCTATTACTTCTTGATATACACAAATTTTACATTCTCCTTTCAAGCAAAGACATTGAAGCCCACATTTGTCAGCAGCAGTTTCTGCACCATTTTTAAGTTCCCTCCTGTTCAGAACAAAACTGTCACATTACAGTAGATCATAGACATACAAATACCAGCTTGTAGGAATTACTTGTCACAACTGTCATCATGACAGGTCTGACCTACCATTCTCAGCAAAAAATATTTTCTATTAACCCTTAAAGCACTGATTTAAGACTGAGTCAACAGCTTTCCTGGGGACACTGCACACAGAGTGCCCCAAGGAAAGCTGTTGACTAAGACTACTTTTTGCTTTAGACTAGGCTAGCTGGTATTTGAATGAAAGGTATCTTCATGACGAATTTGAATCTTTATATGAATCTTTTAACCATTATATGTTTAACAGTAATGTGAAAACAACTATAGCAGCAATTAGCACTTAAAGTGTTAACATGAAATTTCAGTTAAAAACATTAACAGATGATTCTTCACACTATCCAGGCACTTGGGGTGACTTGAGGGGGTAAGGGTGAATATATCAAGACACACATGCAGTATTATGTACGCAAGAAGCTTTCATTATTTGAATTGAAAGCACAAATAGAATGTCTGCATTTTCACCGGTTAAACTGATCAACATTTATGTGTATTATTTATCCCCTGATGTATGCATATTAAATGCACACATCTGAACTCTTTCTTACCCAAACGTGCTTTATTTTCTGTTGTGTCTTTGTCATAATGCTTATATAACTTGCACATTCACCAGCGATTTGAAAATAATATTTGGATGACAGTTGTGGGACTGCTGACCAAGGATGCCGTATCATTGGCCCATCATCTATTGCTATTTTTACAGGCAACAAGAAGCAGAGCCACGCAACAAACTTTTACTGGCATCCTTTAGCCAAAGAAAAATTAATTCTTCTCATACCACATTTATGTTGTCTTCAAATTGTTCAGTACATAGTTCATGACAGTTTCTGATATGCTTCCATTCCCTACTAATTCATACACACACATGGAGCATACTATATGATGGTTGGCCAAAAATCCATATACCTAACCATATGGATCTTTTCTATATCAGGATATTTATAACCTTGCAAATTCCACATTTAATAAAACCAGCAAGCATATAATTAAATGCTTTCATCAGGTAATTGCAGGCCAATATAATTCCATATTCAGCCCACTGATTTGCATGTATATGTGCTGCCTGCCTATTGCCAGTAGACTTAGCCTCACTGTAAATCACCGACACATCAATCTTCTCTGGCTCCTCACCAAGCTTCAACTTACAAATTTCCACTAACAAACAATCAAGCCAGCACCTAGGGCTTATCATGAATTTGATTTTTTCTCACACTGTGGAAAGTTGATTTATAGTTAGGAATCTTTTGAAACATGTCTCTAATATTTACATTCAAAACACACAGGAATTAACAATGCTGGAATGTGGATGCTTTCCAGCATTAAAATTTTACATTCACAAATTACTTGTGAGTCTCCCAAATATTGCAGATGCAATAAGCTTTTTTCAACTCTACAATTCTAATCACCATCTTGTGTACTTTACATCAAATCATAACCCCCGAAATATTTAGACAACTTTTGTTTATCACACATAGAGAGACTGCCTTGTCATTGGTAAAGTGTACCTCAAAACCATGCTTTTTAAAACAAAAAGCAATTCAAAATCACTTATAGATGGATGGGATCTATATATTCTAATGTTTTTTATGAACAAAATGTACATCAAAATCATATTAGAGGTGTACATGGACCAGTACATATTTTTATGCTTTTCAGAGCAAAATCTATATAAAAATCACTTATAGTTGGTCGAGAAATACACGTTCTAATCCTTTGTAGAACAAAACATACATCAAAATGACTATAGATGGCCAAGATAACTATAATTAAACACTTGTCAGACCCCCCTCCTTGGATGGCGTTTTGCTGTATTACAGTAGTTTCTGCCTCCTCAATTTCTACCTGAGAAAGGTTAAAAACACTGCGCATATTTCACAAGCTCCCAAAGTTGGATGTCAGAGCTGTTCAAAATGGACCAACAGTGCATAAATACATGCATATCCCCAGTATATCATGATGACATAATCATGATGGGAGACTGGCAAACAAAGCCCTGGATGTCAGTGGCTAACAATCTTCTGGCTTATAAAAAGCACACAATATGGATACAATGTAGACATGTTGACACAAGATACTGCACATAAACATATGAGTATTTATTGGTGGTATAAATTATTTATGTTCCACTCAATGCCTTCAGTAATTACATCAATGTTTCATATTTCTTTCCAATGAATTTGATATTTTCCCCCACATCCCATATACATGTGACCACTTTATATCCAGTTAAACCTTTGTCCTCAAACTGACAAAAACTGGCTGGTGGTCAAATGTCCTCTGCTTCTATGTTCTAACTAATTGCCACAGGAATGAAAACAATTTGAATGAGAATTATAGATAAGACCTATCAAGATAACGTGACCCAGGTCAACAACTTTCTTTGGCATAGGTTGGGTGCCCAGAGCCAAGGAAATGTATTGACTCGGTTTAAATTCACAGGGAAAAGGGTTAATCCCTTAAATATTGACATCAAATGTCACCCAAATTCCCACACAAGCCTTTAATGTGGATAAGTAGCTACACAATCAATGCAATTAGCACACTATTACAATTGATTTTGAGCACTACACTGTAAGGTCTCCACAGCAGGCAGAGTTGTATACACATCCAGCTACAGCTACAGCTACAGCTACTTCATGCATGAGATGGCTGCTCAACCTGATTTGTGTCTCTCATCTATTAATGATTAATACTGTACAACATAATTATAATCATGACAACAGAAACTAGTACAATGTATTTTGTCCATTGAATATACCAGCATATATATTATGTTTAAATAAATTATTTGCTGTTTGGTGTTATAACTGTAATTTTTCAGCTTGTGGTAAATGAGGATGGCATGCTGCCTAGTCATAAGACAGTAACCTGTATATGTATCTTGTTGCAATATTGTCTCATCTTAACTCTGGGTCAGCTGTCACCCATAAAGGTTACTATGTATTATATTTGCTATCCTTACATATTTAATGTCTCTTGTTCTCATTTTCACTTCATCATTCTCTAGGGCTCATGATTGTGTTCATAGCTGTGTATATGGCAATATCACTGTGCAGATACAGCGTTATAAATACAAGTAACCACCATGTACACCTGGGAATACATTTTAACTACATATGATAACAATGACACCAGGGAAGACACAATGTAACAAACAACAATAATGAATACATGTATAAACATATAACTACTGTAATTGAACGCATCTATCAGTACTTCCCCTCCCCTTTGTTTGAGCTTTGAGAAAGCATTAATATGGAGCTTTCCAGGCAAAACACAGGTAACAAGTTCAAAATGTACAGACAATGGGTACACCTCACATAACTAACTGTACAAGTGTAAAATACCAGTCTCTATCACCAGAGACCATCCCTACTACAATAGCAGTGGTCTCAAAATAGGTGCAAGTGACATGATTTCATAAAAGACAGGCTTTGAGAAAGCATTAATATGGAGCTTTCCAGGCAAAACACAGGTAACAAGTTCAAAATGTACAGACAATGGGTACACCTCACATAACAAACTGTACAAGTGTAAAATACCAGTCTCTATCACCAGAGACCATCCCTACTACAATAGCAGTGGTCTCACAATAGGTGGAAGTGACATGATTTCATAAAAGACAGGTGGTCTCTCATGACAGGTAGAACAATATAGGAAGTATGGTACTTGGGAATCTGTAAAACAGTCTCTCATGACAGGGTGAGTCTCCTATAAAAGGGACTTTTGTACAGGTACATGTACTTGATCAATGTCAACTAGCAATATGCACAGAACGTAATCATGGTAATATAGTCTTTTTTTTCCTAAAAATACTTTTTTTCTACCGCTAAGAAACAAAACATTTTAGTAACAAAGCCTCGACAACTCACATACAGACATCATCATACCTGTGCACTAAAATACATGAAACCTACTTCCCTATGTGTGACCTGTCTAAACCTGTATATATCATATCTTAATGCTACTTTACCTGGCATAATGCTGTTGTAATTACTACACCTGGAGGACCAAGTGTCTCTATATATGCCCAATTACTGATTCAATTTTCACCCCAGTGCCAACTGAAGTTAATATTTACTGAACCAATAATGTAGTAAGCATAAGCCTCATTCTGTGCCAGGTCTGTAAGCCATCAATTGGAGGTCAATATTGAATTAGGCTTTATATAATCGCATGTAGAACATCCTGGACTTTCTGTCTGTCAGGAACATCCACCTTTCCATCCTATATACAAGCTATATACATGTGTCCATATATATATATACAATGGAATAGGTCTTACAATGGGTTTGTGGGTCATGCCCATTGTCTGTGGGCCAATCAGAATCCTCAAACTGGACTGTGGGCAGTATATACCAAATATAGCTCACCACAGTTTCTGGGCATTTATAGCTTCCCATAATATCTGGTCAGATTTACCAATCTGTACGTTTCTGACACACACACACACACACACACACACACACACACACACACACACAACACACACACACACACACACACACACACTCTCTCTGTGTTTCTGCAAAGCAGAAAATGAGAAATTGTTGAAAAAGGGGCAATCACAAAGTTTATTCTCAAGACAATGTGCCATAAAATAAGTGGGACAATTTCCTACACACTGTGTGTAGAATATTTTCCTCGGGCACATGACTAGTCTACAATGCTAGATAACTGGTAAGGCACTATTCTCCCCCCCTCCCCCCCAAAAAAAACAAAAACAAAAAAACAAAAAAACAAAAAACAAAAAAACAAACAAACAAACACACAATAAGGGAGCTGCTGATTTTGGCATTATGAGGTCGATAACCTCAGCTAAAGACTCATGTTCTGTACCCTCAGGTGACCTTCTAACCTTTTCATCCAAACCAGCACATCTGTCATTGTGTGCTTGTGTTCTACAAATGGACCAGAAAGGTGTACAATGTAGCAGAAGAGGTGCTGCCAATCACTATTGACTGAGGCAGCATCTACAATGTGTGGACCTCCAGGTTTGCTTTGATGCTCCGTCTCCCCATCAGCTGTTGTCAGCATCCCAATACCAAGGCCAACTGTACATTACGCCAGCCAGCAACATGTATCAAAGGATATTCACTGGCAGTCACCTGAGCACATCCCTCCCTTCAACTATATAGACTTCCATCTCTTCTAACATTATTTGTGAAAGAAGTATGATTGTTTTGCCCTTTGATGTCCCTACACCGGATGCAAATTAACATGAAACCACTCAGATTTGCTTTTTCAATAAAACTCATTACAACCAGGAAAATGTATCCACTGAAAATTATCAAGCCTTATCGGTAATACCAGTGTCATATGGCAAGCCAGAAACAGCTCTGGTCCCCATTACACTATTTAATGTATCCCATGTAAACTGGGCAGGTGTACAGTAGCAACTGACTTGATGACTGTTTTATAAAATAAGAGTGTATTGTGACAACTGCCACATGACAAATTGTGTATTACATCATATTCCTCACAATACACCTACAGCTTGCACTCAAATGATAGCTCTGGTACTCTAATACAATGTATTATAGTATTGCAATTTTTGTCAACAGATGATAAACATTTCAAAATTATTCCAGAAAAAGTCCATCACAGAATATTTGGCTCCCAAGTTGTCTTTCTGCATATAAGTTGACTTTGGTCAAGTCAGGAAAATGAAACTTTGTGTCGGGGCCAATTTCAGAAATGTGAATGTTCGCAAATATAAATGATCATACAGTAATACACAGTCATATGTAGCAAACAGATTTCAGCCTTTTGTGCCTAGTTCCAGAGAAAATATCCAAGGTCAACAGCTTTTTCACGAGTGCAGGATCTTTCTGTATTTCTAACAGTCATTAATACCTCATACATGTATTCAGATTTCTGAGAGTTTAATGACTCAAGTACCACAGCATACCCAGTCAGTGGTTACAACACAGCTGGACAGCATGCCCTCTGTTTTCCCTTTACAGCACACAGCTAGGCAGGCAGTACAGAATCCAACACAGACATTTTATTAACCACCTAGCATTCCAGAGATGTCAGTCTATTGTACACAGATATAATGAAGCAGTTTTTATAACTTATGACAGTTAACCAACATACACATGTAATCATAAGGGATATATATATGCAGTGAAAAATCTGTTCCACTGGGTACATATGACAGCACATTGATTAAATGTTATCATACTCCTGGATCAACTTCCATAACAGCTGTGTCATACCCTGGTATAAACTAAACTGTGTTTATGGATCGATTGTAAGCTGATATATCATGTCAGATAGTCCTATAATTACTAAACATATGTCACACACCAGGTAAAAGCTAAACACAATGTTTCTATTACATGGTTACATATATACATTATCAAATACCAGATGGAGTTGAGACAATGTATCTATTAACTGAAGGCACCAAGATACCAAGTGAATACAAACTGAGACCAGGAACACTCTCAATATTGCTAGTTTCAGATACAATGTATCATTCAATCATTAGCTAGCAATGCTAAAGTGTGTGTGGTTATGCAGTTGGTAAAGGCCAGGCTAGCCCACACACCTGTGTTTCATTGAAGACTACCTGTGTCTTTGAGTGAGGGATGATGTCAGAAGGCGTGGTTGATGCACAGACAGGGGCCATAGTGTGCAGGTGTGAAGGCAGGGCCCCGCAGCATGGCGTCAATGAGGAGTATGTAACCAACTGCATGGTGGTAGGATACTGATCACTCAGTCTGTAGGGAGCCTGGCTGCCTGCCTTCTCACACAGGCCAGTATGCTACTCTCTACTGTAGCACCTGATCTCACACAAGCCATTCTTTACTGTGGCAAGGGTCAACTGCAGTCATATATCTCTATGTCTGGCTAAACCCACCAGATTGAAGAGGACATATTCCAACCTCAATGGTTAAAGTGACATGGCATACTCCACACTAAGGTGATATATCTTACATTGCTCAGTGGGGAAAATCTGCCTGCACAGCAGACCAAGCAATGGGATTCCTTACCTTATGCTGAAGTAACATTTAACTCTTTCAGTACCAATCATGTCTTAAGTCGATCTACTTAAGTCAAACTAGTCTGAATTATCATTCGGATCTCAGATTCGTATTCCTCGTATAAAGACCTTTCATTCAAGTACCAGCATGTGTCTAATTCCATAGAAAATATCCAAGGTCAACAGATTTTCTTGTTGACTCAGTCCAAAATTTGGCACTTAAAGAGTTAAAGATACTTTGTACATGAATGGTAGACTACAGCTCTGGAATCACATGTGTTAGTCTTGGTTGTCCTGATCTTAGAATGAAGTCAAGCATATAAAGTCTACTTTTGACATTCTGTACCCAACGCCTGGGTTTGTGTTCTAAGTTTAAATACATTTGATTACACAGGCCTGTGGCCATATAGACCAGCATGCTACGAATGCCTCATAAATGTCAAGCATGTTTCTATTTCTACCATCAGCAAGAGAAGGACCTTTATCTTCAGGATCTTCCATACTGATAACAGTTTACTTAAGACACCCTTACAGAGCTTTACAGCACTTCAGATATACAACTATACCCCACTAGTCTGCCCAAGAGCTTCATATAGAACAGTAACTTTATTTCTAACTTGATACCCTTTACACTTTACAACTCGCAATACTAAACACATACATCTCAATTCTGCATGTAAAACAATTTTTCACATATAAACACCTAAAGTATTTGGAAAATGTAAACCCAAAGCAAGAGAGCTGCCTATTGGTAATGAGCAAGTGTCACCTAAATATCATTAACATACAAACTCCTTGCAAGAATGATGCAAATGTAAATTTTAGAAACAGTACTTAAAAGAATGTCCATTATATATGCCATGGTTGGCTTCACATGCCATGCTAATCTCCTGTGTCAGACAGAACAATGTACATACACTTTCTTATCCTACCAACGGCTTATTTTCTCTCATAGGTTGAGATCCAGTATCATATTCAGCTACATAGTCCTCATTAGTGATTACTGCCCAACTTTGCTAATGCGTCAACATATCTTCCTTCACACTATTTAAAAACATAAATCTCCAAGTCAAAACATGGCTGGGGCATTTAAAACTTTTCTGTATTATCTCTGTAGAAATCCGAGCCTCGTCTGTATTTGTTGTCAGTGTGAGATCAATGGAAGGTCACACAGTGGACAAGTCCACAGACAAGATAGTTGTTCATGTTTGTACTCTCCGCAAACTCAGACAGCTCCCTGTCTGTATTAGCAAATATGCTGGGTGCACAAGTTCAATGGAGCATTTGATCAGAACTTCCGTGCAGAAATTTGATAAATTGCATTTCTCAGTTGGATAGAATACAATAAATGGAAAAGAAAATTTAAAATAAATGGAGATAGATTTTTTTTTAGGAAGTTCAAATGAGACACATGCCAGCACATTCAGACAAATAATCTGGTCCACGTGGAGTGGATGCTATAATGAGCTGGCATGAGGTGAGCTCCCATGAACAATGGCATTGAATGTCACCTCTGTCCACATGTGTCAACTTACCCATTTCTCATTTAAAAACTCTTGTTTCTTTGCTTTTTTTTGTGTGTGTGTTTTTAAATTTTGCAAGAAACTTAGTTCATTATGTATTATCCCCCAGTGACAAATAAAACATCAGATTCATAAAAATCCCACCCTGGAACAGAAAATCACCCAAGTTTTTGTCTCAAGACATTGAAGGGCAAAAGGGTCTGGAATTCCATTTTGAGTACAAAAGGTTGATCTGACCTGATTCCCTCACCTCTAGCCCTGCGTTATCCAAACAGATCACTTCATGTATTTGGATAAAGCTAAGCTACTTCCAGCCTGGCTGGGTTTACACTGAGGGGTGTCATCACTGGAATACATCACCTGATTAGTATCTGCCATCTGACCTGTATACATTAGGGGTAATTGTTTATGTCGGGATTGGCCACCCTTGGTGTGGTGTAATCTCAAAATTGCTTTTTACCCCAATGTTTCAATGGGTTTTCCTTGATATATGGCACTTAATGTGACAACAATCAATTTCTGACTGTAGTCTCTTCTCTTCACTTCACATTATTTGTGGGGACTTTAGACTGTTAGGACCAGCTCATACTTTAAATTCAATCCATGGATTCTGACAGGATAATTTAGCATTAAAATCTGGTTGCAAGATGACTTCCTTCTTTTTTAAGCTGAAATCATCTGCGCCCCCCCCCCCCAAGAAAAAGTAAAATTCATTTTATGCTTTTTGTCAACATTTTTCCGTGTCAGGTTCTCCGTGCTCACTACTCAACCCAAGCTAAAGAATGTTGTTTTCTCAGCCTTGTAAAGTTATGGGTGAAGCAAAAGCCCACTTTTTATTTTTGTTCCCTTCTTGGCATGTCAGGCCACCCTTCAATTATTGGCCTGGAACATGGACCCTGATAGTCTGCCTTCAGTTATTGGTCTAGAACATGGACCCTGATAGTCTCCCTTCAGCTATTGGCCTGAACATGGACCCTGATAACCTCCCTTCGGCTATTGGTGTAGAACATGGACCCTGATAGTTTCCCTTCAGCTATTGGTCTAGAACATGGACCCTGGTAGTTTCATCAACAAATCAAATCTCATTCAAAACACATTTTTGTTATTGTCAGAAAGAAAAAAAAACATGTAAAACAAAGAAGCACAGAGAAGCTGAAATTTCAGTCCTTTCTCGTGAGTTTTAGCAGCAAAAAGATGTGTTATTTTTTAATCTTTTCAAAGTGCGTTCAGCTTCTACACTATCAATGGAGGATATTCCCCCAGCACTTTTGCCAACAACTTCCACAAAATCATCAATTGCAACTGTCTTTTAAATTCTTCCCCCAAAGAAAATTGTTGTCCTCAATATTCTTACCCAGACTCCAGTTGTTAAATATCTAATTCCGATGGAGTACTGCACACTTCAGACACAAGCTAAATGCAGTCCTATTACAATGACAACTCCCTGGTATGCCAATGAGCACCTGGCCACACTGGCATAATGCACTGGCCACTGAGAGGCTGCCTGGTCTGTGTCCCTTGATTCCAACAACTCTGTGGTTTGCTAGTCTGTTTGTGGCACAGCAGGTGTGCAGGATATTTATTGCATGAAGTTCTTACAATGATCCACCATTATCTAACTGCATGCATACATGAACAATGATTCAGCTTTTGTCCCCAACTTTTACAGTTCTAAGCTTCTGAATATTTAATTGGAATATTCACATGATCGCATTCAAGGTATACAGACACATCGATCATCCAACAAGGCCCAGTGTATTTTGCCATGGTCCCTCTCTAACGCCCTGATTCCCTTACCTGTCCACTGATCTTAATTAAATAAGGAGACAGACTTTCTAATTAACCAGATCGTATGTCACTCAGGCCAAAAATTAGTCTTTGTTCTCTAGATAGCCCCATCACAGGAAGAACAATTTATGATGACTGCAGGAATAGTTCTCTCAGTTAAATTCCAATCAAACTATAAATCTCCCATTTGTGAGCTGACCTGGGCTGCCGAGGCAGTAAAACACTTGACTGAGCCACTATTTCCAGGAAACCCTGCACTGCTTCACGAAGGCCCCAAATGCCACTTAATCAGTCCCCATCAAGTAAATAACTGTCAATTTGTACTTGCTGAATTTGGGCCCTATCCGCTGGTCTTCCTCCTTCCTACAAAGGTCAATTCTAATACATCGGCCCTTTCTTCTGCACTGCACTTATTTCCTTAGGAAATTTCTGTGCTTGTCCACCTCAGCTAATTTGTGTAGGTTTTCTGCCCTGTCAGAACTTTGATTGGCTTTCAATATATATATATATATATATATATATATATATATATATATATATATATATATATATATATATATATATATATATATATATATATATATATCCTTCTTTGCCTCATTCCCACTAATTTTCCACTTCCTATTTAAAGATGGACAACTTGGTAAGCACAGGAATTAACCTGGCTAGGATTGCAGCCATGATAGTCTCCATGGGAAAGAAAGTAGGTATCTGGCTACTAACCCTTCCCCCTCCCCCCCTTCCCTGTTCAAGTAGTTCCTGCTTTAACCCATTCCTGGTCAGAATAAGTGGGTCAACAGCTATTACCCTAGGGGGTGTTATCACGGATGGTTTTATATACTAATCCTACCAAAAATGTTTTCTCAAAATGAAAAATTTAAGTAAAAATGTTAAGGCAGCTGACAATGAATATCCAAGTGCTTTTGGGCACTTTCAGTGGGACAGGGTTAATCCCTTCTCCTTAAACACAATATAGGCCCTAAAGGAAAGCTGTGGACAAAATCTTGATTTAAGGGTAAAATGGTAAATTTATGGCCTATTAACATTTTGCACAGCAAAGAAAATGCAAGGATATATATATATATATATATATATATATATATATATATACATACATACATACATACATACATACATACATACATACATACATACATACATACATACATACATACATACATATATATATATATATATATATATATATAAAATCTTCTTGTACAAGAAATTGCATTTTCAGGATCATCATATATTAGTACTGAGATAACTTAAATTTAAAGTGCATTTTTTTTCTCGTGACTTTGAATGATCTTCATGAAAACAGCTGTCAGTTTTAAAAAAATGAAAATGACTGCCACTACCACACACTCTACCATATTCTGTGGCTAGCCTGTATCATCAACATTCAGTCACAAGGTTTCGGGTCATGGTGGAAGCTTGATAATAAAATTGTTTTTAATATCAATGCATGCCAAAACTGATGAATAATATCAGAAGACAATCCTAATTGTCACATGTACAATTATGCCCACCAGAGAGTCTGATAAGTGTAAATCAATCTATGTATACAATACTCATTCAGCCACATTTTATGTTACCTCCCAATTCAACATACATGTATGGGATTAGTTCCAAGTGTTGAGTGACATCCCATGACCTGTGTCTGGATCCCTGTCTTAGAGGAAGGTAACTCAGGTATGATTTGCTTGGATTCCTGTCTAACATAGAGAAACAGGCCATAATAGTTGTCTGGATCCCTTTCTGGTGGGCAGAAGTATAAAGCACAATCTCTGCCTGGATCTCTACCTGAACAGAAGTAGGGGAATTGAAAGTTTAGTCAAAACCTGCAAGCAAAATGTTCTTGGGGTCTTATGAGGTGACCATGCTCCAACAGAGAAGGGGTTACCTGGCCTGTGATGGATCAACTGCCATATATCACCCAACTGTACACTGACAGGAGACATTCTGGGTTCATTAGCTTCCCTCTAGCTGTCTAATCCAGCATACACACACCCACTTTTCTCTGATGAGGCATTTGCACCAGACAAATCAATGACTATCACAACCTTTTGCTTCACTAATGAAACTAAGGAGTAAAAAGAGCTGGGGGATTTGTCCTGATACCTGGGCCCCCTCTGGAACCTCTTTCCAATGTCAAATGTCAGACTGACATATGTCCAGAAAGACCACAATTAACCACATGTAATTCAAAAAACCCCTTGCTGCTGGGGCTGCCCCGTGTGCATTACAGCCAGATGGTCCCCATCAGCAGCGCTGGGCAGCCTAAAACACTGATCCATCTTGGGAATTCTGATGTGGGTTGATGTTAACTTATGGTCCATTTTCCATCTTTCTTCCAGCACGTCATGACCTTAGATGGCTGAGGTCACGCTAATTGCAGCTGCCACAGAAAAGACAGAAAAACCAAAAAAGGAGAACTTCTCCTTTTTTTCATTTTGCTGGCTAAGCCCCCACTTATGCCAGTGTATGTATGTATGTATGTATGTATGTATGTATGTATGTATGTATGTATGTATGTATGTATGTATGTATGTATGTATGTAGGCCTACACACATTTTTCCCACAAAAGAAGCACCTTTCCTCTGCACAAAGTAAGGCAGATAACGGTTACACCTAATGCTAAATCATAGGCCCTACACGTAATTAAAATAAACCATTCCTGCATTTCCTTTGATATAAAATCTAACTCTCATAAAGAGTGTTCTACTTTAGATTAACTGCAATATAGAACCAAAATCTAGCTGGTTTAGCCCTTTTAATGTAGACCACAAGTCACCTTGCATCAAATAACTTGGTAAGAAAACTGAATTCAACAATGACAGATTTAATAGTAACTATTTCATATGACACTTAGAGTTGCTATTAGTTGTCACTTCTAGCATACATGTTATAAATGAAGTTCAAAACAAAAATGTTTATTTCACTTGTTGACATGCCCTGTGTGAGCAGTTAATAGTCATGCTGGGATCTTCTCTGTCCTAGTAAAAGTTTTATCTGAAGAATACCTGGTGAACATGAAATGAAAACATAATGTGTAATGTTTTAATTCTTTTATCACCCCATGTAATAATGTATGTTGGTGCCTGGTGATGCTGTATACACCATAGTTCTTTTGTACATGTGTACATTGGTGCCTATGTACCTAGCTGTATATACCATAGTTCTTTTGTATGTCTGCATGTTGGTGCCTGGTAATGCTATATACACAAGTTCTTTTGTATGTCTGTATGTTTGTGCCTGTGTACCACACTGCATATGCCATAGTTCTTTTGTATGTCTGTATGTTGGTGCCTATTAATGCTGTAGACACCATAGTTCTTTTGTATGTCTGTGTGTTTGTGCCTGTGTACCACACTGTATACACCATAGTCCTTTTGTATGTCTGCATGTTGGTGCCTATTTCAAAGCAGGACCATGTGAGTTTTCTGATGGTTCAGGTGACAGCCAACTGATGCCAGAGAACAGGAAAGGGAATATGGCCTGTAGGAGGCGCTGTGGGTGACCGACCCCTGACTCCACCCCCAGCTCATACCCTTGCAGCTGACACATGGAATCAGCCCCATCAATAAGCCAGGAAGCCATGAGTCAGCTTCACACATGTATCACAACTTCTGCCTATCATAATTGCTAGCAGTTTTAGCTGCCATCACACCAAGGCTGGCTTAAGATGGGGTCATGACCTCTGGATCTGCCCGTGTGGTTTCATGTGGTGATAGGTTGTTCCCCTACCACCACAAAGAGACCTGGAGTCATTTTAATCACAGGTGCATCAAAGGCAAGGGACAAACACATCTGCTAACGTAGATACTGTGATGATGGGCACAGTGATCGCACAGAAGGGTATTTTAACCCATTTATGTCCTGATAGAAATTAACATAATTGCCACACCCCATTGATTTATACCCTCACCCTGACAACCTCACTTCATTCTGTATTCTGTACTAAGACTACTAAGGAATGCATAAAAATGCTGATGCTTATTTTCCAATCACACGTCACCATCAACTACCCATTTTACACATCTAAGAGTAAGAGTTAAGATATTGTGGGACCACACACTGGTTTGAACTAGAGAGAGTTAACAATTCAACTCCTATCAAACAAAGCCTGCTCTGTCTTGCAGTTCCATGCATTACTGACCAGGTACGCTCTAAACGCACTCTTTGAAGTGACCAGCAATCTTTACACCATTTTCAATCAGGCAGAAACCAGGTGGCATGTGACATGAAACTGTTGCCATGGTAACTGGACATTCTATGTTGACTTGCTATGCTGGACATGGGACTAATTAAGAGAACCAAAGTGAAATCCCAGCATTAAGAGAGAAGACAATGGTGTGATAATCCAAAGCTGATTACAGAAAGTCACACATTGGAGGCCGGCATTACATGTCACCACGACAACTCAGTACACTAGGGAACTAGAGAGGGGGCAGAATGCATAATGGACTAAATTTGTTTCACAAAAAGTGAAATTTGTTCCTGTAATATTAATAGTTCTTTTTTTTTTCTCGTTTTTGTCTCCAGGTGATACGTGTTTGAAAAGGTTTTATTTTTTGTGAACACTTTGCTTCCAACCCTCGCATGTATCGTGTAAAGATCAATAATGGTGGTCAGTAACACATTCAGTGAGTACATGTATGGAAGAGATGTTACCTAGGCCACACACTGGGGCTGTCTGCTACAATGATTGTTCTGTTCACCTTCTAGGATCCTCAAAGGTGACCAGACCTTATGTATTGTCATTTAGCCTATCTTCAACTACACAGGTTATGGCTTGAGTTACAAGGTACTTGCAGCGTACCTTGTCCCAAGGTACCCTAGACACTGGTACAGTTGACAAGACTTTCTGACAGGCACCTAGCCATATGCCACATGCCTGCACCTAATATAACTGCACCACAAACACCACATACATCTACTTTTTTTAAAAATTAAAAAAAAAAATATTGTACCTCTTCAAATCCATGAAGGAGATCCTGTAGGCTGAGATTTAAGCCAATCATGGCCGCAGAGTATTCGATTTCTGGGAGGAACCTTGGCCGGGCCACGGTTCCCTCCTTGTATTAACCATTCCACACTGAAAACCCAATGCATCTGGCTAGACTTTCTAACCAGCCAATTCCTCCAGGAGACAGGACAACGCGTCCAAGACACACAGCTACATGATCCACTGCTGCCAATCTTCCTGTTACTCCATTGGTGTTGTAAATGTGGACATCCTAACACTACTGATGGATCGACTCCATGTACCAGCATGGACTGTTCAATACAAAACACACGCACGCTGTCTCACAGCCACCCGGCCCATCTATCCCACAAGCCCCTATAAATAAACCTTTCCAATCAGATGGAATAGCCAAGGCAAGGGGAGTCCATTCACATAACAAAGGGGTGACAGGTAAAACTGTTGATCAATGAACTTGGCCTCTCTCAGCTGTGGTTGGTTACCTCTGGTCTCTTGGAGGTTCATTCATGCTCAAGTCTATGAGGTAGCACAGCATTGAGGTATCAGGACCCACCATGAGCAGGCAATATCAATATCATTGCTTCTCTTAAAAAGCGAAAAACAAACTGGAGATATTTGATTTGCTTGTCAGCAACTCAGTATGTGTGCCTGGAAAACTTTTAAAGATTGTGTATTCAGCATTTATGTAACTCCTGCAACAATAGTTGTTATTGAACTGTTCAAAAGAGACATAAACATTGAGCTGCGTCACTAACCAATAAACTGAAGTTGGACTGGTTCGTCTATCTGTACCACTTCTGAAGTTATTCAAGATTTTAATTTTGTGTATTTGCCTAATTCCTGTTCATCGGATACACCTATATCACCAACTTATCAATTGAAGTTGGAAGACACCTCTATCTGCAATGGTTGTGAGGTTGTTCAAAATTTAAATTTTGTGCATTCTCCAAATTTATTTGCATAAATTAAAATTCTACAACTTTTGGTTGTGATTAATTAGCTTTCACAGCACACACTATACCTTCACTTACACATAGAGTTGAGCGGATAATTTGATGGTATGCTGAAATAACACTCAATTGGTTAACCCTTTCACAGTCAGAATAAGACTGACACAGTAGCTTTCCCTGCTGCTGGCTGGACACACTGTGCCCAACATGCACCAAGGAAAGCTATTGACCTAGGGTGTGCCATCAGGACAGGTATTATCTATAATTCTCACCAAAAATGTTTCTACTACCACAAAATTTAATCAAAAACATGAAAACAGCTGACAATTTACATCTGGGCATTTTTTACATGATTTTAAGCAGGGCATGGCTAATGATCCAACATCAGTGTACTTTCTCCATGAAAACAGACATATGTACCTATAAAGTGGTCCTGATATTTTTTATGGTTAATATTTTCAGTCAACACCTGTCCATGCATAGCTGTTCCTACATGCAATCGAGTTAGTATTGAAAGGGTTAATTTGATTCTTTAAGTATGCCTTGGAAGCAATGCAAGGCGAGTTAACCCTTTCAGTTCTCAGTCGGAGTCATCAGTTTTCCTTTCAAAGGGGGGAGGTCCTGCTATTCACAATTCACCCATTCCTTGCACAATGTTCAACAAGTGAGAAGAAACACCTGTGCTGTTTTGACCCATGGATCCTGGTCACATATCTGAGTACATACATGTACAAGTAAGCTGCAGTCTAAAATTTAATCACTAGCATAACAAGTCTGTCAAGTCAGATAGGGCACAACAGTGTTCCAGGCCCGTTATGACACACATTTATTAGATTTTTTCATCCAAACAATGATTCCTTCCATTTACACCCTCTCTTTTCTGTGTCTGTTTTTATAACCTCCATACTTCTTGGGTTTTATTGCTTCTCATAACAAACCATGTTGACCTTTAGTTAAACTCCACTGTTCAATTCCATGCTTTTATATGCCCAATAAATCAACACTATTAATCTGGGAAATACTTTATGGTGTCCACAGTGGCTGAAATGTACAATCCCTAGGAAGTTTCAATACGCATTCAATCTTATTTATAGTAAAATGTTCCCAATTTTGCTCACATTCAAAAGGCATTGTAAATGAGTGTACTGATATAAACTTATTACATATTATGGACTTTTGCACCTTAGACAGCATTCTGTACATTTCAAATGAAATATTTATTCTGATGGTCAGAGAGCATGGCGCAGTAATCTGATGTCAATATCAAGCAACATTTCTCTTCTCTTAACAAAAGTATGACTGTAGAATGGTTCAGGAGTGTCAGGACCCCCCCCCCCCTCCCTTCCCGGGCATGTACTCCGGCTCATGTTGGCCCTTTGTGGCAAATCTGTGCTGGTATACCAATGGAGGGGGTTGGAGATGGAAGTGTCAAAGGCTGTCACTGAGGAAAATAAGTAATATTAATTTGATGTTTATTTAACCAACAACAAAAAAAGAGAGAGAAATGCACCTTTAGACTGCAATGAGTTAAAACTGGGCTCAGCTGACCCACCCCCTTTGCACTTTCACTTGACCAAGAAACTCAAGTGTAGAGCCCAGAAGCACTTCAGAAAGAGACCCTTTCTGTTATAGGCCTGTAAATTAACTTACCCCAAATTATCACACAAATCATTCTCTTTATTCTAGAGCTGTTAACTTGCGAATCACACAACACTGCGAATTCCCCTGAAATAGTCAATCACGTGCAAGATCGCACCACAAAAGCACATCCTGCAATAACAAACGTTCCAATGCACCACAATGTTTGTCCTACAACACAGAATTCCTCCAGTTTAATGGTTACCATGACAACCAATAATCTATAATTGTCAGCATTAGAAAACTAAAGGCAGGCCCACAATATACAATTATGGACACAATGCTGGGTTTGCCGATGAACAAAGAGGATCAGCACGAGGAGTCTTGATGCGTAAGAGGTTATTACCGAGTGGATGGGAAAGTTTCATGTCTCCTCTCATCTTAGTCAAAACACTTCTGGGCTATTGTGGATTCATCAAAAGACAATTTGCTTGACCAATCAAGTTGTTACAAAGTACATACAGTGTCAACACTTTACCTGTATCTCTGCTGAAAACATGAGGACTGTGCGATCCACTTGTAACATTCTTGTAACATTGCATCTCCCAACTCTTGGAACACCATTGTAACCTTATAAATGTTTATCGGACTAGAATCACACTCCCATACCAGAAGAAAAAAATCTATGCCTTTCCTTTCCTGTACAGTCAATGTGCCAGACATTGGCCTCTTTAGCTTGATTCACAGCCAGGCAGGCATCCACTCCAAAAACCTGAAAACTGGTCATTGAACTTGTTCACTTTAACTTTATTTTACCATTCTCCTTTAATAGTTTAATTTTATTTTACCACTCCTTTAATAGCTTAGGTTAATTTTTTGCCTTTCTCCTGAGTTAAACTTTATTTTATCTTTTTTCCTAAGACCTTCTGCTTGACCTTTGTCCCTCAAATTTAAGACATGAGCTAACAGCTTTCTTGGGCATGGGTTGTGCACTGCATGCTAAGGAAAGCTATTGACCTGGGCCAAATTATCATGATAGGTCTCATTTACAAGTCTCCTTAAAATTGCTTTTCATTACCATTGCAACTGGTCACAAAACATTAAGCAGACAACATTTGATCACCATCCAGTTTTGGACAGATTACGGAAAAAAAGGTTAACATACTGAATATAACTGACCCACTCGAAATGCAGAAAATCAAAGGTTAAAGTAACCTGACTGTTTCCTGCACTTCACATTCTCACAAATTTGCCCCGGTTCACAAGACCTGGTTCACATCATTATACCTGATGGATCAATCTGAGTAAAATACTCGTGGATTTAATCCACCTGCATGCAGATTTCCAAGAAGATCAGAACAGAAAACGATAGACAGAGACAAATTTGATACACATGTACATCATGCATTCCAGGGTATCATATGTACCAAACATGAATTGTGACTTTGACATTTCTGTTGATTTGAAATGTGACACATGATCTGGCTGTCTATATTAAAATCCATCCAGGTGAACAAGCATTCCAATGCAGACATTTCCTGCACAGAGGGTCCAGGACTCAGGAAATCTGTAAGTGTAATATCATTATACCAAGACCAGGACCACCGCTAGAAAATTATATGAGTGGGTGTTGTGAGTGTGGGCAGAGGGGAGGGGGTGGGGGTGAGGGTCCAGAGCCAAGCTTGCTACCCCCCCCCCAAAAAAAGGCATGTTTCTGCCTATCTCCAGTCAGTTAAAGTACTCAATATTTTGATGCTGTTTGTTCATATCCAGAAATATTCTATTTTTATGAAATTTTGATATGCTTGTTCGGGGCACTCATTTTGGGTCACTTGTAAATTCTATCAATGCACTGATATCTTTATCACCATAATAGCTGCAGATTTCATCCTGAACTCCCACTAATCTCCACAATATCAAGACATGCTGGGTGATACTTGAGAAGGGAATGCCAACAACCACTGATATGAGCTATCACTGCACTGCCATGGGGTTCCACATACTGCATGCCCCAGAGGCCCCCTGGTATCAATGCAAGGAACTAGGGCATGGGGGATTTGATTCAAGCCGACATGACGGGGTCAGGGAGCCAGGGCTGACACATGCCAATACTGACATCAAGGCTTCCATACCTGGTGCCGTACTGCTAATTAGATTATCATAATAACCTTTGGAGAACATGATCCTCTTAAGGAGATACAGTGAGAGGTGCATGCAAGCTCCTGGTAGTCTGACCCACCCACCAAGCTGGTTTACAACACCCTCACACTCCTCATAATGCTGGGCCTGAAAGTTTTTAAATCAGATCACTTTCTATCCTTCAGGATGTCTTGTGAAAACCTCATGGCATGCCAAGAAATGGTTCAAATGTGTACATATTCTGTAGGAGGGCCTCATGATCACTGAACTGCCTCAGTATTATACTCTCTTATATGCTTCCCTTTTGAGACACACATATGATACCCCATAATACTGATGCCACAGAAGTACATTAATGTCTATCTTGCCCTGGATCAATGACTTAACTCTGCAGATTTGCTTACAATATGACAATGTGGTCCAGATCATACACAGAAAATAATTATTCAAGTTGACATTTTATCTCTGGAGTACTAAGACTTTTGAGTAAATGAATATCAAAAACACAGTACCAGCCATTCTTCAGTGTTATTTCATTTTATTTGTTACTGTTATAAATCTCACCAAAATGCATTCCATCTTCAGAAGTTTCTAAACCCCTTAACCATCCTATCAAATTTCATTTCCCTATACCCATAATGAATTATACAACCTCATTCCATATGAATACTTTCTTCACGCAAAAATCCTCCAAAAGTGCCCAGGTACACAATATCACCTGCTTATTTTTTACAGAAACCTCTCATTTTTTAAAAATGCTTTGAATGACAAATGTGGATCAACATATCAGGTTAGTCTGCCCCTGATCAACAGTTTTCCTAGGCTTGAGTTGGGTTAATTACACCCACCCTATGCCAGGAAAGCTGTTGACTCAGTCTAATTTTAATGGTACAAGGGAAAGCTGTTGACTCAGACTAATTTTAATGATGCAAGGGTTACACTGCTGCAGACTTTGGTCAGTGGTTTTTACATTGCCTGCCTGGTCATGCCCCAGCTGCTCTTACAGCATCTGAAGCATGATATTCCATGCAATCCATAACCCACAGATTTATACACATGGCATGCTGGCATTGAATGTGGGTTCCTTTCATGTACTTGAACACACAGTTCTCATTGGATGCAAGCCACGGGTAAATGCCAAAACAGTTTTCTACAACCAAAGAGTTAACACTCCACTAGGCACTGTGTCACCAACCTGTTCAGACCACTGTCTAATATTCACCCTTTCAGTGCCGAATTTAGGACCGAGTCAAAGCTTTTCTCAGCATGCAATGCACCGAATATTGTGCCCAATGTCTGCCGAGAAAAGCTGTTGACCTGGGGTATTCTCTCTGGAACTATACGCATACTGGTACTTGAATTAAAAGTCTTTTTATGAAGAATATGAATCTGGGAGCCTAATGATCATTTAGATTAGTCTGACTTAAGTAGATCAACTTTAGACATGATTGGCACTGAAAGAGTTAAATAATATTAATATTTCCAACAAAGAAATTGATCTTATGGTGAAAAAAGATATCTCACACAAAATCGACAGCTAAATTTGAAACGTGTATAAGCTAAAGTAACATTTGTCTGGCAAAAAGTGAGGCAGAACAAGGTGTGGGGTTGGTGGTTAATTTAGCAGGCTGCCCTGCACCCCACTCCATCATACCTGGTCTTCAATGTGTCAGGTTTCGCCCTAACAATGTATACAGGGACTACCTGCAAACTGCTCCTTGATCAAAGCACAGCAAACATAGAAATCCTCTCAATGGTATACAGGAACCTGGCTGACGTGTGTGCCCAGCCTCCTAGAACCACACAGAATTTATAACAACATACGTAAATGTACTTGGCACGTGGAATTTCTACCATAGGCACGATCTTTTGTGACTCAGGAAATGCTCCCACTGAACAATCTCTAAAATTAATGAATGGGATAATTTTATATGGATCAATTTTCACTCTGATGTGACGGAAATTAAAAAGTGCAGTGATCGCATTTGTTTCATATTACAAGGAGCCATGTCAATAGCACAACAGGGTAGGAAGCCTAACTCAGTATTTCTTTATGCAGACTCCGAGTATGTGCAAGCTGCCATTTTAGTTGCTCAGAAAATTTGATATATCTTTAGAAACCCTCCAGACAAACAATACCAACAATACAGTGCTCCACCTCTTAAAAAGACCACCCCTATAGGGGATCCCCTGTCTTGAAAGGCCACACCTTTCACACATTTTATGTTGTACATAGAGAATCTTACATGCCTGAGAGTCTCAGGTGGGATTATTGTTAGTGGGGAAAATTATGAGTGACCACAGGTCACGAGTGATTTTCTACATCAACAATGATCCCGAGTGAGAGACAAAGAGTAACTCGCTCTCCAGCCATGTAAAATTGTGTTTATTCTATGTTTAATTGGGTATTCATCACAAAAAATATGTCCTAAGCCTACTTTCAACACCAACCTGGTTTATTGTGTTTGTTTACCTTTGTCACAGTTATTCTACATATGCATGATGAAAAATCAAATATCGCACACATCTGATTTTGTCTAAATGTCAATGCATCAAGTCACTGATGCAGGCACATGATGATTAACTTGTATCAATGTTCAGGTCATGTGATCTACAGTGAGTTGCTATTTTTGAATTTCACTCTATAAAATGATAATTCACCCTCAACCATAGAATAAATTCACGTTATTTATACATGTACCTCCAATAACAGACCATTTGTTGTGAAAGACCATAATTTGCTGACCCCTATGGGTGGCCTTTAAATACAGGTTTCACTATACCTATATTTCAGCAAGGAGGCTACATGTGTCACTTTCCGTTACGGGTAAAAAATATTTTCTTGTGCTAATAAAAACTAATCCGTCCATAGTTTCCTTTGTTCCATGTTTGATCTCATACTTCTGACTGCATATTAACCCACTCTGTCATTACATGTCAAAGAGGGGGGTGGGAAGGGGTCCTGTACACTGGTACAGTAAATAATTTTGCCCTAGTACACAAAATGGAGAGTCAGAAAATTTAGAAATCATGGCTGATACAAAGTACAGAAAGTAAATCAGCTTCCAGTGCACAAGTACGGAAAATAATAATGTCCAGTATGCTAGAGCAGGAAATCCCTTGATGCCCATTGGGCCAGGCCTTGGTATAGCTCAATCAGGCTACAGCTGCTAACATTTACCTTCTGCATGATCACCTTGTCCATAATCATTACATATCTTGTATATGTATGTGTACTTGTAAGTGTACAACGTAAATACTGTGTTCATCCCATTGGACACTCTGTGGTACAATGAGTTTCCAATTTTAGACCTACAGTGTTCCCTCCATATAACGCTGGTGTTGGGATTCATAGAACCGACCATGTTATAACAAAACTGCCTTATAAAGGAGGGACTTTTAGCACAGAAGTAATGGGAAAACTATTTCAGTGGGAACCACGGTACACACCGTGTTATATCAGAAGCCGCCTTGTAATTAGGGGTGTTATAAAGAGGGAGCACTGTATATTCTGAACATATTAAGCAGAATACCAAAGAGAGTTCAATATAGAACATGTAGCCTTATTTTAACTTTTAAACTTTTCTGTCTGGGGGGAGGGGGCAATATTAGAGTATGGACACTCAAGGGAAGAAAATGGAAACTTGTCACATCCCACTATTCCTTCATATTGTCCTCCAGAGTGGTTTACTGTACATATATAATATATATATGTTTGTGTGTCTGCAAGTAAATAAGCCAGTGTGTATGTGACAAGATGTTACTTCTAGAGCCTTCTCTCTCTCTCTTTATAAATGCTGTATAAATTAATTGTTAACGTGGGTGGATCATAGTTATCCGCCCTTGCTGCTGCAGAGTATAATCGGAAGTGCCATCAGGAAATAGGTGCAGGTTCACTATGCCCAGTAACACAGGGAATCCTCTGTTTCCACGGGAACAGATCAACGACACCAGAACCATTACACATATGTATGTATGTTGTATGTTGTATGTATGTAAGCATATTTGCTTGCTCTTCCATGCTTAATTGCCCATTAAAACATGGATGCTGTGCATAACAAACAACCAGTGTCAGAAAGGCCAGATGCCACCTGTTTACACTTAATATGTCAACAGCGAGAATGACAAAGAAGGGCTCCCACGTATGTATGTATGTATGTATGTATGTATGTATGTATGTATGTATGTATGTATGTATGTATGTATGTATGTATGTAGGTAGGTAGGTAGGTAGGTAGGTAGGTAGGTAGGTAGGTAGGTATCCTGCCATGCCCTGGCAAGTTATGCTCCACCTGCCATATTCTGGCAAGTCATGCTCCACCTCCCATACCCTGGCAAGTCATGGTCCACCTGCCATACCCTGGCAGGTCATGGTCCACCTGCCATACCCTGGCAAGTCATGGTCTTCCTGCCATACTGTGGCAAGTCATGCTGCAGATGTTCATTGGGCAGAACTTGGGATGCATGACTTAACCCACTGAGTACTGCCTAAATTACTATGAACATGAATCTGTGAGACTCCAGCTCTACATAGACTGAACTTCATTATTAGAATAGCAATGACAACATTAACCCGTGCCACCTTATACCACCCGAAAGTGCCCACATGTAAAATGTCTCATTCCATACTATGGTCACAGGCCTTGGTCAGTGGTTCTGGCACTGCCTGGCAAGTCATGCTGCAGCTGCCCGGCAGCTGCAGCATGACTTGCCAGGCAGTGCCAGAACCACTGACTTAAGACTACAGGCATGTTGGTACTTGAACGAAAGCTCTTTTCATGTAAGAATTTAAATGTGCAATTGGCATCTTAAATCTAGGTAAATATACGTAAAAATCAGGGACTGGTATGGAATGGGTTAATAAAGTTTTCTATCATCAGTGCCTGGCCCATGTCAACAGACTTCCTTGGCTCAGGCTGGGAGCTGCACCCGACTTGCACCAAGAAAAGCTATCAACTTCTCCTCCTTGGCCCTGGGTCAACAGCTTTCCTTGGGGCCACTCTTGGCACATTGTGCTCACAGTGTACTGTGGAAGGATGCTGACTAACCATCTATATCACTCATGATCATAAAAAAAAATAAA
Source organism: Hermodice carunculata (assembly GCA_964020975.1). NCBI lineage: Eukaryota > Metazoa > Annelida > Polychaeta > Eunicida > Amphinomidae > Hermodice > Hermodice carunculata. The sequence continues at coordinate 29,862,507 of OZ026614.1, read as the reverse complement.
TGACATTATTTAAGAAAATGAATCATTTGGGTAATATTTAATGGTAAATAGTTCCATGCTGAAAAAATAGCCTTCAGAGAACGGATTGCCCTCGGCACCCACAATCTTTTTTTCCTCACTTCTGCAATATTTTTCTGTTTTTTTTTTTTTTAAGACTTCGCAGTAGAACACTTTACACGCAATTTCTGTATTGTTGTCAATGAAATGAAAGAGCAATTTTGGACGTGTTCTTGGGTAAGTTCTGGTGAGAGAGACTACTGTGCAAGTAAAATAACAACTGAAGAAACTCATTCAGTAATAATATGAAAATATATGTTGCAGGAATGTAGCAGTAATTGCTGCTTCATCACTGCATACATGAGGTAATTATCTGTGGCAAGTGCAAATGTATAACTATTTAGGGCAGGTGCCATAAAATAGGGTAACTGCACCCAAAACTTGTTGAAGCTGTGATGAATCCTTCATGAGATATTATGGCAACATTGTCCACTTGTGTGCCACTCAGACGGTCTTCACATAAATATTTCAAAAGTTTCATAACAAGTTACAAAATAATGAAAGGAAGCTGGTTTTCATTAGGAACATGGTTGATTATAGTGTGCATCTCTAATAAATATTTGGTGTAGCTTTGATGGATCCTTGTTGAGATATTTTAGTAACTCCGTCCCCTTGTGCAACACTCAGACAGCCTTGAAATAAATACTTTAAAGTCTCATAAAAAGTTTATAAATATAAAGAGGATGCTGGTTTTAAATAGGAACCTGGTACACCATAAGATGCATCTCTGACAAAAATTGGATAAAGCTGCAGTCACTATTTTTTGAGATATTGAGGTAACATTATCAGGGTTGATGCCACTCGGATGGCCTTCAAATAAAAACATTAATAGTTTCATAAAAAAAGTTTAAAAATAATCAGTGGATGCTGGTTTTCAACAGGAACCTTGTCCATGATAAGGTTCTTTTGTGACAAAAAATTGGTAAAGCTATGGGGAATATTTTTTGAGATATCGCGGTAATGTCGACAAGACGGATGGACGGAAGCACAGATGGATGATGCAGGGGACAACAATACCCTCCGGCACTTGATCTGCCCAGGGTAACAAACAGTAGCAGGCATGTGATGGTCAAGTCATATTGTGACCAGGAGAGAATTAACTCTGTGATGCACTCTGGGCAGAAGGTGCACATTTAAATAAAAGCTGGTCATGTCATAATATTACACAATATAATTGAACAGCCAATTACCAGGGCTACAATACTCTTGATAGCTTTGTGAGGATTTTGATGGCAAGACTACATGGTAATGCACTGGTTTAACTCTTTGTTTAACTCTTCCTGTTAAACCGGCCAAAACTGGCCTGTGGTTAAATGTCCTCTGCTTCAATGTTTTCAACCAATTTCAACAGTAATGAAAAACAATTTAAGTGTGAATTGTAGATGAGACATATCAAGATCACATGTCCCTGGTCAACAGCTTTCCTTGGTATGCCAAAGAAAGCTGTTGACTCAGTCTTAATTCAAAGGGGAAAGGGTTAGATGTGTACTGAAGGAAAACATACAACTACAGTGGTCCCCCTCTAATGTGGCCCCCCTCAAGAGAGGCCACCCTCTCTACAAAGGCCACTTCTGCCTGCCACCAAAGTGGTATTTACATTGTATTGTCCCTCTCAAGAGAGGCCACCCCTCTCATGTGGCCACTTTTTAGTTGCATTTGGGGTGGCTTTATTAGAGGGGGACCACTGTACTTTCTTTATTAAATTTTGGTGACTGTACTTTTTCCGAGCAATATCATAAATATAGTACATGAATGTGTAAACACACCCTAACAGTATGCTAGTTGAATACTTGGTGAATGTTTTTTTTACTGTCTGGCTTGCCATGCAGCATGGCTTTACATAATGAAGCAAATAAATAAACAAAAAATTAGCAAGTGAGCAATCGAATGAATGAATGAATTGAATTAAATTTAAATGGAGTATGTTCTTGCCATGCCAATATATCTTAAAATACAAAATTCTTTCAACTGTAGTTAAATACAACAGTAATCTATTATCAGCTCAAAATGACTTAAGAGGCTATTGGAGAATGAGTTACATTAAAGCTTCCCTCTCCAAACCAACTTATCTCCTCTGGTAGTAGTTCACTGGACTAGGACTGGCAGAAAGGTTAATGTCATTGTGTGGCTTCTGAAACTGATTCATCACCAACAATTTGTTTATATTTGTACTAATTTCTCTTGAATATGCTATTTCTGGCATGGATTCATTACTTGTAAGTGGAACCTGTTTGCATCAACTGTCAAGGGGTTAATAGATGATTTTATTTTCAGGGAGACACTAACTCCTTCTACTGTGTCCCACCAATCAAGAAACTAATACCATCCTGCTGACAAATGTTGCTCCAGTATTTAACTCATCTGACATCAGTGACCCATTTTTATCATATAGTTATATAGAATTATTTTTGGGAATTGCATATTAAAATACCTCATAAAACGAGCTTTCATTCAATTTCCATCATGCTTAGTACAAAGTTAAGTATTTAACATTGCACTGCCTGGGAAAGCCAGGCACCAGCTGTCTGATGACTGGCACATGTACTGGTAAACACACACCCACATGCAAGGTACCCATCAAATTTCTTATATGCAAAAACTTCCATGTCTCTGACCGAAAATTTCCTTTTGCTGATTAATTCTCTCCCCCCCCCCCAAAAAAAAAAAAAAAAAAAAAATCTGATATATATATTCCTGAAGCCATGCTCGTCTGGAGCACTGATAAGGATGGCTGGGGGCCCATGTAAATAGTGAAGGAGCTCCAACCCATAGCATCATCCAATATCATATTGACACTTTGCATTAATTATTCAAGCAACATTACATGATGTGCTAACAGTGTTACTGGGTTTTTAATGCCGCTCAGATCAGTACACAGCACACTGGCATGATATAACTCTGGCACATGTTGTAACGATGCAGTGCCCAGCACAGACACATATATAACCGTGTCTTCCATAGACTGTCTGGGTCCCATAATCACCCGCAGAAAGAATACCACACCTGTGTTACCTTGCATATTTTAAATACAATGGATGAGGCAGGGCTAATTTGCAAATTCAGGAATATGACATACTTGCAATGAACAGGTGCCTGTCTGAGACACCAAGTGATAAGAAAGAGCCCTGGCATGGTACACTTTACTTTCCTGAGAGGCCAAGAGGTAATATCCCAATTTCTGTTGTTGTCCTTTCATCTACTTACACATTCTTAAATTGATTGAATGGTCAATTCATCCATCTGTAGTTTAGTATGTGATAAGATAATATCTGTTATAAAAGACCATTTTTGGTACATTGGCTCCAGTCCATGCCTCAAAGACTTTAATATTCAAACCCAGCTACAATTTTTGACCATGTACTTTCCATAATATTTTCTTCCACTCTCCTCATAAGAAAATCTTTTTTCCCTCTTGCATTATCCTTCCTATCTATCATCATTGCTGTTAGTCATTTTCTTCACCTCTGTCTGATAAACATACCAAAGGTTGCTAGTTCAAGATGCAGATGTTCCATGGTCAAAACATAAATGCCCCTCTTCCCATACATCCTACAGAATATGCCAGATAGTGTATTCTGTAGGATATGATAGATACAGTCTTTTGTAGGATATGCCAGATACAGTCTTCTGTAGGATATGCCAGATAGTGTATTCTGTAGGATATGCCAGATACAGTCTTCTGTAGGATATGCCAGATACAGTCTTCTGTAGGATATGCCAGATAGTGTATTCTGTAGGATATGCCAGATACAGTCTTCTGTATCCTGACAGCACCCCCTTCCTATGTCACATGACACTTTCAACCAATGAACGAGGCAAATGTTATTTATCTCCCAGGTGTCTCTGTCTGCAAAAGGTTGAAACCCTGGAAGTTACCTGTGGTGCCACCTACAGGCAACACGCTCCAGTAATGCAACCATGCCCAATACGGGCCTAACACCAACGAATCAGCATGCAGCTTTTTTTTTTTACCATACATCGATTAGAAGGAAAACCATCCACTGCTCCATCTCAATTCCTTCCAATTTTTCAGCATCCAACTGTATTTCCACTACATATTACCTTGCTCTATATTTCAAAATGGATTTTATCCACAAGATCATACTACTAGGTGAATGTATAAGTAAACATTTTAAATATGCATTTCAGACATTGAAAAGTTTAAGTCATTCGCATTTGTTATCTTCTAACCACACAATTCCAGACAAACAAGACATGCCCTTGAGATTAACACTGCTAAGACATAGATCAACCTGCAGGAGCTTGCTACGCATGCTCACAGAAGTGGCTTTAGGCCTTAAGGCATGTGCAATGCTGCAAGCTGGCACTCATCATACAGGTACATGTAAACATTCATTCAATGGGTCATCCACTCCGAAGCCAGGATGAGGCAGAGAAGTTGTCCCCTGATAATTCCTCTGTTTTACCTGATTTCAGTACAGCACCTACTGGGGGACCAGCACCTACTGGGGGACCAGCAGTATGACCTTACCATAGGAATCATTGTCTGTTCCAGTAGAACAGTTGAAGACTTCATAGTTTACTACAGGCACTCCATTGGGCTATAAATCCTAACAGTAAGCACATGTCTTCATGGCCAAGTGGTCAAGACACTACCTTAATCACACACACACACACACTACATATGTGTAAGATCAATTGTGGGTTCCTGTCTCCAATGATCTGCAAGAATATTTCTCTTTCTTTTGACTTTATCTTCTTTTTCCTGATACTCTTTTTTCCAATCTCATTTCTATTAATTAATTATTAGCCTGTACATGTGCGCCAGCATTCTCATTGTGGAATTCAGCCTTTGAACTCATAGAAGCCTAATGTGATGATTTTCCTATCCAAACGTATCTTCCAAATTAAGATTACACCCTTTCTCCACAGATAAGTGTGAAAATGTACTAAGTGTAAACTTCATAGTGTGTTTTTTCTTTTCATTATCAAGTGCAATTTTGGAAATATGGAAACAACGATTTCAACTTTCCAGTTTTCCAGCAGACATGCTGACATACAATTTCAATGACTTCATTACCCTAATTCCTGACACTAACTGGAAGTATCTCAAGATTTTCTGGGCAAAGTAAAGGTTTCCTCTTGAGCTTTGTGACGTATCTTTTTTCCATTCAAAATTATCAGCAAGTGTCTGATGTCATAAATGACATCCGCTTCTTTCATGTCATTATGAATCACACGCCATCAGTCAACAGTTTTCTTTGATACACTCTGGTTGCAGTGCCCAGACTGCATGGAGGAAAGTTGTTGATTCAGCCTCAACAGTTATATCCCCAGACCATAATACCTAACCCTTCAGAGTATGACAAGAGTCGTTAGCTTTCCTTGCCATGGGCAGGATGAACTGTGCCCAATCTGCACCATGGAAAGCTATTGAGTTAAAGGTACACCATCATGAATGATTTTACAAATCTCTGCAAGAATGTTATCTAGTAATGAGAAATTTAAATAAAAATTTTACGGCAGACAATTTACATCCAGGCACTTTTGGTTGATTTGAGTGAGAAAGGGTTAGGACAGTTTAACCATTTTCTGTCTCACAAAGGGAAAAAGGGCTCCATATTATGCAGAGTGTGTATGTATTGGTCCATTCTTAGTCTATCGACACTACGTGTTTTTTTGTTTTTGTTTTTTTAAATTGTAAAATAGCATTAAGTGAAAACTAGGAATTGTATTATTAAACACTGGACTAGCACATATGTGTCTATCTTCATGATGGTCCAGAATATTATCTAATATAAAAGATTGGTGCCACTTTATCCCATTCCCCTTTTCATTATATACATATATATGTATATATATACATACATACACACACATACATAATAGAGATCTGCTGTATTCATTCCAATAGCAGCACGCTGTGCTAATGCAAAGATTTCCTAGAGCAGACATGGCTTTCACTGAGTTTTGTGATTACGATGATATCGCTGAGTTTTGTGATTATGATGTCTTAATTTACAATGGGACAAGCAATTACACTTATCATATAATACATACAGCATAAAACAATAACAATGAACCCTCTTCTTTTATCAAAAGTACAGTTATATTTTAAAATATTGAAAAATACTGATTTTTTCATAAACCCCCAAGATTAAAAAAGTAAGGGGTGGCCTTCTATTAGGTGGTGGGCTACAGTTGGAATGAATACGGTATTTACAATCTATTTTTTTTTTTTCAAACATTAGTAAAGTAAAACAAAACTGCAAATTTCAGGGACTTCAAAGCCTGACAGCTGAACACTGAATTACTGTGGAAGCCATGCCTGCTTGACAGGAAGGGAAGGAGGGCATCTTGTATTGGAGAGCCTGGCCAGTACTCCCACACTGAATGCCTCTCTAACTTTATTTTCTGTGAAGTGGTTCATGGTTTGCTGATGGGTCAGCCAGGCGCACAGCTCTACACACTTGTGTTTTGTAGCTAATATGGCTGTGTAGAATAAGAGGCCCAGTGGAAGGAAGACAGCAATTTTGTGGCAGTTTGGAGCCGGACTAGATCAATACGAGGCCCATGGGTAGTCACTAGCTAGTCATTACTTTAGCAGACATATGTGCCCGTCTGCTCCTTAAAGATCCTTACTGATGAAAAAAAAAAAAAAAAACAGACTGCTACGAATACATGATGTGATCAGAGCTCTAAAAGCATGTTTATTGTGCAAGCACATATTTGTGATTGTCAGTGATGGATCCAATGTGCAGATGGATGCAAACACATACATTTGAAAATGCTGACACCTGGTGGCATAATGGGACAATTCCCAAACCCAGGCATACAGCATTGTAAATACATGAACGTTTTTACATACAAGTAAAATACATTTCAAACACTGATCAATATGTATTTGAAATCAAACACAAATGAGGACTCAAGCATCATCAATGTTATTTTGTAATTGGCATTCAGTGCATGGATGCAATGCTGACAAAGTCCAGTAAATTGTAGCAGTTGTTTTACAGTTGCCCTTCCTGATGGTATAATAATAAGCGTATCTCAAAATATTACATAATAATAAGGGTATCTCAAAACATTATAAGTTTTTTCAGTTGCGGTCAATACCTGGTTTAGCTTACATCAAAATATAATGATGAAATGTGTGAAAGAAATCAAACAATGAATAAATTATTATGGCACATTTCCTGTTAAAATGCAAAAAGCTTAGGAAACAAATCTCTAGGAACTTTATATCAAGTGACATTTAATCAAAGTTTTCAAACTAACTTTACTTTTCACTAGCCTGCAAATTTGGAGCAAATTACTGTATAATTGTAAATTTTTCCTTGCGATAAATTTCCCTGGTGCTTGCCCTTTGAGGTTCACTTGGAAATATTGGACTCAGAAAGTTTTTTTTCAATACACAAATTTTAATCTAACTTGTGATCAATTCAACAAACTTAGAATTAGGAAACTTCACATCAAGTTTTCATGTCATTGATTTGTATTTTATTCACCATTCCATCACAGTTAAACTTTTGCTTCATTGAAGCAACCTGTTTCAAGACAAGTAAAAATAAGTCCTTAACTTTAAGCAGTAAAGCCAGGTGTAGACCATGTGTTTGTTCCATTACTTTCCCTCCACAATTATTATATATGGCACTAATGATAAAATACACTGTAATATGTACCATTATGGATTCTTCAATGTGTCTCTACACATCACTTTGTATAGGAAAACCAATAAACGCAATCTTGTAGCAAGTCATAAGGTCTGGATTCAATAACAGAATATGATCTTGGTTACATTGTACCAATTTATTAAAAGTTGTATCTAGTGGTCCACATGTAACCTTTCCCCTTTCCCTTTCATAAAAGACTAATCTATCAGCTTTCCTTGTCACTTTGTGTCTAACCCCTGCCAATGCAAGCTATTGATTTACAGTATACTATTTTGATTGGTATCATTTACATTTTTCAATCAAAATGTTTTAATTGATGATGACATAATCATTAAACAAACCAGATGATTCTTGACCACCAACCAGTTTACCTAGTTTAAGCCTCCCCCCTTGAATTCAAACTGAGGTTAAGGCTGAGTAAGTAAGTTCAAATGGCAGGGGTTAGGAGCTTTGCTGTTGACCTGGTGTATGTTATCATGATGTGCCTTATCCCTGATTCTCATTAAATAGTTGTTTATTACCTTTGAAACTCATCAAGCCCACTGAAGCAGATAACATGGGACCCCAAGCTGCATTTGGCTGATAAAATGTGTACAGAGTTAACACAGAAAGGGTTAACACAGAAAGGGTTAACCTGGGTTCTGGCCTCGCAAATTTGCCAGAATGTGTTCTATGAACCCAAATAGGCACTATTTTTTATCCAACAATTTGTGAAACAATCTACAACTCTAACAATAGCAAGAGCCTTACCCACAATGGTAACTACCATCTGCTGATATGATGTTGGTGAGAAGACATGCAGGCGCAGGTCCAGGAATTTTGTAGAGGGTAGTCAACTTAGGGTTAAAATACCATGTTTAGCAGTGGGTCTGGGCATCCTCCTCCAGAAAATTATTCCACGATTGTGTTGTACAATTGTCAACCATCAGCCATATAGAGCCACAAATACAAAGAATTTTATCAAGAAGTCAAGATACATAGATAGGTAGACAGACAGATAGATAGATTAATTAAAAAATATAATAATAAAAAAAAAATAAAAATAAATCTTAGAGTTCAAATAAAGACCTCGCAAGGAGGGCCCCTTACCTCCTTCAAAATCTGTTCCTGATAGGGAAGTATAAGTACCATGTATGTAGTTGATTCTTCACCCACAATGGTAGCATGCACTGATGTAATGGTGCTTCAAGCACTGGTCTTCAAAATGGGTAGACAACAGACATTTGTGGTTAATGCTCAGTGAACACCTCATAATGCACTGAGAAGCCACTTAATGTCAAATTAGATAAATCAGTAACTACTTGGCCTTATTAGGAAGACCCATAGATTTTGCTGGCCACTGGGTGATCCAAAGTAAATAAAAATTACCATTTCACTGTAATACAACTGAAGGTATTGGATGTGGCGCTCTGTTCTGTTATCTTTCAGGTGGTAAAGGCTATCAAAGCATCCAGTCAATTTGTGCATTGTGAATTTATGGCATGATAATTGGCAACCACATAGACCATCTTGTGTTTCTTATATTTCATTTTCTCCAAAGTCCACTTTTGTCTCATCAAAAAGTCAATTAATGAGCTGTATATGGTGTATGCTAAAAAAGCCAAGATAGCATATAAATGGCTCTAAATATTGCTGTATACTTGAAAGTGCCACTCTCCTGCAATTTGTGGCAATTCTGAACTACTGCATGCAAACACAGGTCATTATTAAGTAAAGTCACACTAGGATTTCTGTGTGAAGTACTCCAGTTCAAACCAGGGAGCTTTTAACCTGGGCTGGTTGTTGGAGTCGTGTGCCCCTGATCAATCAGACAGGCAGAGTGAATGTAATCAGCACAGCCACTGTTTTCTGCTTGATTTAACACCACTCACATGGGAACTTGTCAGATCTCTGGCTGTGGGGCAACAACGTGATCATCAAGGGCTCCTCTACTTACTTTTAAATGCTGAAGGCAGTGAACTGATGCTCCACAACATGCACAGTGGCATGTCAAAGGCTGGCCCTGTCACAACATGATGCTTCATGCACCACAGGACCAAGGAATATATTTATTGATGGAATCTTAACAAACCTACAATATAGTTTGTTTTCCATGCAATTTAACATTGCTTAGATTTCTGAATGCTATAAAAAATGTCTTTGGAATATTCAACTTATCAAAATAATTCATTTCAAATGTAATGGAAATGAGTAGGGAATATGTACTGATCCTATATATCCTTTAACATGTTTTAACTTGATTTTAATATCACTATTAACTTATTTCAATGTAATATTATATAAAGCTATAGTGTTGATATGAAAATAGTTACTAGCATCATGTTTCAAACCAGAAGTCATCAGAATACAAAGAAATAGCCAGGGTCTGAGAATCTCCATACTACCATGCCACCTGGTGGTTGTTGGCATAAACAGATCTGCAGGAAGCCATACTAGACCATCCTTTATAGCTCTCAATTTGGCTTTTAACTAAAGATTAATTTCTGTGGACGTTTCACAGCATATATTATTTAACTATCTACCTCAAAGCAAAGTTTCCAAAGCTTCCCTCATATTGTGAATGTTTTTAAGCATCTGAAAATGGTGATGCTTTGCAGAGTAGTTTTAAAAAATGACAGGCAGTCGTACCAATATGCACCAACCCACAGAAAAGTGTTGTTTATATGTACATTAATAGGTATTTGTATGCACGTACACAGTGATTTGCTGTCTTGCTATGATTTTAGAGTTAGTAACACTTTCCTTGTTGTTATATTTGTAAAATTAAAACTCTGCAGGATTAATTTTCATTGTACACCCAGTCATCTATTAGCAACCTTTCTAGAAATAGAATAAGGAAAGATACTTGAAAATGAATAAATCAATGAAAAACAAAATATAGAATGTCTTGATATTTCAGAATTTACTTGAGGGAGATACTAATTTTACTGCATTTTTAAAAAAAAATTAATGTGCAATATATTCAGTCCTTTTTGAGACAGAATGCAAAATCTTGCAGGGATACAATATACTGACAGAGCGCTGCACATATTGCCACTTTGTGCTATTCATGGTTTCACCAATATTTGTATTACTATGATTAACAAAATAAGATAACACTTGATTCACATGACATCAGATACTCTGTTTTTTCCTCCACTAGATAAAATTTTTGTTGAGAACTCAGGAAAATAAATCCATCCTAAATGAGATGGAAGTAATGTGCACGTCACAATGTGACCCTGATCTCTTTTATTCCATGTACATTTAATGGATCTACCACAGCTGACTAGAAGTCACTTCACCTTGATTCACTTGTGATCATTCTGCATCATTGCCACATCTTGTGATAATGAAAAATGTTCTCAGAGTCAAACACTCACTCTGCCTTACCACTGGAAGACAGCGTTTGGTATGGCTTCACAACCATCAGAACTCACAACTTCCTGGGAGGATCTTTCAATTAGCAATGCTACCTTTGATCTTTGACGATAATGTACATACTATTATTTCTAAGATTTTCCTATTGTAACCTTATAAATTCCCATTAGCCATTTGTGTCTGCAAGTAAATTTACCCATTTTATGTTTAAAAAAATCCTGTCCTTAGAAGCCAAGTGGGTAAGAAATACCTGTTAACCTTATATGATGAATTAACACAACACTAGATAGTTGTTAGTGATATACAAAAACAGATTCCATGGCAAAATAATTATGACTCTGAGACTAAAATAGTGAAGGCAAGATCATCTAAATACAAGAACAAAAACATTTTGTCTCCCTTTTTGAAATGAAAGCTGAAACCATTATGTTGGCTCTTGCACTTTTCATATAACTAAAAATTAGGTTTAATATTCACCTAGACATTTTGAGGTATGCGGCATCAGATATGGTTGAAGACTGTTGTAAACTATAACAGAAGTCTTGTTTCCAGCCCCTCAATGTTATCTTTACTGTCAGTCTTCAGCCTTTATTTACAATGACTCTGGTGTCATCATTGGCACTTTTTCATTCAAATGCTACTTAATGATCACTTGATGTGGTAGAGATACAATGTGTATCAGTAGCTGCCATACATGTGGCTAGTAACAGTACATTTCTACATGCTCAGCAGTCCATACAATAAAAACCTGAAGCCTGCATGTACATCTCTTTTGTATTCATGACTGGGGTTTCCTCCACACACACACACATCACTAGAATGTAGAATCCAACAATGTTCCCTTAATTGAGGCAAGAGAGAGTCAAAAACTAATTGACTGTATCAGTTATCAGCATCCCAGTCCTAATGCAAGACTGTATCAATGTAACTGATGAGGCTTGAAACATCATTATACATATGTTTTTTGCAACATTGTAACAATATATTGCTATGATAGCAGTGTTCTCCACTGAAACATGAAGGTCTCAGACTGCACTGCTTTAACCCTCTTACACCACATGTACATCCTTGCCTTATGCATTGTTGTTTTGCAGGATACACCATTGTTTCTCCACAAAATGCCATTTTACAGGTGAGCTTAGCCTCAGTTTTTGTCTTTCATAATATTGATCTCCATAAAGGGCCTTGGCCTTAAAATTTGTGTTAAAACTGTATGCAATCTACAGTAGACATGTAATACCAGCAGAATGCCTGTCGCCTCCATGACCTTGACCTTTAACCAGACTTACGATCACCCTGACATTCTGTTGCTCTCCTGCCAAAATACTGACCATGTCAACCACATCATGTACAATCAACTGAGTCACTTTCTCAATGGCTGCAGGTCTATCCGGCACTGTACACAATGGGATAACTGGCTGGGTGTGCAGGATGCAACCTGGTTTTCAAGACCATACAGTTCATGTACAAGGGCATCCTGGGGAGGATATCATTTCACAGGCAGTGGAAGCTGATCTCTCTCAGGTGTTTCTCTAAGTGGACACAGATGATGCACGTGGGGTATCAGGTACAACAGCAACATGCCGGTAATTACACACATTAACACGGTTTAAATGACAGATGGTGCAATCAAAATCTTGATAAAGCCATCGATATGGATGTTGTCAATTGACCCTATCCTGGTCAAATTGATACTGAGTCAACAGTTTGGCTTGCCAGGGCAGGGTACATTCATGATTGTGCAAAGGAAAGCTATTGACCTGGGGTATGCCTTCATGATAGGTCTTGTCTACAACTGTAAGCAAAAGCGGTTTCTAATAACAAAAAATTAAAATAAAAACATTGAACCATATGACCATTAAATCCTGGCGCTTTTGAGTGTGCAAAGTTCTACAAGAAGAAGAAAATGAGCTTGTAACTTGATACAATCACCTCAAGGCTTGTGATGATATTCTCTGGTGACTTTTCACGGAAACACAACATTCTGATGCAGCCATGCTGGCAGCAACAAGGACTTCCATCAAGCTCTTAGGTCTCTATTTCAGGCAGTGCAGTACTTGAAGCTCATAGAATACTAATCCTACCTCGCCACCTGATGATGGGCTGGTACAGAGAAGGGCTTCAGGATAAGATGTGTCTTTCACCCAATAAGCCATCTGACCAGGATGCCTGCAAGTGCAATCCTGGCTCAGACAAAACATGAAGGTACTGGTGGACAAGCAGTGCAGGTATGGGCATCCTCAATGTAATTACCAGGGAGCACCTGTCCCTAAGTAGGGGGCCCATGGGTCAGGTCCCTTTTTTAATTCTCCTCCACAGCCAGTGAACCCTGCCTCATATATCTTTATTATACAGGATTTGCTGTCTTTTGGAAGTATACCTGTACATGAGAAAAGGGTAAAACATACAACCTGCACTAGTAATTCCACACAAAGTGTATACACCTTCAACTCCATTGTAGCATTTGTCTGTTATTCTTGTCACCAATAATCAGTAAGTACCCAGCCAGATTATCAGGAAAGCTACTTTTTGCTGCAGTAGATTCCTCATAGGGGGAGTCCTTGAATATTTAATTCATTCAGTGGCATCAGACCTTCTGAGATTGTACTGAAGTTGCATTAAATGGCTTCTAAGGGGCACTGTTGAATCTGTGTCAAAAAAAAAAAAAAAAAAAAAAAACAACAACAACAAACTATGATCCATATTCTGGTGTTTTTCATATGACTTTAATGACCAAAATGAAATTTGTATTTCACGGCACTAATTTACCCTCTGTGTAACCAAAGAAAGACTGACAAGTGTTACAGATGGACTCCAGAAGGCATCTTCAAATCTGAAGTCTGTGTTGTTGATCCAGTTCTTTAAGATATAACGGCAATAATAGGCGTGATCCTATATGACACAGACTTTTCAAATATAAGTGCTCCCTGTTCTCGAAATTTACAGCTGTTCTTCTGGTCTACCATACTAGGAGTATTTTATAAATGACTGTGTTGGGGGCTGGTCTCATTGAGGTGCTAAGGGGTAGCTTTATGGGCCCAGATCTCAAGGCACTCCAACCTTTCATAATGTGTCAAATATGTAAATAAAGTTCAAAGTTCCGCCAGGGGACCACTTGCCCTTTGGCCATTTTTCTATTCCAAAACCAATGTCTCTGTTGTGTATCGGCAAACAAGCTGGTAGAGTTCTTGTTAAAAGGTATTGATACAGACAGATTTGGTGTAAGTCATGAATAAAATCTTGACTCCTTTAGTCTGCTACATTGTTGATTTCATGTAAAAGACAGATGGTGCAATAAATATGATCTTGATTCCTTGTAGTCTACCATGCAGTTGATGTCTTATAAATGACATATGGTGACAAAATATGATCTTTTACTCCTTTTAATTCATTATATTGTTGATGTCTCATAAATGCTGGGTGGTAGAATATGATCTTTTGACTCCATTTGGTCCACAGGTACTATACTGTTGATGTCTCCTAAATCTTGGATGGTAAAATAAACATGATCTTGGCTCCTTTCAGTCTACTATAATGTTGATATCTTCTAAATGGTGGATGGTTGAATAAATGTGATCTTGACTCCTTTCATTCTACTATACTGTTATCTTCTAAATGCTGGATGGTGGAATAAATATGATACTGACTCCTTTCAGTCTACAATATTTGGTATTTTCTAAATGCTGGATGGTTGAACAAATATGATCCTGACTCTTTTCAGTCTCCTATATTGTTGGCATCTTCCACAAAATGGATAGTGGAATAAATATGATCTTGACACCTTTCAGTCTATAATTTTTTTGTTATCTTCTAAATGCTGGATAATTTTGACTCCTTTCAGTCTGCAATATTGTTGACATCTTTTACATGATGGATAGTGGAATAAATATGATCTTTACTCCTTTCAGTCTACTATACTGTGGATATCTTCTATATGATGGAGGATGGAATACATATGATCTTTACATGTACTCCTTTCAGTCTACTATATTGTGGATATCTTCTAAATGATGGATGGTGGAATAAATATGATCTTGCCTCAATCATGCAATGTAACTAAGTTCATGCATCAACTGCTTCTACCCTTTAATTCTAAATACCCCCTGCTCTTTCATCAGTTGCTCAATAAAGGTAATGTATGTGTAATTTTTATCTGTTATGTGTCTTTGACATGCATGAGTATAATAAACATGGGGAGCCTACAATCCCTTTAATTAGGACTACCTGCCAATAATGCTTGACAGTTTAAGAAATGAACCATACATATTATAGTGTGACACACCATTCTGCTTTAAAGTCAGTGAGTTTGTAGCAAAAAGTTAGCAGCATCAGCATTTGTACACATACAACAGACAGTTCTCTTCACAGATTCTCCATTTGTACAAGCAAAACATCATCAGCTTTTATCACTGAATGCTGAAAAAGTAGCATAAGAGAGTATATAGTCCCACAGTTTACATTTACTCTAATTCTATATTTTTTGGGTCTGCCTAGTCTGGTTCCCATAATATTCATTCCATTTTTGTTTGAGTTTTGTCAGCACACGCTTGAAAATTTATGATACTTAATGGAGTAGAGTGACCAAGATGCACAGTTTTCTTTTGAAACAATGATTACAAAATCTTCAGTCAATGGCAATACATAGAGCAAATCTGTTTTGATACGATAGTAGAATCTACAAGTCTTCATGTCCCATTCCATTGCATTCCATAACAGGTGAAAATTTATGTTGTTCCCTAAAAATAAATCCAAACTATAAATAATGTTTGTAATTATTTTTTCTCTGTTCCCTGGAAATATTCCCCTGGTCATTGAAGCTAGATATTGATATTTCTTGTTTCCGATACTCCTGGGAGGTCCCCTCCAATTTCCCATACACCTGGGAGGCCCCTTCAATTAACTTGGTGAAGCAACTGGTTTCACAGGGGTCCAATACATTTGCATAAACCACTTTGCCACATACTTCTAGTCCTCTGTGGATAATTTCATACACTGTACCATCCTGAAGCTGAAGTACATGACTTTTTCATTGGATACTGACTGGTCATTGCATTGTAAGGAATTATGTCAGTGATGGAGAATGACAATATCTGGCACTCTATCTCTTTGATGTGTTTGTGTATACATACATGTAGATTCTGAGGGTACACGAATGCTTTACACCAATGATTCATTCAAAGCTGCTCTTTTTTCACTGATTCTTCAAAATTATTAAAACATTCTCATTAAATATATTTCTGAATAGAAATAGAATCAAAGACAGTCACTGACAGGTCTTAAAATTATGATTCTTAACACAGAATTTCTGCACACAAGGTACAGTTATATATCTGAAGGGACAAAGCACTGAACCCTTCTCCCTTGAAGAAAGATTTTTCTTGACATCAAAAACTGTTGATTCAGCTCTCCTTGACCTGGGTCATATCATTTTGATACCTCTCATCTACAATTCTCATTCAAAATATTTTTTATTTTTTGATCTACTGTTAAAATTAGTCAAAAACATTGAAGCAGACGACCACACATTTATGGCTGGTTAAAGGGCAGACGGTTGGATTAAAAAATGTATATTTCATTACTCCGTATGACACACAAATAATTTATACAATGTATTTACCACAATCGGGAAGAAGGGCCATGTCCTATGTTAATCCTGCTTGTGGCAAAAGGGTTAATGTGACTTACTTACTTCACTCATCCCCTTTCCCCTTAGCCAATCAAATTCAGTGACCTGGAGAGATATAAGACACCAACTTTGTTACTGTTGCTTACCCAAAGATACGATCTGTCGACAGCTGCTGCCTGAAGCCCAAGACACCAATACCTGCCACACTTAATAAATTTCTCATAGGTCAATATCTGACTTTAGCTTCATCACACCTTATTCAGGTATCAATGAAACTGACAAATGATGACTCTTCAAAGTCTGTTGTGCTGATAAGTGACAACTTGATGCAATATTGTCACTTTAATATTGCAGGTCATGTCTGATAACAGGAAATATTATATGACCCCTGAGGAGCTAGCCAGCAGTGTATCTAATATGATGGACAGTATCACAGACATACCTAATACTAGATGAAAATCTTATCAAACTGTCACCCTGAATTTATGAGATGGTGTGAATTCAGCTTATGCTGACTAAAACTAGAAGGCTTTGCAAGATGCTGGCTTCAAAATCTCCAACCACAGCATGTTCTTGGGCATATGTGATATTAGTATCAAACTATGCAATTGTGCCAATAACATACACTTTGATATACTGCATATTCTTCCACAAAGACAATAAATTTTATATCCAATAGAAAACATACAACCCGATCCAATGATTTTAAAAGTTGTTCTGAACTGTAATTTGTCAAAAGTCACAAACCCCATTTACTCTTCATCAGGAATTACAATCCTGCAATTTATGTTCTAATGAACAATTTAATTGGTAAGAATAGTCTGACTGGGACAGCAATAACCTCAGATGTGATTACCTTGCAATACAAGTTCTTCTAAGTCACCCTTTCACGGCTAGTTGTAAGTTTTTAACAATCCAGCGAAAAGCTAAGTAGCCTCGCTGCTGAACAACACATTTTCCAGGTGTAATTTCTGAAGCACCAAGGTACAAATCATTGCCTCACATGTAAATTAAGGATATTTTGCTTCATTTGCCTCATGCCATACAAAATCTATTTCTCTTTGGTGATAGAGCATCAGGGAGAAAGCTAATGGTTGAAAACACACTTCTGGTTTTCAAACATCAACCAGACAGCCTTTCTGCCAGAGAACTGCCGACTAGAGCATCCCCTGCCACATTCGGGTGCTCTACCTGTCAAACCAATTACGCTCAATTTTCACTGGCGTCTATGCCATGCCATGGTGTCAAACTGATGTCCAATGATTGGCCCACTAAAAATTACGTTGCCAGCCAGAGTCAAGTGATGATTGGCTGAGTGACTGATCCGATGGTGTCTACCCTACAGATTGACTCTGAAATCCACGTCTTATTGTCTTTCTCATCCTTCAGACTCTTACAATGCCCAATGCCACACACTGATTTGCCTGCTAAACAGACCAATCTTTGTGTGTTTTCTTCACGCCCCTTGGTCTGCCCCTGGGCTACTTGATCACTGCTTTTGTGCTGAAAAGGTGACTCACTGTACAATTGGTCTACTTTGGTAACCATGGTAATATTTTACAGTGCAAAAAAAAACACACATACATGAACATGAATGTACACACTGCCAATGGCCAAGGTAATAATGGTCAGCTTCCTGATTGGTTCATCAGTCCTTGAGAAGGGTAACCGTGTACTTTACTACCCTGACCATGAATAAAATCTTCTGGTCCTCAGGCAGACTACGTGCAGTAGAAATAAGACCAGGCTTTGTCTGCTTTGGAAGCAACACTTGGTTGACAGCAACATGTGTCTTAACTCATTCCATACGGTGGTCACAGGCCTTGGTCAGTGGTTTTGGCACTGCCTGGCAAGTCATGCTGCAGCTGCCCTTGCCAGGCAGTGCCAGAACCACTGACTTAAGACTATAGGCATGTTGGTACTTGAACAAAAGCTCTTTTCATGAAGAATTTAAATATGCAATTGTCTTAAATCTAGGTAAATATACAGAAAAATCAGGGACTGGTATGGAATGAGTGAACTCCTTCCATACAGTGGTAGTAAAGGCCTAGGTCAGCAAACCTCTGCGCTGCCTGGCAAATGTCTTTGCAGCAGCTGTAGTATGACTTGTCAGGTAGTGCAAAAACCACTGCCTGAAGACCAGCTATGTTGGTACTTCAATGAACGCTCTCTTAATTCTGATCTTAAATCTAGGTAAATACATTATACGTATGGACAATAAAGGATTGGGGTGGAAAGAGTTACAGCTTGTCAGGCAGCCTAGAAAGGTGCGAGTCAACAGGTTCCTTCTACATACACATGGTCTGCCATCCCGAGGCCCCTGTAAGCACATGCTGAGTGCACTATGAAGTTTCTATGGCCAAGTTTGCATGGTAAAAATGTTTATATATCCTCATGCCATACTTTCTGGTTGCCATTTTAAGAGAGTTCCAATAATTGACTATCTATTTTCTGAGCAGTGGAGACTGTCATGTGTAGGACATGTCATAATAAAAACAGCTGAGCATAACTGTGGTTGCCAAGTGGCACCACCATTGGCAGTTTCTCTCGACACCTTAAGACCACCATTAGAGGCTCCTGTTGTCAGACATTGACAAACAGGATGAGTGCCACCATTACAGGTTGTTGTTCGTGACTTTACAACAACACTGGGACCACTGGATTGAATCACCTTGTTGAACTTCCCTAGGTATGCCCTGGGTATAATCCACTTACTTTCTAGTGATCATGGTGGCATTTGATAAAGAGGCTCATTTGGCATTAAACTTTTTTCACTACCTGCCCATTATGTAATTTTAAGCAAATCTGAGCAAGGCAAATGCTAGCATACCCATTTGACTTGCCTCATGCTGTCGGGTAATCCCTCATGTCAAGTCTTCCGACAAGTTACAATTGAACACATTCCTTTGGCATTTGATTAATGTTTAGGTCAACACGCTTCCTGCAAAGTTTTATCCGTAACTCTCAAATTGTTGTTAAAGTGAAAGCTATTGTATTTGTGTCTTTTTGTCCACAACCACTTCCTAGTGGTCACTGCCCTCTTCTGCAGTCCAAACTCTTTACTCTCCATAAGCTAACCTGTCACTGTCTAACCTATGTACATATGGAAGTACTATTGTCCGTATTGCACACGTTCCTCTGTACAAGTTTGACATAGACTGTATTAGCCCAAATAAATTAAAGGGTCTTCAGCAGGTAACTACTCAGAACATGTTTCAGAGCCTGTACCTATGAAACAGATGAAACTGACATGTGGATGCTTTCAGCCAACGTAAACAGCGAAAGGTCAACTTGCTAGAGAGCCCAGGTCAACAACTTAACTCTTTTAGTGCCAACTGCAACCTCAGTCAAACTAATTTAAACAAACTGCTCTCACATAAGATCATTAATGATAATATGGGTGCTAGCTTCATGTACCTTGTAAAAAGACCTTTCAATGAAGTACCATCATGCTCCCACTTATAATATGGGAGCTAGATTTATATTCCTTGTAAAAAGACCTTTCACCCAAGTACCAGCATGCTCCCACTTAAATGTGGCACTGAAAGTTAACTCGTGATATTTTTGGGCAAAATCTGAAGCACTGACCTCAACAGGGAGATTTCAAAGATTCATTGTAAGATTTTCATACAAATTTCCAGTCACCTATCCCAAAATTTATCATTTAAAATGCTGTGAACATTTCGTTGAGTAGAAAATGTTTTACTTTCAGAAAATGGCACCAAGAGCAAGATAAGGGTTAATGTGGCACATTGGTGAGTAGGAGTGAGGTAAGAATGCCAGCCTTGTGCTCCAGCAAGTGCATTAAGAGATTAACACCAGCACCATACTTTATAAAGTAAGTAGAACTGGGCAGAAATGATAGCAACATGGGGATTATCTGCAGTTATGAAAAAATAGGCATGGATCATTTTGTGGACAGGAGGATCCCCAAGGAAGCACGTGATGTCACACCCATTAGCACACCCAGCCAGTATTCAGCATGACTGTTACATGTAATCTTATGTGAGCCAGCAATGTGTGTCTTCCTGCATCCCAGGCCTTCTGTCTCCATGTAGCCCATCTGCACAAGAGTCTTACAGAATATCTTGACTCAACATATTCAGAGATACTGATACTGGCAATGTGATGATCTTCATGTTATATTTACAATTGGCTTCTGAAGTTTTTAAGGCAGAAAATACTAAATTTATTCATCAACTTATTCCATAGTGCGTACATGAAAGCATTTTGATTTTGAAATTTTATTTTTTTTCTAGCAAGCCATGTCCAGTGGCCAGCTTTGATACCATGGAATAAGCTAAATAAGTACCCACAGCCATCATAAAAACATCTTTTATAGTTTTCTGCTCTACAATCTTTGTATATATCTCTTACTGTGTTCCACTTGTATTGGGTCATGCCCAAGGTGACACCTGGTGACAAAGGCTGTTATAACTTTAATGGGCCCAATTCCAGTTCAGTTTAGTAATATGGCACAGCATGCCATACTCCATCTGAATATGACACCATTTTATCCCTTTTAAGTATCCCTATCCTCTTAAAACACCCAATTCCCACTTTTCTGGCACAAAACTTCTAAAATATTGAAAAACTGTGTACATTTTATGATGATATTTGAGTTGATATAGCCAAAATGTTGCAAAGTTAGGCCTATAATTGAAGCTCATTTTAATGAAATTTTCAAAGTGGCTGGCTGCTTAGGGATGATACAGTACCAGCGAACCTACCACAACAATGATACAGTACCAGCAAACCTACCACAACAATGATACAGTACCAGCACAACAATGATACAGTACTAGCAAACCTACCACAACAATTATACAGTACCAGCAAACCTACAACAATGATACAGTACCAGCAAACCTACCACCACAATGATACAGTACCAGCAAACCTACCATAACAATGACACAGTACAGTACCAGCGAACCTACCACAACAATGATACAGTACCAGCAAACTTACCACAACAATGAAACTGCATTGTTTGATACGGAATGTTTTCAACTGCATTATAAAAGTAGAAGATCTTGACTCATTGTCGACATACCTGTTTAGATATGGAAGTCACTACTCTTTTTGTAACATCCTAAAATCTGATTTTAATAAAACATACATGCTTATAATGTATTATTTCTCTTTATATCTTCCTCCACACTCACCATGCTCATATTTACAGTTACAGGGACCGTTGGCTTGTAAAAGTTTGGGATTCAAAGCAAACAGGAATCCCTTGTTTGGTACCAGAATACATTGCACAAAAGTTGAGTATGAGGCAAATATTGCCCAGAATGAAAAGTAATTAACTTCTTGATAACAGAATGTCTCTAACTAAACCAGAGGCCATCATAGGGTGAATGGTATCCAAAATGAAAGATAATCCACCTTCAAGTGACAGAATGCCTCTAAAGAGTTAACTGAACACACAGTTAATTAAATACACTGAATAATGAATATTATGAGCAATGAACTACAATCCACCCTTTGGTAAGGGAACACCCCCACAAAGTTCAGAGTACAGTGTACACTGTTCCCTTCAAAGTGTTAATCTATGTAGCAATTTTAGTGTCACAAAGTAAATGTTTTCCACTGGGTGCAGACAATACACACATCAGCTGAATACCCATTATGATTGACATGAGTGTCTAGGCTCCTTGTATCAAGGGATTTCAATGAGTGAATGTGCACTGGTGAGATACACTTTCATGCAAGCTACAATGAAAATATATACGTTTGCCAGCAATGACTTATCTCTAATTCCCTGGGGCAGAAACAAAGAACTACTAACAAATTCCAATTAAGCATGCTTATTGTATTTTGTAGATGAACATTAATCTCCAGGCAACACAACTAAATCATGTTACATGTAATTTTGAGGTTGCTTTTTTCTCTTCCATGGTTTTGTTGAAGAGCAACCTCTCATACGTGTAGAAGTCATAGTTGTTTTTGCTCATACAGGCATTTACTGGTCCAACTACAGTTAAATCCCATCCACTGACCACCTGTATCATATGGCCTGCAAAAATG
Organism: Hermodice carunculata; assembly: GCA_964020975.1. Lineage (NCBI taxonomy): Eukaryota > Metazoa > Annelida > Polychaeta > Eunicida > Amphinomidae > Hermodice > Hermodice carunculata. The sequence goes on along the minus strand of OZ026614.1, from coordinate 29,839,794 downwards.
GTCCCACTTTATGGCAGGTCATATGATACAGGTGTTCAATGGATTGGATATAATTATGAGAGGTTGCTCATCCATTATTGTATGAACCAACCAACATCCCAACTACAGAGCATCTGTTATAGTGCTACCACTCCTGGTGCTCTCTTGCATGATCATAATAGGTTTATATGTAAGGTGTACATGGAAGGTGTGGCTGAAACCTGTGATCAGACATAAATAACTAGAGACCTAAATTGGATTGCTAAATTTGCAAATCTTGTGGGTTTGCGGGACATGATTCCTATGATATGTGATCCAGGTGATATGAAGACACTACCATGTCCATTCATGTTGACAGTCGTACATGTACAACTTGTCTTGTGGTTATGAAGACCCTGCCATGTCCATGCAAGAGTTTAGTCATCCAGCTTGTCTTGTGGTAATAGACTATAATTTTGAGGTCCTTTTTCTTAACTCATTCTATACTATGGTGACAGGTATTGGTCAGTCCTGGCAAGTCATGCTGCAGCTGCCCTTGCGGCAGCTGCAGCATGACTTGCCAGGCAGTGCCAGAACCACTGACTTAAGACTATAAGCATGTTGGTACTTGAATGAAAGCTCTTTTCATGAAGAATTTAAATATGCAATTGTCATCTTAAATCTAGGTAAATATACGGAAAAATTAGTGACAGGAATGGAATGAGTTAACACAAGCTCAGCCATACCTGTCAACTCTCCCATTTTGGTGACTCAAAAAGTTCTTAAAATGACATGGATTTTAAGGCAAAATTTACTATTTTCTTTGATTTCATCCACTTTTTACAACATCCTCCCAGTCACACATCTTTAGGGGTTGACACCTATGCTCAGCAGAAAGAACATGTACTTTTGTTCATTTATGTTAGAGCACAGGCTGTGGGTTTGCAAACTAGTTTTGTTCACATCATACCAGTTCCTGGTTTTTGCATATATTATCCAAGATATTCACACAAAATTGTATGCTCAGATTGTTCACACACAGGCTTAAAATTCCAACAAGAGACAGAGAATCTATTCTCACAAAGATCTTTCCTAAGGCCATGTATATTCCCCATTATGTAACTGGCAAACATCCAAACACATTCTTGAAAATTTTTGCAAAATTTCAGTCCTGACAAACATTGTTTTCATTCAAGTACAGTGTTCCTTCATTCATTACACCGATGATTGGGTTCATGAAATAGACTATTATAGATATGGTGCTACCTCATTATAACACTGATGATAGGGTCCATGGAATTGGCAGTTATAGATATGGTGCTACCTCATTATAACACTGATGATAGGGTCCATGGAATTGGCAGTTACAGATATGGTGCTACCTCATTATAACACTGATGATAGGGTCCATGGAATTGGCAGTTATAGATATGGTGCTACCTCATTATAACACTGATGATAGGGTCCATGGAATTGGCAGTTATAGATATGGTGCTACCTCATTATAACACTGATGAAAGGATCCATGGAATTGGCAGTTATAGATATGGTGCTACCTCATTATAACACTGATGATAGGGTCCATGGAATGTTATAGATATGGTGTTGCCTCATTATAATACTAATCATCAGGTCCATGGAGTAGATTGTGTTATTGATACAGTACTCCCTCCTTATTAAGACTGATGATGTGGTCCATAGAGTAGACTTTGTTACAGATAGTGCTCCTTCATTGTAACACTGATAATGGGGTCCATGGAGTAGACTATTTTACATACAGTGCTCCCTCATTATAACGCTGATAATGGGGTTCATGGAGTGGACTGTTTTAGATACAGTGCTCCTTCATTATAACACTAATAATAGGTTCCATGGAGTAGACTGTTTTAGATACAGTGTTCCCTCATTATAACAGTGATGATGGGGTCCATGGGGTGGAGCTCTCTCATTATACCACTGATGATACGGTCAGTGGAGTAGAATGTGGTACAGGAAAATGCCTTCTAGGGAGGGGGCATTTAACATAGAAATAAGAGGAAAGGTATTTCAAAGGGAACCATGCGGCCATCATGTCCAATCAGAATTAAATTTGTAATGAGGGGGGGTCCTTATAAAGAGGGAGCACTGTACCAAAATGCTGAAGTAAAAATCAGTGGTTTATTATCTGCCTGGTAAATCATACTCCAGGTGTTGAATGACTTGCCTGACAGTGGAGCAACCATTGAGCACTGCTCTCCTGCCACCATAGTACAGTGAAACCTCATAACAACAACACTCAAATATTCAACATGCTCACTTAATGACCCAAATTCTCAGGAACAAGAAGTTCATTTTTTTATTTTGACTCATTTATGTGACATACACGTATTCAGTCAGATGACACCTTTGTGTAGAACAGGCAGTGCCATTGTGACGAAAATAGTCGGCTCTCCTACTATAGATAGTCCTCACCTGCTTTAGTCACAGGACAGTTCATAAATATTGATCATTGAGCAATTGCTATGAACACACAACATTTCTCTCTGATCCGAAGCAGTTCTATAACAAAGAGGCAGATGTAAACTTCATCCATATTTTAGGAAGATTGCAATCTGATGATCCCACACAACAGCATCACCAGATTAGCTTTGTGATTGATTACCATCCCGGCACAACCACATGTAGGATTTATCTGGTGGCATAAAGCCGGCCACCAGGTCAAAGGTCAACTTACAGGTGTATCCAGCAGTAACTGAATGCTTTTGTTTATGCACCTGCTGTGGATCCTTCTGCGGGAATCCTGTTCCATTTCCCCAAGAGGGCTACTTCATTAATATCTGAATGAAACCCATATAGTCTTTGACAAGCCTATATAGGCAGAGTTAGGATTTACCTGTCTTGTTTGGTCTTCAATGATGAAGGATCAAAACCAGTTTGATCCTGCAGCAGTGAGGGCCAAACAAGATTGGAACACTCTGGCCTAGCATTGGCCTGTTGACACCATACGTCAATCTTTACCTTCCATGCCAATACTTCTCAGTCACTACATCAGAGCAGCATCACAAATCACAGGGTTGCCAAAATGTCATCGTGAAATTGAATTTGGGATTGTTGACCAGGAAGCCTTCTGAAAGGCCAAGCAACTGCTGCAATCTGAGTATGTATTTGACAACACTGGGGCAACACAAGAGGCATACAAAAACATGTGTAATATTACAGCTCCAGAGTCACCTGCTAATACAAGGTGATATTTGGATGTTTCAGTCTGGCCTGCATTCAACAGCTCTCTTGCTGTGGCTTACTTTCTGTACTAAAGCTTAGCACTCATGCTGATGACTTCCCTTGGACACAGGTCTGCAACAAGAACTGCACATTTTATATACCATATTTAAGTCCCCGTGGGACCCTTATATCATTGATAAAAAGATAAAATAACAAGGCATATACTGACCAGCAATTGCCTGAACATTGCATTCCATTGTGCACCAGATATGTTGCACCAACCACGAGGCCTCCAGCTAGCAAAGGGACTCTCCTTATCAGCTTAATTAGCATAAATACATATAAGGGATACAGCGAAAAGGTTATCTGGACCCTAGCTGGCCTTTGAAGCTCTCAGGATAACACTTGTAAAATCTTTAAGCATGCTGAAACCATCAAATTATTTAAGCATGTGTTTCCCTTTTTTATTGTACTGTTTATGGCATGCCCATATAACTGCAAACATACATGACCATTCTTCTGTTAGACTCTACAAATCTTTTTAGACCAAGCACTTGGTTGGATTTGATGATGAACAAACGAGGAAGCCACTGGGTCAGAGGTCATACATGTATATCAACATGACCTGCACAGCTTGGAACAATCAAGGGTGTTAAATGCAAAGGTGATCTTCGTAGGGCTGGTGTGACCCCTATTAAAATACTGATGCATGGATGTGTCAACAATGACCAAAACAGCCACACTGTCACCAATTCAGGCACACTTTTAGTGCAGAAACACAAACAAATTCAAGTCACAATGGTACTGAAAGGTTGCCACATTAAAGATGAATCAAGCATCTCAAGGTCACTCTCGGGGCTGCCAAAGAACCAGTAACACCACCAACAATCCCCTCTTTCCTTTGTAGTCTATATTTAGACAAGCAGGTAGCACAGTTGTGTCCAGGTAATGTGGTTAATTTGCCTCCTATCTCCTCTGTTGCCTCTTTCCTTCAACAAGTCTCTGGCCTGAAGGCACTCTGGATTTACAAGGCGCAGAGTAGCCACAAAGAAGTCTCAGCAAAACAACTGGAAGTGGATCTGCCCCATGTTGCCATGACAACACAACTGAAAGGTCAAATCTTGAACAAACAGTTCAGTGAAGCCAATGGTAGCTGTTTATACCCAGAACCTCTATGACCAATTCTACACCACAGTTACACTCTTGCTTCTGTGGACCTTTGTACTTTCAGAAGTATATTCACTCACCTTTTGCACATGTAGAAAATATCGTTACAAAACAATAATAATAATTCACTATGATTTGGGATCACAAAATCCTAGGTTGCACATACATGTAGCCTTTGAAATTTAAAATGTAGCAATGCCTACTATTCAAATTGATCTCAAATAAGCATAATTAAAAAGTACTGTGCACTAACAGTACATGTAATTGTTTTATCAAAATATCTGAGCTTTTTACGTCTTATACTCTGGTCTCTACCACTGACTGTTAACCAATGACTATAACTTATAAAGCCCACCTGAATGTAAATTTCCTTCAAAAACAACCAGTGCACCAAGCAATCAAAGGAACAGATTTATTCCTCGTGTATGAAGCACAAACAGCCCATTTTTCCTCAATGGCAAGAAAACTAAATGGTTTGACTTGCATACACAGTCACATTATCAAATCACTACAGGACAGTCTGCCCAATGGAGTCCATTTTTCCAGTGCTGTAACAGTGATGCAGTTGAAGGTCAGAAGAGAGGGACTGGGCACAAACAGAGAGATTGGAAATTACACTAAACAAAGACCATGGCCAGATAGACAAGTACATGTGCTGACTTCAAGTGGCACTGGAAGGAGGGTATGATGGTCAAGAAAAAACTAAAAATGACAGAACTTCTCGAGAAATAACAGCATGTGACTGTGTTCAAATATCTGATTTCAGTGGCAGCATGACAAGGAGATGTAAATCAATCCACAATATATGTTCATACCTGAAAATGGCAGAGCCAATTATGAAATGACTAATCATATATATGTGGTACTGGGACCATTGTCCTTGAGTCCTACACATGTACTAATTTAACCATAATTTCACCTGAGACTACTGTCCTTGAGTGCTACATGTGTACTAATTTAACCATAATTTCACCTGAGACTACTGTCCTTGAGTGCTACATGTGTACTAATTTAATCCTAATTTCACCCAGGACTACTGTCCTTGAGTGCTACATGTGTACTAAGTTAACCATTATTTTACCTGGGACTACTGTCCTTGAATGCTGCACCATGTTTATTAAGCTAACCATAATTTCATGTGTCATCATATGCTAGAAGACCAAGTCTTGTAGGAAACACAAAATAACATGGAAGACATCCAATAATATTTCCACATTAAAATTCACTGGCTTAGGACAGTGCCTCCAATTATCAATATCTCACTAATTGCTAACTAACATCATGTTTTACAGTTTGTTCACCCAGAAACATTGACACTGATTCAGGAAACTCCCATCTTATTCTTGTTCCATCAATTATAAGTGTATTTAATCATTCCTCCCCTGAAGAAAAAATAATAATAGCTATTTTTTTTTTGTTTGCTGTGATCCTGGTCTGAATGACAGAAGTAGGGAAATCCATGGTATTGCATGATTTCAAAGTGTTTCCCTGCAGCCACTACACAGCTTCATAATTAAGACCTCTTGAGACATACTTGTCACTAACACCTGTACACCATATCAAGTCACACCTCATAGCTGCGAGGTATCAATATGTATCAGGATCATTTAGCTGAAAATGCCTCCATTCCTAGCACCAGGTGTTAGTTGGTAACTCATTTCCCCCTCCTGTCACAAATCCAAAAGACTTGCCCCATGCCAAATTTACAGGAAATTTATTGCTGCACTCTCGGCTACACCAAGGTAATTTGCCAAGCACATGGCTTCAGGAAATATGGCTTCATATTACCTGACAGGGCAGATTCCAGCCGTTTGCTGCTCACTGCCACAGTCCAGTCACATTTGATGGTTTTTAGTAAGCCTGTAGTGTAAGTGTTATAGGCCAACTGGAAATAGCAAAGACCATTCTGCCTTGTTACACATAATATACAACACTTCGCTGCACAGGTGACCCGTTTGTCAACATATTCTACTCAAGCCTCTGGAAATCAATGAATCTGTTAAAAAAAATTGCACCGTTACCTTCGTGCTGATTCCACGATTTGCATGTTTTGCACGCCAAGTGATATAGCGTCCATCCATAGTACTGCCCCTGACTGGTAGCCACAAGTCTGACATGTGGTCCTGCCTGCATGTGACTGGGAGTCAGACTACAGGAGACTGCTTTTTCTCACAGCTAATTACACCAGTGTTAGTGGTGGCATTATCATGCGATCTGTTGTACTGGCAACAGTCACAAGTATGTAGCAATGTAGGTGTACTGGCCACCTCTGCCCACTAACATGCAGACAGTGTAACTCTTCCGGCCTCAGAAACAGGGTAGTTCCATCACTCCACACTGTTGTGTATTAATGGTGACACAGGCTGACCTCAACCCCTGAGAAGAAGATGCAGCAGAATTACATTACAATCCATAAATGCGATTACTTTACCTGTGCCACACTCCATCCTCACACACACAGACGACTCGAGTGATTATCTCAACACACGACTTGTGAGCAGTCACGCTCTTGGATCATTCTACCTACCCTGTTGCACACTGGTAGGATTTTGGACTTCATCATCAGACAACCTCCCACCCTAACCTCAAAACTCAAGTGCACTTTCGAATTCACAACAAGAGGTCAGATTTATACACTTGTTCCCGATTGATTACCCAGGCTTGGTGTAAGCTAGCAGAGGGTGTTCACCAGTTCAATACTGCTTCAAGCACTGGCTGAACTCAAGGGTCAATTCCACAATAAATGGCAAGGGTCATTGGTCAGCCTGTTGATACACGCAATCCTAGAGTATTGGCTACTCCTGTGTCCTGGGCTGTGTGGTAAAACATGTCCTCTACTACACTTCCAGTCCACATGGTGTGGCCACAAGTCTTTATCTTGAGCATAATGACCCGATCATCATACCCGTTTCTGCTGCCTTAAAACTACTCATCCACACACTGAAAGTAAACCCCTGCAGTCAGTGACACAGTATTTCTCTTTTCCGTTTCATCCAAGTTTTGTCTTGTAAGTGATGACACTGCAACTTATATATGTGCATCAAACTAAACCAAACAGGCCATTTTGTCTCAAAGTTTCATCATGTTAACAACTTGTGGAGTCACTGAAGCTGAAGACTCTAGTTCAGTAAGGGCGAGTTGACAGGTATACAGTTTCATTTTCTGTATGAAATGGAACAAATGGCTGACACGATATGGATACACATGCACATATATAAGCCCCAGTGTCATCTTGCAAAACCCTTGCCAGTTTGTCGGTGACATAGCCGTGCACAATCCATCTGTATACTGTCTTCTCCTGGAATCAATCCTCTTTGAGACAACCTTTGCAGATCAAAGATGAGGAGTCGCCTGGCAGTGGCAATATTTTACAACAAATGGCAAAGGTCACATCAATGATTACCGCAATGCTTTGTCTCATGTACTTTCAAAGTCTATCTTGTCATCAACATGTTTTCTGATGACAATTATCTCAATAAAACACTGCTTCGCAAATGTTCACGATGATTAGTTCCTAGAGTTCTTTAAAACAAACCTGAGATATTCAAAGCCTGGAAAAGAACGGCTGATTTTGCTTGTAGGCAACAAATACACATGCAGTGATAGATATGGGTGTAGTCAGATTTTACTGAACAACACCAAAAAGGAGAATACATTCTTCCGGTACAATGATGGAACTGTTCATAATAGGTTTACCAAACATTTTCAGAAAGCATCCTTTATCATTATTGTAAAGATATATCCTCTACAGTATGCACTTTTCTTAATTTTCTGTAATTTGGACAGCTGACTGAAAATTATTTAAGTAAGTAGTTTGGAAAAGTTCTAAATCAATTCAATGCTGAATTTCTTTTTCAGAGTACTTTTTTTTTTAAATTTTATATTGGCAACAAAAGTGACAGATATTGCCTGTTGATTTATCTCTGGTCATGCAGTGTTACCTCATTCCAACACCACAGGAGTCTCCCCTTCCCACAAAATCCACTGGCACTGTGACTGGCGAGAGCTGACAGTGCTGTAATGTGAGGATTTGGGGGGACAGCAGTGCTCAAATGGCTTATTATGGCTTCTATTTGCTGTAGGCACATGTTGATGGTGTTGATTGCATCAGGACCATGGAAACCTTCATGGGAAAACCAGAACCCTCAAACTCCCAAACAATAAATATCATTAACCTTACATGGTTGTAAAATATTGTCTCTATTCAATTTTGACTCCATTATCAGTGTGCTGTTTGGCATTTGAGGACTGTTTTGAAGATTAACCACACAGCAAGCTTAGCTGTTCATGAAATATGGATTTCACCTGCTGAAGGAGAGAGTAACAATACTAATTTGTTCACAGTACAGTGAAACCTCCCAATACTGAACACCTCTCTATACTGAAAACTATTATCCGGTCCCAAGGGTGTTCGTATAGGAGGTATCACTGTATATGTTTCTATACTTTGTCATCCACCATACCAGCTGGAAAAGACTTCCGGATGATTGCATTGTCAAGTGAAAAAATACACAGCCCTCACTGTGATAAAGTTAACAATCTTTTCACACACTTTCTAAATGGTAACTGAAAACACATGCAGCTAACTCCTCACAATTAAAATGTGTCCTCCCTATGAAAGACAAATCCTCACTGTTCTGTAACCATGGTAGCTAACACACTTCACACATGTTCCATCAACCATAGCCAACCTATAAACCTTTATTTTGGAGACTTGCATTTTTTTTCAGCTACATGCATACATGTAGGTATTGTCTTGAACTTATTCCACCCTAATGATGCTTTTTAACGCTAATATCTAAATGTTGTCTGCTAATTTATTTTACTACTTAAGGGATTATTTTTCAACATTTTGGATGAAACATGCATGGAAGATCATTGCAAATTATATGCCCATGGTCAACAGCTTTCCTTGGCGTGCTCTGGGCGCAATGCGCCCAGAGCACGCCAAGGAAAGCTGTTGACTCGGGTCTTCTATCAGGGGGAATGAGTTAAGATCAATTGGTTCTGGTGGGTTCTCACAAGATGGCTCTGTATGAAGCTGGGTAGGTCTGTATACTACCATTACTTTTCATTGTAATTTGCACTTAACTGGAAAACCCCAGATTTAAAAGCACTGATAAATCTTTATGTATTGTTGAAATACTGTAGTTCTAGAAATTTTCGCGCGTGTTTAATTTCGCGCAAACTCATTTTTTTCTGCAATTATAGAATTTTCACGCATTTTAGTTTCGCGCAATCCAATGCCAAACAATGTAATGAAATACAATGCAACTTATTTTTGCGCATTTTAATTTCGCGCTTTAGGTGGTAGCGCGAAAAGCGCAAAATTAAATCGAGCGCGGAAATTTCTAGAACTACAGTAATAATATACAATTTAACACCTCAGCTGCAAAATAAACCAAGTTGTTGAATGTCACTTTGAACCCAATGAGAACATCCACCGCCAGCCTGCGACAATTTTGTCTGTTGGGTTGTATTTTTGACTGAATATACATAAAATTGCTCATTTTGATCTCTTTCATTGGTGTCTTTTAGACCTGCAAATCAGGTGACTGCAACACCCCCGAAGCAGGTGGCAGACTTATATCAGTCTGATTCCCTACCATAATAGCAAATATTTCCTCCAAGGTTGTCATGTTGCATGTAGCAAATGGAATGTTTTCCGTTTTATGTGTGGCTCGCCCAATGAGTAGCAAATCAACCACATACGTTACCGGTGCTACCATAAATCAATGTTTGGAAGACTGAGTTGACTGTCATCCGAGGTGCAGTCCTTACTTGAATACAGGACATTCATATTACATGTAGTTGCGGAGCTGCTTTTATCATTAAGAAGGGTGCAGCTGCATGTACATGTATGAGCAGATCATTAAGTCAAATAGGGTATTTGCCCAACTCGGACAGATTTGGATCTTTACAGAGTATTTCATGTTCTTCAAACACATACTGAACTCAGGGCTGTAGCCCCGGGGTCTGATTGGTCAGATTGGTTGGACCGAAAAATTTAGGTCAGAAGCATCAGCAACTATGTAATGTACATAAATTTGCTTAGAATTTCCAAATTTCTGAATTTGGCCTGACCAACTTTAAATTGAAGGCTACAGTCCTGGAACTTGACATAAAGAAAAATCCCATGTTTGGAATACTAATTCTGCTAATTCTGTTTTCCTGTGTATTAATTAAATTAGTAATTCCTTGGTTCACCATTAGCCTACTCATACCATGACAGCTGACTGTCACCACTCTGTAGTGACGATGCCAAGATTTTCCCAGGAAATTCACACACATTTTTCATGTTGATATGCTCTATTTTCACTCATCAAATGCCATTTTGGATGACTCGAATTTTCAGTCTAGATTTTGAAAATAAATTTTTTGCAGATGAAGTCATCTTTATAGTAGATACGTGCACTGGAAAAGTATAGATTTTTCATGATGACTTCAATAATAAGTACCTTTCTGTGAGAATGGACAGGATATGATACATGGTGTTACCCGGTACATCTGCTGATGTTTATTGATGATATGTCCTCTTCTCTATCCTAGTCCTCACAAAACAAACTTCCTGTAATTATTCTTTGTATTTGTTTCCATGGGTGTGGTATCTTACACTAATTGGTATAGCATGGAGAACACTATCATGGCAATGTTGTAGACCAATCAACCAGGGGAACCTGTTATCTTCCATTTTCCTTCCCATCTCAACTCTGATGATCTCACATGTACACTGCATATGGCTCTGTGACCTTCAGTGATACCAATACACATAATAGTACACATGGAGTTCTCCGAGTTATAAATGTATGTGAGACTAAAAGGCTACCATCTTTTACAGTTCTGTTTTTAAAGTACTTCAATGAAATGTCACACAATAAATATAACAAAAATAAAAGTTCTTTCTAAATACATATAGTAATACAACTCCTAACCTGTGGGTAAGATAAACCCATCTTTCACAGTCGTCTCCTTAAGGGACTAGTGCACTTTGAGACTTTTATGTAGAAATATGTAATTATTTTATCTGTTTTTCATGCAAGACTATCAAGAGTATATACTTTCTGACTGAAAACACTGCAATTATTTTAATTTAGTTTAATTAAAAATTGCAAAATTTATGTAAAATAGAGAAATTGCATGTTCAAAAATTAACATACAAGTTTACTTGTACATTTAATATCAAATAAAAGCTAGTATCTGTCTAAAAACAGTATCTCAGATTTGTAAGTAGAATTTAGTTAAATGCTTATAGATCATTGATTTTTTTTTTTAAATAATAAATTTTAAAAGCTTTGAAATTTAAACCGTTTATGAAAAAATTTGAGATAAGGTTTTGTAGGTGACAATATGCTCTGTCAATTTTGATCAAAACCAAATGTTTATCTGGAAATATGCTTGAGCTAATTTTTGTTTATACTCCAAATTTGGAAAATTCAATTGTAAACAAAGTGTAATTAAACTTTAATGATGGAACAGTAACAGAAGATTTGTAAAGATTTTACATTTGTCAAGACATTTACTTCCATAAAACATATAGTTTTATGGGTTCAAATGAAAATTGTACACTACACAATAAGATATTAAACAAAAACTAGCATTTTGTAATTTAATTGTTGTAACATGCACTAGCCCAGTAAAGCATTTCAAAAAAAGTCACATACATGTATCTGTAGTAACCATTAAAAAATAAAATAAAATAAAATAAAATTCAAGTTCTGTGTAAATGCAGATTGACATGCAACTATTAAATTGTGGGCAATATTTAAATAAGTGGCCTTAAAATCCGACAGCATTCACTCAAAGAGCAGTTCCCAGAAATAACGTATTATTTCAGTGGGAAGGACGACCATGTGCTGATGCTTGGGACATTTTATTTGATATCACTGATGGCAGTATAAGAGAGCCCATCATTCCATCAGATGACTATGATTCATAGAAATTCCCTGCATTTTCTCTTGTGTCTGTCAAGTGTCTGTACTGCACTTGAAGCACAAAGTTCTTAATTAATTCCAGTTCCGTCACATACCACAGGGTTCCACCAAGGAAACCAGCATCTTCATTAACTCTTAACTGGCAAACAAATCAATAGCTTATCACGCCTGTTATTCTATCATAGCTGTTGCCTAATTTCATTGTTGTGGCATTGTTGCAGACAATGCAGAGTTTCACAATTCACCACAATTTGCCGCGGCGAGTTCACTTGTGAAACTGGAAGTAGACTGGTGCTACTTTCCAGCTGCTATATTATATAGAAGTAGCCCTGGCAAATCAGACATTATTGTGAATACTTATCAATAGATGGTGCCCGTATTACAACATCTGACAAAGAAACTGGATGAGTAATGCTAGTTGGTTCTATTTCCGGTTGTAGAACAGTAATTTATCTCCAGCCTTATCAATGCTTGAAATAATTGTTGAAATCTTCTGCCAACTTCACAAAAACATTTAAACTTTAAAAGATACAAAAACTGTGTCAAATAAAAACTTTTCCTATGAAAGAATGGGATCCCATGAAGGTTGAACGTGAACAATGGTGAAACTACAGAGACAGGCATAGGCAGCTGAATACCACCCAAACTAAGTGACAAGGGACTACTGGTCATTGATGTCCTTCCGTGCAGTTTCACCACTGCTCACTTTCAATCCTTATGGAATCCCTATTTCAGTTGTGTCGCTAATATATCATGAACCATGAACGTTAAAATCCAGTGGTCCCACTCTTATAAGGCCCCTCTCACCAGAGGTCACCCCTCTTGAAAGGCCAGCATTCTTGTGCAGAAACTATGGTATTTCCATTATATTCTCCCCCTCAGGAAAGGCCACCCCTTTTATAAGGCCACTTTGTGGCTTCATTTGAGGTGGCCTTATCAGAGGGGGACTACTGTGATTGACCAGGGGCATGAAAAATATTAGATAAAAGCACAGAAAAACAACAACAACAACAATAATCGTCGTCATCATCATCATCTGCACATAAAAATATGTAACAAAATACAGGGCATGGATTTCCAAGTCATCAGCTGCTGTTGACTAGTTTGGGAAACACACTGTTACCAAATGATATTGGCTTGGCACCTGACTGAAATCTTGTATGGCTTTGTGCTGCTTGACTGCGGCTAAATCTCTGACTTGGCAGCTATATTTTGTCCTACCACCTTTTGCAGCGATCTATTATATTATGGTTCCAATCGCCAATGTGGCAAAAGCAAAACGCAACTCGCTGGAAACATGCCACCAACAGTTTCTACATGGATGAATTTATGCTTTTTTGATGACTAAGCAGATCGAGAAGAACAGGAAATTCTCCGTCTCTGTGGGCCCTGTGTTGTCCAGCATTATGGACGCAGGACTACAGGCATGCCCCATATAACCTTCTGGCACGGTACATGCATGGCTGTCCTCAGTTTCAAGCATCTAGACACAAACTACTGACAGAAACATGCTGAATATATTGAGTTTAATAAAAGTATGCTTTGGTGCACGTCATCCTGTCACCTGTGTAACAAGGCTATGGTGCCCCTCTGATGGCAAGGCCAATGACTCCATGGACAGAAGTCCCTTCCTTGAGACAACACTCAAAACAGAGAGCACCTGTTATCATCAGGCTCAGTGTACTATCTTTCCTGTGTGATTTCACCTCTATTAAAAGACCACCTGCCTTGTGTGACCACCTTTGGACATGCTCTAAAGGTTGTCTTTCACAGGAGGCAATGTTGTTTCATAATGCTAAAAAGAAATGTAACATGCTGCTCATAGTCTGGCATATATTTGTTGATGGTAGAATGTAGAAAGCCAACAGCTTATTAACAAGACCTTGTAAGCACACTGAAGAAGGCTATTGATCTGGACTTTTTTTTTGGGGGGGGGGGTAGCATGTTGGTACCGGTACTTGAATGGATGCTCTTTTGTAGATAGTTAAATCTGCAATCATTGTACAAAGCTTCAAATGAATGCAACTTTATCTCTGTACAATCAAACATTCAAATGTACTGAAAGTTAAACTGGGAAAACTTGATATCACAGGTCCAAATGCTATGATTACCCTCACAATGAACACTGCTAAATTGATTTCATGAAATAATATTACTACAGGGCATCTGGCCAAAGGGTTACACCAACATGAATGGTCTTGGTTAATTTCACGACCTCCTATATATAATTCACTGTGTGGTCATAGGCTTTCTGGAATTGCTTGATCCACATTGCCAGCATGGATGATGGCCAACAATAATTCTCTTGTGGTTACAAACACAATATTCCAGAATGAATGAGTGTATTTCCTGTATGTTGTAATGGAACAACACAGCCTTGTTGTATCACCTTCATCAAGTACCTGTAGATTTATCTGTCTTTTCACATATAACTTAGACAGTTTGTCAATGGTTTAAAAAAAAAATGCAGTACTGCCATCTTTTGACTGAACATAGCATATCCACCTGATGATCAGAAACTTACACAGTGGTCATTTCCCCTTTAAAAATGAAGACTTGTGGCCCATCACCTGGACAACAAATCTTTGTGTACCTCATGACACCTGAGTGTTCCTTGTCACTTAAACCATAAGGATGGCTTTGTGTGGTAAACACAGCATACAAGTTGGTTCGGATGCCCCACATGTACCCCAGTGTGTTACAGACCCCTCATAGACACACACACCTCAATTCAATGCCACTGACATTTATACCTGACAAGGGCATTATGGACCTACATTGGCTTCCACTCACCTCCGTGGCATTAACTGTGCAAATTATTGATGCCTCCTTTGATTTTTTTTCATACAAACTCTGGTAAATGGCAAAAAGGCAACTACAGTTCAGATCCTTCTGCGCAATCTGTGGATGTAAGCTGCAATCATTGTGCTAATCACAAAGCCCCCTTCCACGCTTGATCCCGCTTGCCAGGTAACACAGTAGCATATAAAGGTATAGACTTTAACACATTCCATACCAGTCCCTGATTTTTCTGTATATTTACCTAGATTTAAGATCACAATTGCATATTTAAATTCTTCATGAAAAGAGCTTTCATTCAAGTAACAACATGCTTATAGTCTTAAGTCAGTGGTTCTAGCACTGCCTGGCAAGTCATGCTGCAGCTACCGCAAGAACAGCTGCAGCGTGACTGGCCAGGCAGTGCCAGAACCACTGACCAAGGCCTGTGACCATAGTATGGAATGAGGTAACACTCTTGGCCTGTTCATGGTGTCCAACCAGGGACCGTCTATGACCAAGGGGCGCTTGGCCTCTTCATTGTGGTCCAACCAGGGACTGACAACTGTCTAAGACTGGGTGGATGGGGGGGGGGGAGAGAGAGAGAGAGAGAGAGACAACCAGGGGGTTTTGCCCCATGGTTGACAGCCCGGAGGTGTTTCCATGGATGTAACTAAATATATGTCACACACAACAACAACGTATGGATGAGCTGACAGGTAATGTAATGAAACGCTGTTGAGTTGAAGGCATCTGCGACCCATCTTACTGTGTCCTGTTTCACTTTCCTCCATTAAATAATTACCACTGCTAAAAAGGTCTCAATCTAAATGCCAGGAATCATAATATTAATCAGTCAGCATCCTACCCACACGTTATCCCAACCTCTTTTGTAGCTCTGTTTTTATAAAATATTGATATTTCTCAAGATGTCTTCAATTAAAAAGCTGTCAGTTTACAATGTTAGTCCTTGGATCTTGAATTTTTAAAAGTACTGACACATTAATTTCTGCTTAATAAAATACAACTAACACAACCTGTTAACAGAGGTAGGTAAAGTTTTTAATGGTCAAACATGGGTTCTCCTGTTCTCCCCTTGCTATTAAGATAATGAAATCTCATGTATGCAGACACAGTGACCAAGAGGCAGCAGAAAAATTAATTTGACTGGAGACACAGGCGAGACATGTGGCCCCATGATGTGATTTGCCACTTGTGATGGCAGAGAGCTGCTCCGACTTGAGAGAGGGTCTGCTGGTCTAACTCAATTTCCAAAATGTCTGCCACCGGTCACCAGCATACAAAAGAAGCCTGTTGTTTGAACGATGATCCACAACATGTGGATACCGCTACCTATCTGCTTCATCATGTATAGCTTTAATTTATCATAATTATCAATATTATCCATATTTTGGTTCATGTCTATAATCTGGGTCAAATCTGCAACATATGTATAAAGTCTGCCAATGTGAATACAGTGGTACCTGCTGTATGTGGCCACCCCTTCTGCCAAGAAAAAGTGGCCACATACAGCAGGTGACCTGTCACCACAGGTAAAATTTATAAAGAAACTGACTCCTATGTCCAAGCACAGTGACCACAAAAAGCAATGCAGCTGCTCATGGTAGTGGGTGCATACAGCAGGTACTACTGTACAATTATTGGCTACTTTGTCATCTATATCGCCACCTAGACTCCTTCTATCAATTCAGTTTACATCGTACTTGGACTGTTGTCTCTCACATGTGTAAGAGATGCCACAAACAAGATCTGTATTTTATATCAGCAGTAGAGTAAAAGCTGGTGGTTTTTTGCTCTGAAGCAATAGGTTTGCCTAAAATTCACCTGCTTTGTATATGTATGCACACATGATACGAATGCATTATTTATATATGATTTATGCATTATTTTCTTTGTGTATTATATGTAATACAGCTTAACAATTTGACAGGATGGGACCATACATGTACTTTGCAATTGTCTGAAGTTTTACTTCCATTTACAGGAGCTTCTGTTACCAATTCTCCACATTCTGCCACAAAGGGACTATGACTTTAGGTAAAATGTTAAATGTAAATCCCTATTGTTTAAGAGCAGTACACCCAGCTAAAAAGGTCTCATATTTCAGATGACTTCACAATACAGGTACATTTACTACAGAAAAACTCTCCTGTATTGTCATGACAGGCTAGCTTTAAAAAGCTATATGCCATCTCGTGAAAGGTGGTCTTGGAAGCAAGTACCACTGGGCATGTGATGGAAAATTTTTATGAGTGGCATACTGTAGCCTGCATGTGGGAAGATTCTTTTATTTTGGCATATTTTATCAAAAGAAAGTGACCATTATGATAAGAAACCATGAAGTAACATACATTGAGGCCAAAAGGAAGGCAACTGCCAGGCTTCTGAGCAACTACAATGAAAGATATCTCCTCAGTTATTACAAGTTGATGCTCATCCCACACACTGCAATCAATACACTTCCTTCATAAATACACAGCAATCAATACACTTCCTTTATAAATACATGTGTAATGTACTTCCTTACCCTTTATTACAAAGCCCTGCCATTTTTACCCCCTCAGTGCCCAATCTCAAAACAGTAACCGTCCAACCATTAACTCATTCTATACCAGTCCCTGATTTTTCCATATATTTTCCCAGATTTTAGATGACAATTGCACATTTAAATTCCTCATGAAGAGAGCTTTCGTTCAAGTACCAATATGCTTATAGTCTTAAGTCAGTGGTTCTGGCACTGCCTGGCAAGTCAATACCCTTGCGGCAGCTGCAGCATGACTTGCCAGGCAGTGCCGGAACCACTGACTTAGGCCTGTGACATTAGTATGGAATGAGTTAAAGCTTTCATGGAGCTCTTTGTTTACTAGCTCAGCGTGAAAATAATTTATTCATTTCAACAACAAATATTACACAATGCCTTTCAGAAACTACCAATAAATTTTGCAACACACCAGAGTTTTACAGTAAATAAAGCTAAAATGGTAAAAGCATACATGGCCTTGTCACATGGTGTGCAACATCTTCTTGACAGTTGCACATTGATACATGACACCCTGTGATATGATCAATCAGAATGTCATTGGTCTTCAGCAAGCAACACAACAGTCAATCAACAGTGGATAGAGACCATGAGCTCACTACATTCAGGACACAATCTATATCCTTTGAAACTAAGTAGCAGTTGTTTCTAATATGTACATCATTTCCTGGTCTGCAAATAAATGTCTTGTCACAGTCAACTTCCTTGGACAGACCAGGAAGCCAATTTTGCCCACACTCTACACCCCCCCCCCACACACACAAAGCAAAAATGCACCAATATCTCTCTTTCTGGCCATAAATGAAGTTTCTAAAATCATTCACTATAATTCACTGTGATGGAACCTTAGAACTCCTGGACTCTACTTTTGGGAAGATAGGCCCTAAAAACCCTTGAATACTCAAAGTAGGTCCCTGCTTGGTGTAGTAACCTGCACATAAATACTCTACGCCCAATGTCAAAATCATACGGGGGCCATGTGGACCCTTTATCTATGACACCAAGCATGAGTACTGAGATAGACTTTCCAATAATCTCAGTGTGTGGCTTTTCCTTGCAAGTCTAAGGTTATACCTTGAATAAACATCAGGGAAAAGTATTTCTTCTTTGTCAATTACTGGGTAACATTCTGTATTATTCACCCAAAAGCAATACATTTCCTGTCCAATTTTAAAGCAAGGAATGTTGTCTTTAAATAAGCATCAAATCTTCCAAACCAAGTAACTTCAGTATGTCACGTACATAAGCTGCATGCCAATCAAGCTAACAACAGGGCAGATATTGCTTTAACTCTTAAAGTGCTGATTTAAGATTGAGTCAACAGCTTTCCTTAGGGGCACTTTGCGCACAATGCACGCAAAGTGCCCCAAGGAAAGCTGTTGACTAAGATGACTTTTTGCATAAGACTGTACTTGCTGGTATTTGAATGAAAGGTATCTTCATGAGGAATTTTAATCTTTTAACCATTATATATTTAACGTAATGAGAAAAAGGCTATAGCAGTGATTAGCACTTTAAGGGTTAATTCCTAGTCTGAAATGTTGATATGCAACACAGCCACCAATGTCATCCAGGGCCTGGAGCAATATCACATTTATATTTATATTCATGGGTCACTAAAGGAGTAGTGGGAATTTCCTGGCTTCCCCAAGTAAAAAAAGAAATAAATACCTATGCAATCAAGTCACTGAAAATTCTATTATACATGTATTGAACAACTAGAAACATGTATGTCCATGTTTTTTTCTGAAGAAGCTCAGGTGGCCCGGATAAAGACAATGTGAAGTACATAACCCAAATTAACACAAAAAAGCCTTTCAGGCTCCTGTTTAGATCTGTTTAAAACAGATCATTCTCACGTTATAATTTCCCTTTCTACTCCATTGTTGCCAAGCTACAAAGTGCTTGTCTCTCTCTCTCTCTCTCTCTTTTTTTTGAGATATACAGCAGTGCTGCAACAAAACTGACTAAAGTTGGTATAAAGTTTGAGTTTAGAGTTACATGTTTATCAATCATCCAGAAGAGCATCGTGCCACCCAACCAATTGCTGATCAAAGGCTTGACACAAAGAGTGCAGCCTGGCCCCAGTCACGTACAACAGGCAGCTCAAGTTATATGTCTCAATTGCTTATACGTTTTGAGAATCCTGATGGACCATCTCAGTTTTCTGTTCCAAAATGAAAGCCAGACTGTACAGATGGACCAACCTATTATTCTGCTCCAAAATGAAAGCCAGACTGTACAGATGGACCAACCTATTATTCTGCTCCAAAATGAATGCCAGACTGTACAGATGGACCAACCTATTATTCTACTCCAAAATGAAAGCCAGACTATACAGATGGACCAACCTATTATTCTACTCCAAAATGAAAGCCAGACTATACAGATGGACCAACCTACAATTCTGCTCTGAAATAAATACCAAACAGTGTACAAATGAACCATCCAGAAAAATTGGGCTCCAAAATGAATGCCATGTTGTTCAGATGACCAGCCTGTCTTCTGCTCCAAGTGAATGCTACACTGTACAGCTGGACCAACGAAGTATTCTGCAAAGTGAATGCTACACTGTACAGCTAGACCAACTTAATCTTCTCCAAAGTAAAAGCTACATAGTACAGCTAGACCAACTTAATCTTCTCCAAAGTGAATGCTACACTGTACAGCTGGACCAACGAAGTATTCTGCAAAGTGAATGCTACACTGTACAGCTAGACCAACTTAATCTTCTCCAAAGTAAATGCTACATTGTACAGCTAGACCAACTTAATCTTCTCCAAAGTGAATGCTACACTGTACAGGTAGACCAACTTAATCTTCTCCAAAGTGAATGCTACACTGTACAGGTAGACCAACTAAATCTTCTCCAAAGTGAATGCTACACTGCACAGCTGAACCAACTTAATCTTCTCCAAAGTGAATGCTACACTGTACAGCTAAACCAACTTAATCTTCACAAAAGGAATACTTCACTGTACAGGGAGACCAACTTAATCTTCTCCAAAGTGAATGCTACACTGTATAGCTAGACCAACTTAATCTTCTCCAAAGTGAATGCTACACTGTACAGGTAGACCAACTTAATCTTCTCCAAAGTGAATGCTACACTGTACAGGTAGACCAACGTAATCTTCTCCAAAGTGAATGCTACACTATACAGCTAGACCAACTTAATCTTCTCCAAAGTGAATGCTACACTGTACAGGTAGACCAACTTAATCTTCTCCAAAGTGAATGCTACACTGTACAGCTAGACCAACTAAATCTTCTCCAAAGTGAATGCTACACTGTACAGGTAGACCAACTTAATCTTCTCCAAAGTGAATGCTACACTGTACAGGTAGACAGCTTATTATCTCTCCAAAGTCAACACTTGCCTGTTCAGATGGAGCATCCTATTACCACAACTTCAAAATGAGTGATGCATTCTAAGTTTACATCACTTGACCAACAAACACATTGGCTCAGTGTCCAGTTACTAAAGAACAAGCTGAGGACCAGATCAATGGCTGAGCATGGCTTCCCTGCCAGGCAATCACAGATTGATAAGATATTGGCTGCTCCAAGAACTCACATCCAGCATGTTCTTCAACTCTTATGACAACTTTTCTTACTTTTGGAAGGTCAGCAACTACTCTGTACAGGTAGACCAACTTAATCTTCTCCAAAGTGAATGCAGCATTCACTTGGAGCAGAAGGACAGCCTGGTGCTAACGATGATTAGTAGCTTGCATCCTGATGGATCAAGGCCTAAGGTCAATTTATCTTGGATAAACAATGGCCATTAGGATTTTTCAAAAAACAAGCTGATACAGAAATCCATTTTGAACAAAAGGCAGTTTTGCACCCAACTTTGTCACTGACGGAATCCTTTTTTAGTCCTCAAGCCTGGCCCAGTGCAGTGAAGTTAGTGCTTGTATATACAATAATAACAATAGCTATCCCACAACTGCTGCCTTCTTCTTCCTGTTCTGACAGCAATAAATAATGTTTTCAGCGCAAGCACTTGGTATATTACTGTCATGTTCAGCTCGTCAGTGCATAAATATATTATAGTGACTGGGGAAGGTAGAGTTATATGATGTGTCTCTCCCCTCCAGTCTTTATTGCTTTTCTGACCAGCAATGGTAAATTGCTAACAACCCTAATGCCATATTCATGTGACCAGTAAGATTACTATGTGCTTCTCCATTTTCATGGAATAAGTGATATGTATGTGTGTGTGCATGCACACGCACACACACACACATACATACATATATATATATTATACCTTTCACATGCCAGAGAATAATT
Source organism: Hermodice carunculata (assembly GCA_964020975.1). NCBI lineage: Eukaryota > Metazoa > Annelida > Polychaeta > Eunicida > Amphinomidae > Hermodice > Hermodice carunculata. The sequence continues at coordinate 29,817,900 of OZ026614.1, read as the reverse complement.
TTAAGATAAACAAAAAAAAAACAAAACAAAAAAACACTGTCATAATGTATACATTTGTAGTTACCAGGTCAGTGATGCTAAAAATAATTGAAATTCTCTGCAACAAACCATGGTTCACCTATCAAGCATGAAAAAGCTCATTCATAAGGGATCGGTACTGTATCCATACTAAGGAGGCACATACCTCTATAATATATACACCTTTCTTAGAATTCATGGCACTGAGTATCAACAACATTTTGTTACGCAAGCTTTAACTCCAATATCAAATTAGGATTAATGAGACAATTATTATCATGGTATAGACCTTCTTTAAACATCATAAATTGTAATGGAAATGTACATTATCCTACGCTGAGTATCCACATTATGTATTTATATGCATTTCCAACTGAATGAAATTTATGTGTTAACTTAAAGAACTTTATTTTGTGACAAATATAAAAAATTAATGACAAATTATCACCTAATGAATTCAAAAACAATGTCTGAAAGTTGTAATAACAGCGACTTTTCCAGCTGCATCTGATGACATTTAGGGTAATGATGTACATATTGGTACCTATGATAAATGTCATATTGGATAGTGAGCTTCAGTTTAACCAATGACATGTCATATGGTACTTCCTGGATGTCTTAGATCTGGTAACAAGATGTATAGATGAAGACAGGTGCAGCATGAATGGAGCAGACAAAATGGGATGATATTTGTTGGGTAAAAATGTTCAGAGCAAGTCATAAAATCAATAAGGGCATACTGTTATGCCATTTGTCCAGGGCAGAAATCAGAAGAGTCCATCTATTTTTGAAAGTGTGGTCATTGGTGAGGACCAAGGTTAACATGGGAAGTTAAATTCCAGGAGCAGCTGAAGATAACAGATATAGGGAGAGAAGGACAAGCATTGCACAATGGATAAAAAAAGGAGTGCATCAATGGCACTCTGGTACGGTAATGGGTTAGAGAATGGTATAGGACACCCCACAAATTTGATTTGTGTCACTGAGTAGGTGCTGGCAGGACCCAGCCGGCGTGTTCACCATCTTAAGAGCACATGACCCCTGGACTCATACTGCTGTAAATGGCTGTTGACATCTTGATGCACCTGAGAGTGGGGACAATGTGTAAAGTGACTTTACGACATCAATGAGGTGGCAAGGCCAGACGGTGGCTCGGGCGACCAGCCGGCCCACTTACTTGTGCATCAGGTAGACCGCCCTTGCAGCTATCCACTGTTCATGTCAGCATGCAAGTTTGAGGCACTCAGGCGGGTTCTGTGTGAGAGACAAACCTGACTGCATGGCTAGATACAACTGACGACTAAAAGGGAAGCAACCCACCTCACTCAGGCGATGCTCACTCCAGTAGATCTCCTCCAAGACCTCGGGATCCATTCCACCTGACCAACTACTACCACATGCAGCTCATTTGAGTGTTGTGCACAAGCACCATGACTTGTATGGATGAACAAGCCCCAAACAACCCGCCATCACTTACTCCTTGTACCTCTCACATGAACATCCACTATTGTGTTATGAGCTCTAATGCCATCTGGGGTCAACTTATTGGTCGATTCACATCCTCCCAGTCCTCCCCGTCATTACAGGGATTAATTGGATGCCGTTAATGGATGTTTAGCCTGTGAGGTACCTATGGACGGCATCACTTGTACATGTATGTATCGCTGCTTGGGACATGGGGGATCAAGCAGTATTGGGGATCCTGAGTGTCGTTACTTGGTCTAGTTACAATATCACTCTCTCCATGATCACTCACTTACCTACCTCCTTTTAACATTTATGCATTGTTAAAGAATCAATATTTGATAATGTTCTTTATTTGACTTTTTGTCTTTCCAAGACACTTACACTATTTTCTTTTAAACTCAAGATTCATAATGGCTTCCCTAGATACTCTTAATTCTCCCCTTCCCCCAATAAATGAAGACTTAAAAGGCAGAGCTCTTCTATGCTTGGTTTTCAGAGATGTGCAATGGGAAAATATTCCACTTCTGGCAGCTATAATTGCCAACAACTGAACTTTCATTTTGAAAACAGGTTCCTTTTGATGTCTGCAGCAGGGAAAATTATAGTGGATTTCAAGCATTCAGGACAGCAATCCTTTGTCAAATTCAGCACTGATGAAAGTTTGGCACCTACTGTATGAAAAATGATGAGAAGGGAGACATGAGCGAAGCACTACCGGCCACCTATGAACATTCAGCATAACCTGGTGGTTCATCAGGAGCTTCCGCGATCAATACTCAGACTTCAAGAACAGCCAACAATGGCCACCATCAACTTTTTTGTTAACTCACTCCATACCAGTCCCTGATTTTTCCGTATATTTACCTAGATTTAAGATGACAATTGCATATTTAAATTCTTCACGAAAAGAGCTTTCACTCAAGTACCAACATACCTATATTCTTCAGTCAGTGGTTCTAGCACTGCCTGGCAAGTCATGCTGCAGTTGCAGCAAGGGCAGCTGCAGCATGACTTGCCAGACAGTGCCAGAACCACTGACCAAGGCCTGTGACCATAGTATAGAATGGGTTAAATGCACCATAGCAAGACACGGAAGTGATGGATAACAATTCCAAAACTTCAATGCGAGCTCCTCTGTGAAAACTGCTATCTCAAAGCAAGAGTTTTCAAGTTCTATCGACTTGTTAATGAGCAGCATGGGAAAAATATTTAGCACTTACAATGGCCAGGACTTGAAAGAAAAATCAATAAACTGAAAATTAGGACAATTGTAGATTCTGTCAGTGAAAAAAGGAGTATGAATGAGGGAATTGCAATGAAAATCAACAGGGAAAAATTGAAGTCATTTCTCTATTTTGTATTACTCTTGTGACTGTTGCTTGCTGGAATATAAGATATCATTCCTACAAAAAGCACAGATACCCCAGGGCTCTGAGCAGTCATTTGTCAAGCCACTGTTACATGTACCTACTCACTTTCATGCATGCCTGGCTGTCTTAGCTCTGGACCGTCGACATGCTGTGACCTCTCTAATCTTGGAGGGAAAGATACTACTTCCACGGTAGAGTAAGATTAAAAGTGATGTGACAATCTCTAATTACAAATGCTTCTCCCAACAAATGACAGAAATGGTGAGAAAATGGGATATGGATTGATGTGCTGTGTATGGTTTCTCTCTCCTTTTAGGACTTTCCACTAATGCAGAAAAAAAAAGATGTGTGTGAAAATTCACAGGAAGCCCTTAATGGTTTGTCACAGCTGCATTTGAGGAGAGTACAGGCAGAAATTAACTCTAGTCTTCTCTGTCCTGGGTAATAGATATGACCCATAGGCAGCCACATCAATGACCCAGCCATGATCGATCTCAACAAAAAAAAAGTCCACTGCTACAACACCTATTTATATTATGAAGGGTCTTTCTTCTGAGCTTCTTAGGCAATTGATCTCCACAGAGAACTGGAATCTGATTTAAGACAAGACGTAATATTATCAGTATGTGATTCAACCTCAAAAGACAATGGGCTGTTTCACTAAATTATTTACAAAGTACCTTTATGGGCCAAGTATCATAAATAAAATAGGAGTGGTTGGCATTGTGTGCTACACATACATGTACCTGTAACACTGTTTTTCTTTCTTATCTTCGCACTAAAATATCAAATGACTTACACATCAGCAAAAAAAGTGTAACATGATGATTTAGGCATGATACTGATATGTTTTATTATAACAAATACATCAGACAAGTAATCTATTACTTGAAAACTCAGTCACTAATACACATAGCAAGTTGAATGGATAAAATGGGGGGGGGGGATACAGAGCACACACCTCTCAAGTTGCCACCAACTGGACAGTTCTTAAATATCCTGCATACATACTGTATCTCTGCAGATACAGTATGTATGCTGGGAGGGGGTTACAGGCAGCACATCCCTCAAGTTGCCGGCAAGCAGACAGTTCTTATCCTACATGTATAGCTGGCTACCCACTAAGTTAACATCTAGGGCACCAGAAACAGTACATCTTCCAAGCTGTCACCAAGCACGGATCTTATACGCCAAGGAAGTCAGCATATGGGGTCTTACATGCCAAGGAAGTCAGCATATGGGGTCTTACATGCCAAGGAAGTCAGCTAGCATATGGGGTCTTATATGATAAGGAAGTCAGCATATGGGGTGCCGGAGACAGCAAATCTCCCAAGCAGCCACCAAGTAGGGATCTTATATGCCCAGAAAGTCAGCATGTTGAGTGCCAGAGAAAGCATATCTTCCAGGCTGCCACAGTGTACCGATCTTATATGCCCAGGAAGTCAGCATATATGGTGCCAGAGACAGCACATCTCCCATGGTGCCACAAAGTAGACTTGTTATATCCAATACATGTACACCCACTTTAGTCAGCAGATTATTTTAGGAAGGTTCTATGCCTGTTATTCCTTTCAAGACAGCCTCAAATACCAATGACAACCTCCAAAGCAGAAACGTAGGAGAAAGTGGTACTTGGCATTTCCTCAGAAAGCTTGTATCATATAAAAGCTTTGATTGCCATTGTCTACCGATTGAAGGAAATATAAGCACCTGCAGGAAGCTATGATTTATTACCTTGCCAGATGATGACAAGGAGACACAGTACAGTACTTGAAATGATTTAACTTCGTAAATAGGGACCATCAATTGATATTAAAGGAAATCTCTTCTGTAGTGAGAACCGCACTGTGACACATTAGCTCATTCAATATTAGTTAAAGTTCTCTGTAAAGACCCCTTGTAGCTAGGTCACTGGTGTTTGTTGGTGTCAAGATAAAAGCTTACAGCTTCTGATTCCACTACGACAGCTGCCATATTGGACATCAAACTTTTCTGATGTCTCTTAATGGACTGTTGTGAATTGAAAAGTGTGTTTGTTCTTTGCGTTTATTCTATCTTACTTAGGCCTCTGTGCGTTTTCTGCAGTCGGGACAATTTAACACATTAATTACCAAATTGTGGAATGTATTAATGAATGGTAGTTAATTGATGTACAGGATGAAATGGTCATTTGTTTCTTTTTAGCATGACAGACTGAAAAATCTTGGTAAAACTCATACAAAGTACACATAGTTGGAAAGGGCATGATCCACAGAGGTCTATACACTTAGACTGTAAACCTTTGAACAGAATTATTATATAAACAACCTGTTCTTTGATCAAACAAAGTGAAATGTATATATATGTACAAATGTTGAAACTCAATGTCATCAGTTCAACCAAATTCTATAGTGTTTGCAGAGACTTATTAAACCGTAAAAATATAAGATACAAAATGTTACAAAATGCTTTCACCAAACCGAGTCCACAGAATCCCTATGACAAAAATTTGTTACTGTTCAATTGTCTTGTATCAAATCGTATTAAATTAAAGTCCACAAGAAGCAATGATGCTGATTTCCCTCTGTATGATGCAAAATCTTTTATGATGTCCACTGCTGTGCCATGTTATTGGAGGGATCTTCCAGTAAACTAAACAGTTCTATGGCTTCTCCCATTCTAATCTTATTAAAAAACAAAGACACCTGTATATTCATATGAAAAGAGAGCAAGGCTCCCATGAAGTTTAAGGTGATTGCTATGTACACCTGTTGAGTCCACATGCTCTCGTCTTGGAGGTTGCATGATACTTACACTCGCAGTTTTTAAATATGCTGATACGTAAGTTCAATGTTCGGGATCTTGGACAAGCTCATCGACACATATGTATACCTTCATGACAAATTACAGGTAAGTTTCATCTCATTTGATCACATATATTCCAAGCCATTCTAATTAGCTCTCAAAATGATTTTAACTGACATGCCTCATAAATTTATAAAATCATCATAAACAGGATAATAAATTTGTTATTACTAAAGGCTAGTTTCCTCTTGGCCACCATTTTAATGTATAGACACTACACTACCCATTAGCCACTTAATACATAAATGCTCAATTTTGCTCCATTTTGCTACATACATTTAGAAATGGCTTCCTTATCGTGAATTTGTTTTCCCCTATATTTCACATTTACCTCTAGATTTTCAACATTCAGCTTTAGTCCCTGCCCAGATACACTGTCTACACTTGTGAAAGCAGACCCTGAAGACAGATCCATCTAACTTCTTTCATTTGCACCAGAGGGGGTTAGCAGTCTTTGAAACGGGATTGTTCAGTCTAATCAGTTTAATTAATCCCACGCTGGGCCTTAAATTGACCCATTATGAGGCAACTGACACCAAATAAACATCAAAGTTATATGAAAACAACCAAAAAAGAGCCTTTGTAATAGTCCACTCTGCTACCTTAAAGCTATCCATCACTTAAATGTAGAAAATATTGAGCTATGAATCAGGAGGCTGGAGTTTTATAAAGCAGTACTTTACAGGCTGCAAGTTCTCTTTTACATCCTCCCATCCTTTATACTATTGATCACGGAAGATTTTTCTGCAACTTGTGAGTCACACAAGACTGGCAGATGGATTATATATGGATCCATACAGTAATAAAAGAAAGTGATAACAAGCAATGGACCCATTTATGAATTTGTAAGGAGACATATATAACATTTATGGTCTATACTAAAGCGCACTGCCACAATAATGGTGTTCGATCTATCAAGTATTCAATTTATATAAATTATCCCTACGTCACTGTGGCTATATCCTTTGACAAAATATGACAGCAACATTCTTTAGTTGTACACACACACACAAAGCTGATAGTTTCACTGTTACTAAGCTCACTACTGTGTTGAACATTTTAGCTTTCAGGAATAGGGGGCCTATGCCATTCAAACTGACAAGCGTTTGACAGACCATAAGCAATCAGCATGTTAGTGACTGTGCCTCATCCTGAACTTTGTTGCCTTGAATTGTCATGGAGTAATATATGGGTTAATGGCAAGATCCTTAGCAAGACTAGGCGGCCATGAAAGCAGGTGATCTCATACCTTTCCCTCTTAAATCGACCAAAAACCAGCCAGTAGATAGATGCTGTCTGCTTCAAGGTTTTTGAGTAATTTCAATACCCATGAAAAACAATTTGTATGAGAATACTATCATCCTGGACCAGGTCAACAGTGGGCTCTCTTTGGCAGGGGTTGGGTGCTAAGGGCTCAATCCAAGCCCAGGAAAGCTGTCTTATCTCAAGGAGGAATGGGTTAAAAGCTAAAGGAATGAATACATGTATATTGCCAAAATATGGCCATAAATGGCAAATGGCCTCTCAAGGTGATGACAGTTTCCCACAGGTATAGTCCACCTACACCCTTTCCTCTAGGAAATTTAACCCTTTCCCTCTCAAACCGGCCAAAACCGGCTGGTGGTCAAATGTCGTCTGCTTCGTGTTTTCAATTAATTTCATCAGTAATGAAAATTTTGACCGAGAATTGTAGATGAGCCCTATGAAGATCACATGCCCCAGGTCAACAACTTTCTTTAGCATGAGTTGGGCACCTAGTGCCCAACTCATGCCAAGGAAAGTTGTTGACTCAAGTGTCAATTCAAGGGGGAAAGGGTTAATATGACAGGAGTCACATCATCATGGAATGCATGACAGCAAAGCAGTTCATGTATAAACACCACAACGAAGTCATTTTCCAGGGTTTCATGTGAACAAGCCATGCATGCTTTGCATCAAGATTCTCCCAACCAGTAAGCAAGTCACTGACTTGTACCCAGCAGTGCCTGCTTTGAGGCACCATCCCTCAGACAGGGCTAAAAGTAATCACACCACGAAGAAGTTCTCTCAATTTTGGTAAAATAATATGAAAAAGATAGCCTTATTTTCCTGCTAAATGTGGTTTCAGTGGGCAGATTCTCTCTCAAAGGAGACATTGTTTGCTTTGTCTATGGGACAGTCTTTGAGCTGGCTTGCATAATTATGTGGTGCATATGAGCTTGTTATTTATATATACTCACTTAATTTGATGCATATTAACTGTCCATTTTCCATGCTCCGCATACTGTTCCGGTGAGCCAACTTTGGCTGTCACTTGCAAACTTGGTTATCTCGACAGCATACAGGTGAACTTGTATTTACGTAAGTTTCAGTCTAAAAATTTGTCAGCAAAGACCAGTATCAGCTAACTGAGAAGAGACAGAGTGACACTGGTCTATGTTCCAGGTGTCTCAGGCTGACTGAGAAGAGACAAAAGGACACTGGTCTATGTTTCAGGTCTCTCAGGCTGACCGAGAAGAAACAGAGTGACACTGGTCTATGTCTCAGGTCTCTCAGGCTGACTGCGGAGAGACAGAGTGACACTGGTCTATGTTCCAGGTCTCTCAGGCTGACTGAGAAGAGACAAAAGGACTCTGGTATATGTTCCAGGTCTCTCAGGCTGACTGAGAAGAGACAAAGCAACACTGTTCTATGTCCCAGGTCTCTCAGGCTGACTAAGAAGAGACAAAGTGACACTGTTCTACGTCCAAGGTCTCTCAGGCTGACTGAGAAGAGACAGAGCGACACTGTTCTATGTCCAGGTCTCTCAGGCTGACTGAGAAGCAACAGAGTGACAGTTATACATCCCATGTCTCTCAGGCTGCTGTAAATTGACCAACTGCAACCTGACTTTGGTAACCTACAACTGTACAGAATGGATTTGTAATTTGTACATGTATGCAATAAACAACTGCTGTCCCTTTCATTATCTGGACTAGATTGAAATGACTGCTCGTCTGTACATTAGTCTTGTGAAGCCAGATCTGACCCAGTGAACGCAGCGCTGGCCTTTAACCAGGGCTTCTTCATGTGTTCTTGGCATGCAAAGGTATTCGTTACCAGATCAATAGGAATCACTTCCTGTCCACATCTGTTGTTGCGAGACCTTTGATCCATGCGATCAATTCGTGGTCCCATTACCGAGAAGCAATAGAAGAGTTAATGGGTAGATACAGTGCTTTGTTCACTATCATTAGGCAGTTGTTGGGGGCGTATTCCATAACAAACATTGACATAATCATTAGCACACATTACAATTATGTGTATACATGTACATGTATACACCCATAGTACCACAAGGAGGTTGATCTGCTTCTTGTATTGAATTTAAAACACAAAACATTTTTTAAAATTCATCGATTTTGATCCAAAAACATCAGCCACCTCCTAAGATAAAGACAAGCACATCATTCCTGGGATGTTGTCATGTCTCACAACCTCCATCCTAGTAGAGCTGGCTCAGAGTGTTCATTGAAAGGAGAATAAGTTATAATCTTTGGACACATCCACAATTACTAAGCATATAGGTAGCAATGTGGCAGGTCTGGGTGGATTCTATAGGTTCATTAGACACTGGCAATACAATTAGTGGCCTCTGCCCCAGCCTTCATCTACAGTGGCAGCTGTACCCCTCCACCTCCACCTCATTACCCCCAGTCACCCAACAGTCTGTCTCAAATACTCTTACGACGGAAAACTTCAGCTAGGTTATTGTCTTGGTTGATGCACTTTTTTACTAAGGTTGGCTCAAAGATGTCATTTTCTTTTCAAAGAAATATGAAAGTGTCACAAATCTGACTTTCAAGAAATGTCAAGTAACTGAACAGCAGTCACAGAATACACGACAGCGTGGCCTGTGGAAAACCCAGGCCAACGCCATATGTCACTGCCCCTGGTGAGCCTCTGTGTCTCCTAATTTGCTGGGGGTCAAGGTTCAAATAACTCAGGTCAAAGTGCAATCTGTCTCTTTGAAACACAATTTCCCTTGCCCTTCCACTATCAAGACCTGGTCTGAGCACTTGTTCTGAAGCATAAGGGAATGAAATTATACGTTTAACCCTTTCCCCTTTCACTAAGTGTGCTAAGCATCCTATACATACTGATGAAAGCTGTTGACCCAGGTCACCTTATCTATAAGGGTCTCATCTACAATTCTGATTCTCATTACTGTCAAAATTAGACCAAAAAAAAAAAAAAAAAACTTTTGCAGACAACACTTGACCACAAGCCAGTTTTCGCCAGTTTAAGGGTGAAAGAATTAAATCTGAATGCATGTCTTCATTTATGGTCAGAATTCAATGACTATGGCTTGATCAACCAATTCATTGTGTTGATAATTTCTGGTAATTTTGGGCTACCACTTTGACTTTATTTTGTTACAAGATTGTGTGATCTTGCTTGGAAAATTTTCACTTATTTCATGTAGAATGAGCAACCGTAATTACATTAAACTCTACATAAACTACAATTTTATACATGTATACACATTTTATCCTTTTCTGTAATTTGATCTAATTAATTCTGAAATCATGTTTTGAGTTATGTTCTTTGAGATTATTCATTCATATGGATGTGACATATTTTGTCTAATAATCCAACAACATTTCACTGACAATAAATTATGTCATTGTTCCTTATTATATGAACACACAACATGCCTAGTTAAATGTCCCTATTTTCAATTCTAACTTGCTTATATATGTGTCATCTTTTAAAAAGTGTTGCTGAAACATATATGCAGTTTCCTACTTCAAAAGAAAATATCAAATGTTTTACTGCTTCAAGATCCAATCTCACCCCAACTTTTAGAAAATAAGTGTACATACATGTATGTTTCGGTGTGCTATCTTTTATCAGATTATATGAAATAATGAATGTGTTGGTGTGTGTTTTCATTAAATTAGGCCCATATTTATTCCCGTTTTTTCCTGTCAGTTTATATCCACAAAGTTCAAATGACTTCCTGTATTGTAAAAAGGTGACATTTAGAGATATACATATAATTGCCTTTGACATGATCAGCTGAAAGTCACATTTATTCCTGAAAAGGGCATATTCGCATTTAGTCCTCTGTACATATCAGTTGATAATAATAAAATGTCACCAATGCTGGACAGTAGATGAAATTCTAATTAATATTATAACACCAATGTTACCTGATCAACGACACCTTTGGGGATATCATAATAAAGGTCACTGGTGTCACCTTGGCATTATAAGACATACAAGTACAGGTAAACCTCTCTTAAAAGACCACCCCTTTGGATGACTAGAATGTGGTCTCTCAAGAAAGGTGTTACAGAAAGTAAAAATAACAACAAAAGTACTAACAGTGGACCACTGTATACATGTATCTGCACATGCCATACATGTATTCCGTATTACAGGGAACAATTACAGTCCCTTCCCCCACCAAACTAACACTGCACATCTGACAGCTTTATGAGGGTGGGGTAAAAGACTCATGCGCAAAGGAAACTGTTGACCTCAGCATGTTATTTTTGGAGCTCTCATCTACAATCACAATTCATAAATTTTAGAGAGCAGATGACTTTTGACATCCAGTCAGTGTTGTCCCGCCTGCTTGACCCTCCAGGTCAGAACGAGACCAAGTCAATAGGTCAATGTGCCCAACACCATGGCAAGCTGTCATCCCAGTATTATGATCACCAGGAAAAGGCTAACATTGGGAGGCTCTTGGCCTCTGCCCAAGTGTCTTTGTATGACAGTTCTCTCTCTCTCTCTCTCTCTCTCTCTCTCTCTCTCTCTCTCTCTCTCTCTCTCTCTCTCTCTCTCTCTCTCTCTCTCTCTCTCTCTCTCTCTCTCTCTCTCTCTCTCTCCCCCCCCACCATTAATGCATCACAGCTGTAGCCTTATAAGAGAGGTGGCCTTTCTTCAAGGGGAAAATAAAGTGAAAATGCCATCTGCTGTATAGAGAAGCACAATCTCTTGCAGGCATGGCCTGGCTTCACTGCGGGCCTTATAAGAGGGGAGCCACTGTACTGGTTTACAGTTGTACTTGAACAATTTGTGGGGGTTACAAGTATTTATAAATTCACTCCCACAGCTGGATAAATGTTTGGTATGGTAATTCAATCTATTAAATACTAGTTTCGTGTCATACTGCACCACTTTGTGGGCGACTACCAGTGTTCCTGAAATTCACTGCATCATGTAGAGTGTCTAGTATATCGACATATTAAATGTATGAGTGCGCAAGAAGAGAATTTGACTTACTCGAAAGCGCTGGATGGTGGTCTGCATCTCTGCCTCCGACTGCCGCCTTAGCTGGGCTTCATCCTTGGTACGGTCATCCAGAACCTTGAGTCGTTCCTCCACTTTGAGCAACCATACAAAGTACTCATCCAAGGTGGTGTCAAACTGCTGGAGTGAATTCAGTGTGTTTTGCAGCGTCTTTCCACGATTTTGCACCCTGAAACACATCACACAACAACAGCTACATGCAGGAACCATCTCCAATCCAGTAGCCCACCGGGCCACCCATTTAGTCAATTGTCCTAGCATCCTCAGTGTCTCATTAACTGGAAACTGGATTTTCTAAACTTAATTTGTAAGCAAGTCCAACCTACTCAGCAGCCCCTCGACTCCTTTAATAGGACCTATACTGGAAATGACTTCTTTATCAGAGACTTTATACGTCACAAATCAAAATTATAGAGAGATCAAGATGCAATATTCCAAACCATTATGTTCCTACAAATGCATTTAATTACTCAAACAGCAAAGGCACATTAATGGGATGGTTTGGGTATACACAGTTGCCTAAACGTTGAGTGCAGTCAGAGTTGGTTGCTTGGCTGGCCTTGCATGCAGTTTCACTTTGGTCCATTTACTTTCAATTAAGGCCACTGTATACTCAAAACTGTCAGATGTTTGAACAATGCAAAATTGAGTATGGTATCAACATACTTAATGTTTGACAGTTTAACGTTACAATATTGAATGCCTTTTATACTTTCATAGGGATAAACTCGGTGTCTCTCATGTTCTCTAGTATTTGATCAGGCACTTCACAGGTGTACTGCTCAACCCTCCCTTCCAATAGATGGAGCCACCCAAGATCACTCCATGGATGGACGGAAATCCAGACGGACATCCGGACCGACAGACAACCCGAAAACATAAACAGTCCCCCCATGGGCAGACCCTTAAAAAGCGAAGAGTAGTTGCATAATGATCATAGATATAAATGTATCTACAGAGATGCCAACTTGCCCAACATATAAAACGGGTGCTCAAGCTGAAAAATGTTGCGAAAAGTGGAACTCCTATTATATTATAATGGAGGAAGGGGGTAAAAAAGCAGGAGATGGACAAAGTTAGGTGATTTATATCACTAAAAAAACGGGAGATCTCCCACAAAATTGGGAGACTTAGCACCTCTGTACATACCTAGGTGCATTCATATATATATATATATATATATATATATATATATATATATATATATATATATATACATGCATACATATATATATACATATATATACATATATATATATAATTATACACATATACATATGGATATATATTTTTTTGTTTATCCTATTGCTAAGTGTACTTTAGTGCAATAATAGGGCATTTTATATTCTGTATAGATACAGATTTTTAATATATTGAAAAGTATGCATTGATATGATATCAATGAATGAATATGTTATATATTTATATATATATATATATATATATATATATATATATATATATATATATATATATATATATCCATACACACAATAGGAGGTTGCAAGGTTCCTACATGTATATATGTTGTGCTACTTCACTGACAGCTGGGGTCTGACAGGGGACCCTCCCTACCCACTAGCCACACATCAAACAAGATACTGGCAGGCAAGGAGGAGCACACACTGATGATCAGCTACTATTTCACATGCCTGAAAATGCCTGTAGATCACCTGTGTTAGTCTACTTGAAGTGGCTTCAATCAGTGCTTCACTTGCATGTTTTCTGATGACACTGGTAAACCAAGCCTTCAACTATACAAGTACAAAACCTCCCCATGATCCCTGTGACAAAACGTGTGCACGCCCAAACTGTCCATCCAAAATCATCGATGCAAAATCTACTTGTTTCTGTCAAAGCTCAAACTTCAAAGCAATAAGCTCCATTGTAGTCTTTTACACCTGTGTCACACTTTTGTAAGAACTTATAACATTTTTGTCTACCCTTGAACTTTACATCAATATTCATGTTGAGGATGTTCAAAGTAATAAGCTCCTTTTAAAATTTCAAAACCTGTATCAGGATGACTCCACTATCTTTGATGTTATATCTCATTTCTCTCTCCATCCCTTACACTTCCTCAGCTTCCTTTGGCTGATGACGACTTTCTTGACCCTTTCCCCCTTATACCAGCTAAAACCAGCCAGTGGTCAAATGCTGTCTGCTTCAATGTTTCCTTAATAATTTCAACAGTAGCAAGAGACAAGTTGAATGAGAATTGTAGATGAGACATATCAAGAGAACAAGACCCATGCCAAGGAAAGCTGTTGACTCAAGTGTTAACTCATTCCACCCTAATGACACTTTTCCCGCTAATATCTAAATGTCGTCTTCTAATTGTATTTTACTAATTTAGGGATTATTTTTCAAAATTTTGGATGAAACTTGCAAGGAAGAACATTCTAAATTATATGCCCATGGTCAATAGCTTTCCTTGGTGCACTCTGGGCGCAGTGCACCCAGAGGGTGTCAAGGAAAGGTGTTGACTCAGTCTTCTATCAGGGTGGAATGAGTTGATTCAGGGTGCAAAGGGTTATTTATTTGTCATCTGAAATAAAACAGTCTTCAAAGCAAGAAATATTGTACAGGAAAATGAAAAACTTTCTTCGATACTGAAATTTAATATACAATATGCTTTCTCTTGCATATGATAGATCTTTTAAACCTTCTGATATATCAATCACCTTTAAGCAGTAGTTTTTTAGTCGGAAATTGTCTGTGCAGTATTTCACAAAAGCTTTCAACAGCTGAATAGCCTCCAGGGTGCTTCAAACTCAAAACAGCATGCTTAAGTCCTACCTCATCACAAAATGTGAGTCCACAACTTTTCATTTTATATTGCTGGACAGATTTAATGAACAAAAATACTCTCATTAAAGCTATTGACCTGTTCTTAGGCTGTGTTATAATTTTCAACAACTTTCCTTGAATTGTCCAACCTGAGAGATGTCATCTGTCTCATTTTCTGTGAAAGATCTTTGTTTTTTTGGCGATTATTCCAAATCTTGCCATCCTCCTGCTTAGAGAATGTTTTCTCCTGCCCGAATATAAAATTACAGCCATGTGGAATGAAAGCCAGCATAAAATCAGGAAAACAAAACTCGTGAAATTCTGATTTGGGGTGTATTCAGGAAATTATGTGCCCAGGAATATAAATGATTATACAGTATTCAAAAAGTCATACATGTTTGAGCAGCTGCATTACATCATCATCAGCCAATAGAAAGAGAGGTCTAAAACAGCAACTGACAGCTTTGAAATATAACCTTTCTAGCATAGATTAGCCATACTGAAGATATTTTTAGCCAATCAAAAATCATCTAAATGAGTAGCAGAAATCCAGATCTTCAAGACGGTATCACACATGGCATTGCACTTGTGTCTTTTTGCCCAGAACCACTTCCTAGTAGTCATTACCCTATTCCGCAGTCAGAACTCTTTACTCTCCATGAGCTAACCTGTCACTGTCTAACCTATATACATATGGAAGTACTATTGTCCACATTGCACACATTCTTCTGTAGAATTTTCATATAGGCTGTATTAACCCCAATAAATAAAAGGGTCTTCAGTGGGTAAGTACTCAGAACATGTTTCGGAGCCTGTAACCATGTTTTCATTCATTTCATGTTTTCATTCAGAGACAACAGTCTACAGCGGAGTCAAATGAGTGGAATTTGGCCACATTTTTTACATTGTTTTGCTGATTTTCAGCTGACAAAGTATGCTGTAAAAGTTCTACACTCTACATCTTAACAATAAATTTGATGATGTCTTTACATGGCATTATCTTGGTATGGACTGCAAAATGCATTATTTTGTCAACCATTTACGCACAAATGACACCTGTTCCCTCAAGATATTCGGTTGATATAATAAAAATCCTTATTCCAATGATCCTCACACATATAATGACAAGTTGATGCAAGTGCATTCATAGACACTCTTCGTAAATACATTTAATCCCCCAGATGACTGCAACCACTGAACCAGTGTCAAGACACTGTGTCAGTGAGTAGTGGTAGGCCTACCCAGGCCATGGCATCTGATTCCTCTGGCTCCACATCCAAAATGAACTTTGCTGAGTATTGTCATAATTGTTGCTTGGGCCTCCCACTTAAGAAACCTTTGTCCCATAAAAGTACATTGTAATCCAAATAGAACACAAACTATTCTGAAAATTGCCCAACACATGGGCAATTTGCCTGCTTTCCACTGTCCTTCATTTTCAACTGTGATACATCGCTTGGCCACATGACCTCATTCAGCCAATCATGTTTGTTGGACATTGTTTATCTGGCAGGGCTCCTGGAGGTTTTCTACGTTCCAAAAAGCTATTTAGGCCTACAGTGGCAGGATAGCCACATGTAGACCTAGATCATTATGGTGTATAATCACATAGAGGGTAATTAAGAGTAAACAATAAAAAAAAAACACACAGACAACGATAATATTGAATTCAAAAATAACAAGAAAGGCCAAAAAGTATAAAAGTGAAAAGAATTAATAAAAACACAAGAGGCCCTAATAGGCTAGTGAGCCAATTGTTTTTAGTAATAAGATATGTTTAAACCCCCCACCCCCCAAAATATCAATTTCAGTCATTTAATTTTTTTCTTTGAATTAATTTCAGAGTTCCTGGTGGCAACAAGCAAGGCCATAGACTTAGAAGTCCTGTCAACACTGGATCTAGCACATGAGTTGTGCCAGCTTTATGGGTTACTGAAGAGCAGGAATGGCCAAACATACCAGAAAAGTTCCTTTATCAACATCATGGTTGGTATTAGTTGTCACCCGACATCAACACCTTATAGCTGGCAGATCAACATCATGCATGACAGAGAATTTATGACAGCACATCAGGTGTTTGAAGGTGTGATCAAAGTGTTGAAAAAAGACAGACCTGATAGGTCAGAGCACAAGTTACCCATACTACCAGGAGACATGAATAAACTGTACAAATCTGAAACCCTAGGCAATGACGATCCAAAATCACTACAACATAAAGTGTTTCCTGAGCTGTTGCTTCATCTTGGTTGTGGGGGGAAAGAAGGTTTCCATGAGCTGCAGAGGGATTCTTTTGCAGTTAGGAATAATGATAAAGGTAAACAATATGTTACCCTGGCTTACAATGACAATGACAAAAATCACTAAACTGATATAAGAGAGCAAGAGGACAAATCACAGTTGATGTATGCCCAAACTGGTGATCCCCTATGCTCAGTAGCTAGTTTTCAAAGTATTTGGATAAGTGAATTCCTCCCAGATTTGTCTAAAGGCCCAAAGATAGTATGCCACATGACAGGGAGTCGTGGTATGAAAACAAGCTACTGGGGATAAACATGCTGTCCAAAATGATGAAGGGCATATCTGAAGATGCAAAGTCATGAAAATTATATACAAATCACTGCCTGCATGCAACAAGTGTTACTGTACTAGCAAATGCCAGGGTGAAGGCCTGAGATGTCTGTGTGGTAACTAGCCACCATAACAAAGGTAGTTTGAAAAGCTACATTACTACTACATCAATGGATAAAGAAATAAAATGTGCAGTGTTCCACTCAATTATGTGCAAAATGAACCACAAGAATCCATTAGTGCTATCTCTGGTCCAGTTCTTATTGCCTATAGAGGCCTAGTCATGCTGCAAAGTGCACCTAGGTCTGTCAATTCTTGGCCAATAAATCCACAACTATAGGCCTAACCACCACTGTCAGTAGGCCTATGTCCATGGGCACCCTTACAGCAATACAGTCAGCTAGCTCTCTTTTCACAGCTGCAAACTTCAATGGCCCAACTAACTTTGTTTTTAATTTCAACAGACAGGGGCATAAAATGAAAATGTGGGCTAACTGTAAGCATATCTAGGCCTAGGCTTACTGTTTAGTTAGACATACTACTGGAGTAGGCCTACAACTTTCTCTGATTTTATTGCAAGTTCCACACAAAACAATATAGACATAACTGTGACATACTTCAATCTCTGTTTTTGTATGATCACTATTTCAAGCCTAGGCCTATTTGGAAGTTTGTTACTTCGAGGAGTACAATCTTCACACCTACTGCCCTCCAAATAGGGCCCTGTTCATCTCCAAAATGGTAAATTCAGCATTGGAGGGAGTATGCAAGCAATATGGAAGGGCAAAAAAAAGTGATGATAATGGGTGAAAATATATGTAGGCCAGTTAAACCCTTTTTTGACATCAAATTTTGGGATTTTCAACTTGAAAACATATTATAGTGCGAATTAAGCATGGTGTGGTATTGATTGTTGCCAATATATCACTCAAGAGGCAGGGAGACTCTGTCAGATCTGACCTCACCGCCTGCTTCCTAATATATTGGCAACAATCAATGCCATGTCATACTTTATTACTGAAAGGTAGCCTACAGTGTTTCTTGAATGTAAATATAGGAATTAAACATCCTTTCAATTGTATTTATCATTGTCTGATTTCAACTTGATGATGGGCATTTTTACATGATGATGTCATTAAAATGCCCATCATCAAGTTGCAATCACCTGCCGATGATATCAACCATGGCACACAGTAATATGCCTGGTATCAACCATAATGCTCCACAGCTGTACACTATTATAAAGAGACATGGCAAATTGAGCCAGTGGTGAAATGTAGGCCTATTCTGAGTACTCTTCAAGCTCAAACTGTGTACATATACATAAGAAATATAAATTCTGACATGTCTGATTACTATAGAGAAATATCCCTCATGAGCTTTGCTCCCAATTTTCTATGCTAACAAAACTCACTGTACAGAAAAATATTAATTCCTGATCAGACATATAAGCTTCTCTCAAGGTCATCTCCCACAGGACCATCCATGCAAAGGGCAAAGGTTTTGAGCAATATGCAATACAGCAGATTGCAGTTCCTATACTTCAAAATGTCCACAGTGGTCATCCACCCCGTAACACAATTATGAACTGAAATAAAAAGCTGTTGATTGGGGAGCAAAAGTGGCAGAGAAGTAGAGGTGCTTTTGATCAGAGAGTGGAGTTAAACTGTGCCTGTACTGCAACGGAGTGGCCTGGAAAAATCAAAGGCCAGAGCAATGCCTGAACTCACTGTCTGGTACATGTGTACAGTGGGGCATTCACATTATATGGAATCGGCAGATCTAGGTTTAAGTCTATTGATTTTGAAGGCACCCTATGCACCTTTTTTTGTTAAATGTATGAATACGTACATGGTTACAACTAAAGAGACATGGACCAGGTTTCGATCTTTCGCCACAAACATGTCCAATTTTAATTGATAATATACCAATCAAACAAAGCAAATGTCATTTTTCTTTCTGTGTCAAAATATATCCAATCAATCAAATTTGGTATATTATCTGGATGAACATTTCATCTCATAAACCCCCAGCCAACAGCTCCTGCAAACTGCATGTCTTTCTACCTTTCAACGTGTCCATAGCAAAGGAATTTGACCAAATAAATCTTCCAGATTGCTGAGCTTCATTCAGATATTGCCCAGGCTACTCAAAGTCAAGAAGAAAAAAAACGAAAAAAAAACAAAAAAAAAAACCTCGATTCAGTTGCAGGTTAAGAGCCTGAGCAGCTTCATTGTTTTGTGTCAAAACTTGGCCACATTTCCCCTGCTTCCATAAAGCCTTATGATAAAAATCAATCAGTCTGGATCGTGCACATTGCGGCTTATGCCCCTTGCCTTCCGGGCAATGTCTATACACAGAGAAATCAGCTCAGATGGAAAATGGACACACTTGGGTGTCTTGCAATGCACAAGTTAAAGATGTAATTTTGCAGAAACACAGGCTTCTTCCAATGAATGATCTTTGTACATTCAGAAAATTGGAACGCAAAATTAGCCACTCAGACATCAGCAATATTGACTGTGTACCGTTGCTAGTGATCCTAGAAGCACGATATCTTGACAGTACCAACAACTCCACAGAAAGCTCTGTCCATAAATGTCTCATTTGTTGCTGTTTAATGTCTTGACCATTCTGTCTGCCTGAGCTTGTGCAAGGAAGAACCCATGTGGATGATATCAAGTGCATCTACCTGTCATGATGCAACATGTGACCTATGACAGACCACTATTCAAATTAAAGTATGCCAAGATAAGAAAGTATATTTTTGGCAATCTTACAATGATCATCCTTGCGGGCATAAATCTATTTTTCAGTGAAATAAGTTTTAATGCAATATTGAACACTGCAAGAGTGTTTTGCTTAACTCATTCCATACTATGGTCACAGGCCTTGGTCAGTGGTTCTGGCACTGCCTGGCAAGTCATGCAGCAGCTGCAGCATGACTTGCCAGGCAGTGCAAGAACCACTGACTTAAGACTATAGGCATGCTGGTATTTGAATGAAAGCTCTTTCCATGAAGAATTTAAGTATGCAATTGTGATCTTAAATCTAGGTAAATATACGGAAAAATCAGGGACTGGTATGGAATGAGTTAAGTAAGGGGTCATTCACAGTTGTCATCATAAATGCACAGATTGTAGGTTGGCGGGTAAGGACATCAGTGATTGTGTTTGCTTTTGAGGTGTCAAAAAAACCTCATCATTAAGGGCACCATGTGTTTTTGCATCCCAACGTAATCCCTGACCTCTGACAGTGAGTGCAAGCATCTCTAACATGAGAACAATAAAGGATTACGAGGATTCAAGTCTGACATTGAGTGGCATACATTTTACGAGATCTGTCTCAGTGTCAGTTCAGCAGCAGTTCATTGGTGTATCATGCAACAAGAAAAAATGGATGACACCACCCTGCACCAGTACGACAATGTTTCAAAGTTTTGTACAAACTACTCATTAGTAATTCAAAAGATGTCAACTAGGGTCTATCGGCATTTATTCATTGTGTTTGTGTTTGCTCATTGCCAGGCTGGAGACTGAGTCAGCCACTTTCCATGCCATACTTTGACTGGCACGTTTTCAAAGTAAACTAAGTAGAACAGCTGAAGTGTACTTTTTCTGGAAATATAAGCAAGTTGGGACCATGTGCTTGACTCAAATGTTATTTTACCAACACTAGAATCTGGAATCATTATAGCACTTTAGCTGAGCATGAATTTTAGCATTGAAAGTGTTACATGAAGAAACAGATAATATGCTCACTTAAAACACTGCATTTTCTACCAATATATTTCTATCAACTCTATGGACAGTTCTAAAATCACCTCTTGGTTACACGTTTTGCATTGTCATGACAGATCCCATGTGCATGTCTCAAAAAGATAAATGGTATGCTTACTACAGCATCACTTTGTAATCGGTCCTCCAGTTCTCAAGCCATGTCTCCAAGAGCTTGAGTGGACTCTGTTTAGATTCCCTACTCTTACAGTATCAATGGTACCAGAAAGCTGACTGGTAAAACATCAACAATATGCGAGGTTTCTTGGATGAATGAAGAATATAAATACATTTTGCAGTAGCAGCTCACATGGCCTTAGACATAAATTTATTGACAACATATTCTAACATTGCTTTTTAGTAAGCCTGATCAGACACACGCTTGTCAAAGACAGGAGACGTGAAGAAAGGCTGGGGTAGGGCACTGTGCCACCGCTAACGTCACCAGCGTATTTCCTGCTATCACTCTCTTGGATTGGAGAGCACAAACATAAAAAAGAGGAAATGCACACAAATTACACTGGCTGCACTAATACATTCCCTACAGTGGCAGTAGAATTACAAGATCAATAATGAATGACTTCTAGAAAACACGAATACCTAAAGATTACCAATGACATATCTAAATAATGGGCAATGTTTGATTTTCTCACATTGACATCGCACTTGTCATGGACGAACACCCCGGGACACCTCGTGTTCCTTTTCTTTTTTGACAGTAATACTGCTCCCTTGTCGTGCTATTTATGATCTCCATAGCACAAGTGTAAATCTCATTAAAATACCTTTTATTCTGAATTGCTAGCTACCAACAGAAAATCAAGAGCCTTTGTGTGGTTCCTATGAATAACTACACTGGTCTTATAATAATCCCAATTTCTGGCCACTTAGCGCTTTCAGCATCAATTTCTCCCAAAGTTGTACTCTGGCTTGACATAATGATAACAAGCTATAGATCCAAACTCTCTGTACACTGACCTTTCACTGAAGTAGCATGAAAACTTGTTATAATGACATAATTTGTTCCCTTAGAAATGTGTCCGATAACTGAATATGTCAGATAAATGAACCAAATAACAAAGAAAATGAACTTTTACCATTCAAAACTTGTGTCGTTATAATGAATATGGCGGATATCTGAGTGTTGTTATAATGAGGCTTCACTGTACCAGCACGTCTAAAGTTTCAGGAACCAGAAGAGATGATAACGGCTCTGATTTCAACAGCTTTCCTCACTCTGTTTTGGGCACATTGTGCCTGATGTACACTGAGGAAAGCTGTTGACTCAAATTGACACTGAATGAGTTCAACTCCTAACTGGCATTTATATTGTTTTCACTCAGAAATCGTCTGTGATTGTATCTCATTTCATGTGTCACATCCTATCACAATAATCATTGTTTTCCTTTCACTTTAAGTCTTTTTCAATGCTTGTGTGTCATTCATAGTTACAAAATCATTTTAAAACTGTAGATGCATACATACATGTATTATTGTTGCATTCCAGTCAAATTTCATGATCATTTTAAGAGATAATTTCATACTGTTAAATAATATAAGAATATCTGTCCACATATGCTGAGTCTTCAGATGATAAGCTTTGACAAAAACAAATTGAAGTTTACTTTGATCACATCAGGAGTCTTGTATAATACACCCAGCATCACAGTCATGTACACATACCAGACAAGAGTGCCCTCTGTACAAAGGTAGCAGAACTAAT